>CM048744.1:459735317-460172817 GCA_026315105.1 Locusta migratoria
AGTCAGCTGAACCTGGCCGCAATTCGCTGTCTCGGTAGGTTTAAAATCAGTTAAAAAGTAAAACAAATTTTGTGAAAAGAAACGCACCTACAAAATCTATCAGTTAAATGAATACACTTATTTGTCCTTCTGTGGCTGTGTGGAATGGAAGAAACGTTTCTGTTGGCCTTTTTTTTTTAAAATTTTTTTTAATTTTTTTACATAAACATGATGATCAGACTGTTTATAGAATGTGGAGAATGAGACGTATAACTTTCGATTAGAAAAAAAAAAAACTAGTTTTGATTTCTATCATAATCTCAATGCCATCTCTCTCTCCTTCCCTCTCTCTCTCTCTCTCTCTCTCTCTCTCTCTCTCTGTCCATCTCGCCTTCTATCTGCTTCTTCCTCCTCCTCTTCCTGCCTCTATCCTTCCCGCCTGTCTCTTCATCTCTTTCTCATGACTTGTATTTCCTACTACCTCCTGCCTGTCCATCTCTTCACCCCCTCCATTCCGCTTTTTCTCGTCGTATCTATTCAATATAAATAAATTAAAAATTACGAACTTATAATTTTGTGGTGACGGTAGCAAGTGAGATGACGAAGCCAATTAGCAACTTATGTATAAATTTCTTTATTAAGGTGATCTGGTTTCCACTGGCTACGACACAGGCCTGACAGTTGTGGGTGTGTAGGTTCTTCTGTGCCTGTACTACTGAAAATGAACCTTTTAAACACGCACATCCCTAGAATGCAAAAGCATTGTTACTTTCGTGTGGCATTTCTACCATAGCCCCTGATCGGTAAGCAGGAAAGAGTGAATAATTTACTTGACCTCTTTTCCAAACTACTATTGATATCAGTCATTCAATATTCGTGTTCAATTATTAATATTTTGGTGTATTGTGGAGACAGACTGCCAGCATTTCTAAAAATAAAGATAAGCGACCACAATTTTTTCCCAATTATTTTCGACTATGCAGCCGGATCGCGTCGACAATCTACCATAGTGCGACCATCTTTGGGTAAATAGACAACTACTGAAGAGCTCTTTATTTGCGTTTGTGTGTGCCCGTAGTGAGTAGAAGTTTCATCACTACTGGTGATTTAGCCTTCTTATTGTAAGATGATGGTATGGGCGCACAATTTATGTAATACACAGGGGGACCTATAAGGGCCTAAATTGTCCGTGAATAGCCTCTTCTTTGGTTACTTAGTCCTCATCATTGTACCAAACTCGTGACTCCTACGTCATGTATATGAATGTAAGTTTTCCAGAGGACGTTTAATTTATGGTAGATTTTACACGATGGACCTTTTTGATAGATGGACCTTTTTGATACAGAAGAGGTTGGCCGGTTTCACGGCGCCTTCTGAGTTGTAAGAAGGCGCTCTGTCAACATGACACAATAGATATTGTGTTTTAAGTATTTTAACCGTTTTAAGTGTGACGTACCATTTGTCCAAGTTAAATGTTTTATGATCGACGTACCATTTTAATGTCATACGCCTTCAAAAAACGATAACATAGGCCACAAGTGACCAGATGATGATACCCTAAGTGTACCGAAACTTTCGTGAGGAAAAATAAATCAATATTTGCGATCTTGCATTTTAATACTTCAAATGTGTAGACATTCTGACACTACGTAGCACGAGCTATACCGACGCCAATTCCGACCACCGTGCCCTCAAATTCTAGGACATTTCTGGAAAAAATTTCAAATTTTTGTTAAGCTTATGGGACTTAACTGCGGGGTCATCAGTCCCTAAACTTACAAACTACTTATGAACTAACTTATACTAAAGACAGCCATGCCATCCATGCCCGAGGGCGGGGGGAGGGGGGGATTTGGAACCCCCGACGGGGTATCGGAGCATAGCGCCTCCATGCGCTCGGCCAGCACCTTTCTAGAATGTGTATATATATAGGGTGTTACAAAAAGATACGGTCAAACTGTCAGGAAACACAACTCACACACAAAGAAAGAAAATATGTTATTTGGACATGTGTCCGGAAACGCTTAATTTCCATGTTAGAGCTAATTTTATTACTTCTCTACAAATCACATTAATCATGGAATGGAAACACACAGCAGCAGAACGTACCAGCGTGACTTCAAACACTTTGTAACAGGAAATGTTCAAAATGTCCTCCGTTAGCGAGAATACATGCATCAACCCTCCGTCGCATGGAATCCCTGATGCGCTGATGCAGCCCTGGAGACTGACGTATTGCATGACAGGCGTCCACAATACGAGCACGAAGAGTCTCTACATTTGGTACCGGGGTTGCTTAGACAAGAGCTACCAAATGCCCCCCTAAATGAAAGTCAAGAGGGTTGAGGTCAGGAGAGCGCGGATGCCATGGAATTGGTCCGCCTCTACCAATCCATCGGTCACCGAATCTGTTGTTGAGAAGCGTACGAACACGTCGACTGAAATGTGCAGGAGCTCCATCGTGCATGAACCACATGTTGTGTCGTACTTGTAAAGGCACATATTGTAGCAGCACAGGCAGAGTATCTCGTATGATATCATGATAATGTGCTCCAGTGAGCGTAGATGGAAGAACATGAGAAATACTAAAATGACCTCTAACATGGAAATTAAGCGTTTCCGGACACATGTCCACGTAACATATTTTCCTGAAAGTTTGGCTATACGTTTTTGTAACACGCTGCATATATATATGTGACAGTTTTCAACATCAACAGTGATAAATGCTATATGTAACTGTCTTCTGGAGAGCTATCAAATACAGCTATAAAAAGTAACCGGTTCCATTAAAAAAAGGACTTGCACAAATGTCTCGGTTGATACTGGTATTAAAACCGAACCCCAAACAAAAATATATGTGCCCCTTGATGCTGTAGCACGTGCCGAAAACCGCGTTTCGATGTATTTCAAATGTTCAAATGTTTGTATAGCTTATGGGACTTAACTACGAGGTCATCAGTCCCTAAAGTTACAAACTACTTATGTACTAGCTAACACTAAGTACGGCACAAATATCTAGGGGGGATTCGAACCCCCGACCGTAGTGGCCGTGCAGACCGTGACTGGAGCGCCTCAGGCCCCTCGATGTATTTAACCGTTCACGAAATAAAAGGGGTAGTTACGACTTACGCGACTCCCCTGTTTTAAATAAGTCCGACTGTCGGTCGCTAACTGCCGTGCGTCGATGCCGTCTCTTCCTGAGACGGATGAAGCTCGCTACAAAAACAAGCCGGTTCGAGGGAGAGGCCGTACTTGGCGGGCGAAGGTCACGGCGCGCCGCGCCGCGCCGCAGCGTTCCCAATGCGTTTTGTTGTGCCCACTGTGTTTGGTATCGACGGCGCGGGGGCGGCGGGGGCGGCGGTAGCGGCAGCGGCAGAGGGACAGTGAATGGGCGGCGCCTGGCACGGGGCGCGCCATCGAGCGCGGCGACGCCGGAGGCGCAGCAGGCCGTAGTATAGCGGGCAACCGGTGGCCGCGGGATGGCCAGCCACCACACCCGAGGCCAATCTGCCCCGCCCCACGACTTTTTTTTTTCTTTTTTTTTCTTTTTTTTCTAGAAAACACGTAGCGACCTATAATGTACCCGCAAAATCGTAATTATTTATGCTGAAATTGATTAAATTATCTTTATTGTTAAAATTACTTGAACTTACTGGTAGATTAAAATTGTGTGCTGGAACAATGAATTTAACCTGGGAACTCTGCCATTCGCGAGGAAGCGCTCTACCGTCTGAGCTATCCTCTTTTTTTTTTTTTTTTTTTTTTTTTTTCATCTCTTGCCATGAATGATCCAGCTGCGGGGCGGATCGTGAAAGATGCTCTTCAAGAAGTTCGAAAAATATTGACCGTACTTCGGATTTTTCAAAACTGCACAGTGACGTTCGTTGAGGTAGTTCCAGAAATCCATCACCCCTATGACACCACTTCCAAGCAAGTAATGGATTGCGTGGCCTCTTATCCACGTGACAGCATTGTATTTTGTCCTTGGGTAGTAGGTATTGTCCGGATAAAATAATATGCGTGAATCGACAGCAGCTGGTGACACCCGTAAAAAGAGAGCCAGAATTTGGCGCACAAAATACCAGATCTCTTCCGCCGGCCCGCAAAGTAGTCGGTGCTCGTCAGTGTCTGTTACGTCGCATTTCACGCACATTGGCGAATCAGTTAGATGAATCTTATGGAGTCTCTCTCTATTCACCTGTTTATTGTTGACAGTCACGTACCAAGTCGATCGTACGTCGGAGCCCAGCATTGGTGCATTCACTGTGCGCCAAACCACTCTCCAGTGCACATTGGGATGTTTCATTTCCATAATATTAGGTTCCCGGCGCTGCAGCAGGATGCGATAGATGTCTCTGGCCATTGGTAAGCGAGTAACAGGTAGGACGCTCTTAATGTAGCTGTATTCTAGATAAAAACTCCTAAAATAGGAAAATACTGTCGGTATGTTAGTCAGCTCCACCGGTGGGTCGAGGGAAGTCGGTGCCAAAGCCTCTAGCAGTAGGCCCGTGAGACTGGACGGGCTACGCTTCCACAACTTGAGGTGCATACCTACGTAGAGGGATATCGCTCGGTCATGAACATTAACAAGTCCTAGTCCTCCACGTTCCTTTGGTAGGGTGAGTGATTCGTATTTTATTTTAAATATCATTCCGTAACTGACGAATGATCCGAATGCCGCCATTAGGCTACTTGCTATGTGTTTTGGCATAGGCAATGTCTGCGCCATATGCGGCAGTCGGGATGCTTGATATACATTTATAAATTCAGTTCGTTGATGTATGTCCAAAGCCCGGAGACGGTGATCCATAAGTCCGGCACGGATATTTTGTAATAGTTTCCGGTAATTAAGCACCGCCGTGCGTGAGATGTCATTTGTGAATTCGATACCTAGACAGCGAATTGCGTCGCACAGTTTGAATGGAGCGACGCTTTCTGGTGTCATCCCGGTGCCAATATTCAGCGCGGCCGATTTTTGTGCGTTTACGCGGCTCCCCGATGCTTTACCATATGTGGTAAGCCATTCCATAGCTCTGTGTACATCTTGTGCGTCTCGAATCGTTAACACTAGATCATCTGCGTACGCGGTGCAGCTAAAAACATAGTCTCCAAGAGTCAATCCTGTTAGGCGGTTCCTCAGCCCACACAACAAAGGTTCCAAGGCCAGCGCATATAGTATCGTTGATAGTGGGCATCCCTGTCTAACAGAGCGTTGGATGGGTAAGGGGTTTGACAGTCTACCGTTGACAAGTACTTTTGATGATGCACTACGAAGAAGACGCAGTATCACCTCAATGAAGGTATCCGGATACTGCATTTTCCGCAGAACAGTAGTTAAGTACGTGTGATTGACTCGATCAAATGCTTGACTAAAGTCTATCGCCGCCAAGGCTCCCGGTATGCGACGCAACTTGGCAAGGGCAATGAGGTCTCTGTAGCGACACAGGGCGGCGCGTATATTATGGGTCCCGCCCATCGATGTCTGATCCGCCGATAGAACATGACATACCGTGCGCCGCATACGAGCCGCCAATAAACGTGTGAATATTTTCATATCACAGTTCAGCAGAGTTAGTGGTCTGTAGTCTGTGATGTGCGATCCTCCACGTGGTTTATGTATCGGGATAATCACACCTTCCGTGAAACCAGCCGGAAGTTTTATCGTAGGCGTCATAATCTCTTGGCAGATAATCGTCATAGTAGGTACCAGAAGTCCCTGAAACGTCCTATAAAATTCCAGCGGTAAGCCATCCAGTCCTGGTGTCTTGTTGGGTGCTCCTTTTCCAATGGCATCCACAACTTCGTCTTCAGAGATCGATTCTAACAATTCTTGTTGGAGCTCGAGAGGGATCGTGTCCTGTATTAACCCAGCGACAGCATCAATGAGTTGTGGATCGGATCTCTCCTCTGTATACAGGCGAGAGTAGTGTTTGAAGAATACGTCGTTGATAGCTCGTTGCGTGTCGTGACGTACGCCATCTTCTGTCGTCACCTCGCGGATTAAGGACTTCAGCCTGCGTTTCCGTTCCGCTGCTATGTGGTACACAGAGGGTCGTTCATTATTGATTCCAATTGTTTGGCGTGTACGAACGATCGTACCTTCCAAGTGTCGACGTGTCAAAGCTACGATCTTTGCTTTCGCACTGTTGGCAATCATCTGATGTTCTGGAGATGGAGGCATAACGGAACACTCCCTCAGTATGGCATAGTAAAACTCTGTGGTGCTGCGTCTCCATGAAGCAGCTTCCCTACTAAAGGTCATCAATGTGCGACGAAGTCTCGGTTTGGCACATTCCAACCACCACTGTAAGACTGATGTGTACGCTTCACGTCGTCGTAAGCACCAGCTCCACGCTTCGCACACCGCCGATCGACATTCCGGCGAGGACAGATGAGCAATGTTCAGTTTCCAAGGGCTACGACTTCTCCACACTCGTTGTCTTCCAAGCGTGATGTTACAGATATATGCTGTGTGGTTGGTGAAAGCTGCCGGCCACAATTCTGTTGCAGTGACCGCATGAATGAGAGAGCGGGAGATATATATCCTGTCGATTCTGCTGGACGAATGTTCCGTAAAATGCGTGAAGCCAGGTCTATTAGCGTGCATGATTTCCCACGTGTCAACCAAATCTAGATTGCGAATGATAGCGCAGAGTGCCGGACATGGTGAGTGATGGGGAATTTGGTCTTTCGGGGATAGTGTACAGTTAAAATCTCCCCCGATAACCATATCATCGATTCTGCCCTGACATAGTTGTGTCAAGTCCTCAGAGAAAAAGACCGATCGTTCACGCCTCTTGCTTGTACCCGACGGTGCGTACACATTTACTAGGTGTATCCCTTGCACTGTGAGAGCCATGCCCCTGCCATTAGGTAGATAGCGTACATCAGTGGCTATTAAACCTTCTTTGAGAAGTACTGCAACTCCGCTACCCGTATCGGACGCATGTGATATGTATGTAGTATATCCAAATAAGTCCGAGAAACCAAGCACGTACACTTCTTGTAGTAGGGCCACGTCTGTATCAGCCGCATAAAGTGCGTCACGTAACAATGACAGCATCACTGGCGACCAAATTGTGTTGATGTTGATAGTCGCGAATCGGTATGACTGCTTCTCACCCTGTAAATCCATGTCGTGCAACAGTGTGGGTGGTGGAAAAGAGTGATATCGCCTCGATGCCACCCTTTCTTAGAGTCATTCCGTCTGAAGTGGGTGTAGGGGCGTGGGATCCCTTTCTGTTGTAAGTAAAGTGTCCGTCATGTCTTGTTCTTCCACTTCTTCATGCCACGGGCTATTGGAAAGAGGCTGTGGGTTCGTGACATCGGTTGCTGAGGGCTCCCCTTCCGTATTTTCTGGAAGCTGGGACGGTGTTCCATCGTACTTTCCATCACCACGTGGAATGTTATGTACAGAAATTTTTATCTTGTCAGTGTTGAGAGTGGGAGCAGTAACATTCGGTGCCTCTGTTGTGATGTGTGTCACGTCACAATCCTCATCGGAATGATCGACTGTATCTGTCTTCTCCAGACATTCGTCAGTCGATGTGCGTCGGCGTTTCTTGTGTCTGCGGGGCGATTTTTGTTTTCGAACATGCTTCTCCGAGTCAGAGTGTTCTGGTGTATCCAATCTTTCAGTGCTTCCCGAAAGGAAGGCTTTAGTTGGTACTACTCTTGGGTCGACTTCCATTCGTTCAGTTTGTTCCGAATTATCTTTTTGTTCTGACAGTTGGTCTTCGGATCCGTCTGTAGTCTCGTTCGTATGAGGGCTGTCATGTTCCACGACAACTTGTCCGTCAGACAGCGGAGGTTGTGTATCTTGCTCACTTCCAACCGTCGCCCTGGGCAAAGTCGCCTGTACGTATGTCATTGGCAGAATCGATGGAGGGGCTGTTTGTACTTCTTCGCCCGTTGGAATCTGTGTGATACGTCGCTGAATACATTCAGAGCGGACATGTCCCTCTTGTCCACATCCGGAGCATGTTTTTGGTTGTCCTTCGTACATGATAATGGCACGGCAGCCGGCAATATTTAGGTAGGAGGGGGCATGTTTGCGGAGATCGATTTTGACCTGCCGTACTCCATTGAGTACTGGATACGTCGTAAAGGACTGCCATTTCTCCGCGACGTGGTTGATGACTGTTCCGTACGGTGTAAGTGCCGAGATGACTTGGTCGGCGGCTACCTCAAAGGGTAGTTCAAATACCCTGAGGGTCTTTATACCTAGTCCTGCAAGTTCAATATTAACAGCTCCTATATGTCCATCTGAGTGTCTGAATTGTAGTTTTGCTGCTGCTCCGCTAACCACTTTTCTGCACGCTTCTTCGGTAATCATCTTAACGTAGACGACACTTGCAATGATCGAAAAATGTATTCCAACAATTTGCTGTGGATCTAGTCGTAGTTCGTCGCGAAGAAACTGTTCTACTTCGTAAGCTCGTGGTCTTGGATATTCAGCTTGGAACGTGATCTTGACGGTGTTCTTTCTAAGGTGAGCCATGTCGCTGCAGTGAACGTGGAGGTAACTACTCGCGCTCGAAGGAAGTAAACAAACTCGCGCACAACACGGACGGCGAGACGCGCAGCACGCGACCTCACCGCGCGGCCGCAGTGGCCAGATTGCGACTGGGCCCCACTTACTGATGGCCTCCAGAGTGGAAGCTCGTTTATCCTGCTGTTTCCGGAACGAATCTCTTACCTTGCAATAGAGCAGGCGCTGCTGCTTTTTATACAGGCTGTACATTAAGTCCGGGAACACTTTCAACTATTTACTGCTCAAGAACCAAACATCGTACAGACGTCATTTTCAATAGAAACCCTGAAAGGTTTTTTTATTTATTTACTTTTATTTTTTATTTTTGTGTATACCGCTTCAGCGTAGTTTGGTAATTTGCTGATAGCGCTAGTCGTAAACACGAGGAGTTCAGTTACGAACTGAGCTTTCTCTGTGTTGGAGTTTGACGAAAAGGAGGTGTGCTATAGCTGCTGGTAGATATTCCGGGTTACAAAGTCATGGTCCATAAAACTTCACAGTTTTCAAATGTTCAAATGTTTGTATAACGTATGGGACTTAACTATGGAGTCATCAGTCCCTAAACTTACAAACTACTTATCAACTATCTTATCCTAAGGACGGCACAAATATCCATGCCCGAGGGGGAATTAGAACCCCGGACCCTAGTGGCCGTGCAGATCGTGACTGGAGCGCCTCAGTCCCTTCGGCCACCGCGGCCGGCTTCACACTTTTCCTTGACGTTTCGTCCCGAGTTGCGCCATATATCTTCGGAGATCTTCCTACTTCCGCTGAGTCTTGCCGATTGACGAGTCCGGCGTCTCAGAGCGATATATATGTATATGTGGAAAATTGGCCAAGCTGTCACGTTATCGGCTTAGATAGTCCTTGTCAGAGATGAAACTTCACTATTGATTGCAGTGTCAGAGATAAAACTGTCGATCTTGTAAAGCTACTGTCCATATGCCGTTAAGTTTCATAGCTTCTTTCGTGGGACAAACATAGACTTGCCTATGTCAGCCCTGATTTGAAGGCTATAAATCAAAAGAAACTTGTACAAACTGTATATATTTGTTGTTTGTGTAAAAATTGTCACGTTATAATGTGATTCAGAAAATGTTTTTACTTGTCTCTGTATGTGTCATGTACGATCGAGGAACCGCAATGAACAAGGGCGGCAGCGTCGCTGCTGCAGCCAACATTACAGTTGACGGCCACTATCAGAATTTTACCGACGGGGCTACGGATCCAGCTCCGCCTTCGCTATTGCTGCCCGCCAATCGTTTTCAAAGAAGACGATATATATATATATATATATATATATATATATATATATATATATATATATATATATATATATATGTGTGTGTGTGTGTGTGTGTGTGTGTTTGTCCTTAGGTTAGTTTACCTAGGTTTAAGTAGTTTGTAAGCTACGGACTGATGACCACGCAGTTTGGTCCGATAGATTTACAAACATTTGAACATTTTTGAACTAAATGCACCTGCATAAAATCAAGTTAATTTCATAACTAGTGTCGCCATACGAGTTTTATCATTCCGTAATGAACATATGTTACACAATTAACGTCAAAATTATCCCGTCCACCGCACTTTCCTGTTCAAATTATCCTTATGTTTATATATTTCAATGGCTTCCCTGTATTACCATGGATAATAATTCATCACTGTGGATAAAACTGTTGTTTCGGGAAACCTTACTACATGACTTCCAGACTGAAGAGCATACTCTACCACAGGCGATTTCTCCGGCGATTTCTCCGTTTATCCTAATCGGGATAGACTTTTGTGTTTCTTCAGCCTTCTTTCTACACTTCTTTTTGTGGTTTCAATATAAATTTTATCACATGTACGTGGAATTTTATACACACCACAAGAAGAAAGAGGACGTCGACGACGTTTATCTTTTACAGAATGGAGTACTTGGCATATTTTCCGGGAAGATGACTGGGAGAGGAGCGCAGGACTCCGGGGAGAGGGGGAGTGTGGATGGGGGCGAACAGAAGGCAGATGGGCAGATGGAGGACTGATAGGATCGGTAGATGTCAGGACGGCGGGCATCAGTCCGGAGGGGAAGGCGGAAATTGCCTTGGGATAGGATGCGGAGACGGAGGTGCAGAGCCGGCGGATACGGTGGTGGAGGCCCAGGATCGGTAAGGCTGGAAGAAACGGGTGTTGCGGCTGTCGAGTTTGCTGATGATGTAGCGCTTGCGGCGACTTCCAAGGAACTGGAGGTGTGGGAAAGCAATGAGTTCGTAAAGAAACCGCGTGGAGGACAGGAGACGCATACGGTAGGCGAGGCGGAGAGCGTAATGCTCGAGAATTTCAAGGACAATGTAAAAGGAGGGAGGGGGAACCAGGCGAAATTGAAGCTACAGTGGACGGGAAGCATGAGGCAACGGTAGGTATGGAAGATAGTCGAGGGTAAGAGGCCCTGTGTTCGGCAAGAAAGAAGGAGTGGTGTGGCCTTTAACGGTTCTGAGGTGGGGAGTCTAGGAGAGGGAGCGATCCAGGGTGAGGCCGAGGTAGTTTGTGGGAGTAAGGCGAATGGGGCGATCAGGGAGGCGGATAGGAGTGGTGCTACCAACAGGTGCTTCTGGAGGTGTTGGCAGCGTTGGAGAGAGGGGCCGATGATCAGTAACGTGGTGTCATCAGCTTATGGACGGGAGGTGCGGGTTGGGGCACGTTTGCGGTATACTGGAGGACACGTGACAGGACGGAGCCTTGGGACGCCCTGGAGGGGAAAATGGAAATATAGGACAGGCGGTCGGACATAGTTAATAGGAAGGGCGTCGGACATAGTTAATAGGAAGGCCATAGGTGTGGAGTCTGTAGCGTGAACGCGTGGACATAGTAAACATGGCGTAGTAACAATGCGGCAGGCAGTGTGCGAGAGACAGCGTAACCATATGGTGGCTTGTAATTGGTGACCCGTTAGTTTAGGATTTGTTTTCTCCGGTTGAGTTTGTGACACTTGCGCGGAGTGACACTTGCGCGGAAAGGGAATTTGTAGACACTTGCTCGGAGACCCGGACGCTGCAGGTAGTGAACAGGGTGTTCCAGAAGTAGGGATACACCACCCCTACTCCTCGCCCTCCAGCCGCTACCTGTGCCGTATTCAGGGAAAGGCCCACCGAGCGAGGTGGAGCTGTAGTAGCGGCCCGGAGATATCACAGCCTCATTCAACAGGGAGATAACACGTCATACAAATATCACTCGATTTACAATACAGCACCATGTGAAGAGGAATGTGATGAAATCGGAATTGAGCGCAACCGTTGCTAACTACAATTTCGGATTTACTGCATTTTGAGTCAGAATTCGCATCTATATTCGCATTTATCGCAAATGAGAATTTTTACTGTCCCTAGTAATACCTCTAAAAATAAACAGCTGATCAAGGCACTAAAAGCAAGGGCAGATCTTTGGGTGTATTACTACAACACAATTTGATCGTGGAATTATATACAATCTCATTATAAAGGTTTTTTGTAGGTGGTTTTGAGCAGCTTTTAAATATGTTAGGAATAGCATTATGAAATATAGACAGCTACACCTTATGTTTATTATGAGATATCGATTTCGGCTAATTTCAGGCCATCTTGAGTCAGGCCATCTTGAGTCAGAATTCGCATCTATATTCGCATTTATCGCAAATGAGAATTTTTACTGTCCCTAGTAATACCTCTAAAAATAAACAGCTGATCAAGGCACTAAAAGCAAGGGCAGATCTTTGGGTGTATTACTACAACACAATTTGATCGTGGAATTATATACAATCTCATTATAAAGGTTTTTTGTAGGTGGTTTTGAGCAGCTTTTAAATATGTTAGGAATAGCATTATGAAATATAGACAGCTACACCTTATGTTTATTATGAGATATCGATTTCGGCTAATTTCAGGCCATCTTCAAGTCTCAAACAACAGGTGTTACTTATGCATTTTTCCAGTGGACTCATAACCTTTAAGTGTTTACACACGTCGGCCGCGGTGGCCGACTCACGGTCTGCACGGCCACTACGGTCGGGGTTTCGAATCCCCCCTCGGGCATGGATATTTGTGCCGTCCTAGTTCGTAAGTAGTTCATAAGTAGTTTGTAAGTTTAGGGACTGATGATCCCGTAGTTAAGTCCCATAGACTATACAAACATTTGAACATTTTGTTTACACACGAGGTCTAACGTTGTTAATCGCGTTAGCGATGAAACCAGAACCCAGAATCTTTGCGTCTAAATGATACATATATTGGTGTGATGTCTTATTTCGAAAAAACAGACATCACACCAACACATATATAGCTCTCGGTAAAGTGGAACGGTACGATGTCGTTACGTAGCACAGCACAGCCGACTGGAAACGCAGGAGAAGTGCAAACAACGTTCTCTCCTCAGAGGTATGATTAGGTTCGACGTAGACTTCTACAACATACAGTCTACACGGCGAAGATTACACCAAAAATTTAACGTTTCGTCTACTTTGGCGATAGCAACCAAATTTTAAAATCGTGTCTACTATGTAATGATGTAGCAACACAAAACGCTTCAAGTCCAAAACTTCACTGATTTTCGAGTTCTGAATTTTTAATATGTTTTTAATGTTATTACAGAAAAAACACATTTGGGACTCACACTACAATTTTCATATGGCAGAATTTGTAGGTACATTCACAAGACATAAGACAACGGTTGTGTGCATTCATCTCATGAGAAATATCAATCATTTGTTTTCAGTGTTTACTTCAAATTTCTCTTTTAAGTTTCTTTAATTATTAGTACTTAAATGTGGTTATGAAATAAATAAATTACGTGTATATGTGTAGTCTTATGCGGCCAAACTACTTAGATCATTGGTCGCTAGACTTACACACTACTTAAAATAACTTAGGCAAAGTACAAACAAACATACCTATGTCCGAGGAAGGACTCGAACCTCCGACCGGACCGGTCGCGCAATTTGTGACACAAATTACATGTTAATGCATAGAAGTACGAAATCACGTCAAGACTACTTCCTGCAAAAATTTCCACACAAAAAATTGGCACTGAGTTTAGAAAGACAAAATTCTGGTTTATTGGATTTTAACATTTTATCAAAAATTAAATGTTACTACAAGAGATACAGCCATTCAAATTTACGGGCACCATAACGTTTTCCCTTCCTGAATAAATGAGCTGCTTCTTATAGTTTCAACACCTTTTTCTTTAATGTTCTGAATATAAATCTTCACACAGACTTCTTGAGGAGGAGAGTGATACGGATATCTGATTGTAAACCACTGCCTATTACCCTATACCTTTTGACTATACTGAACAGGAGTTCCGCGTATTCCGTAATTTATATTTATACAGTTAACAGGCAATGTAATTTATAACCAACTATTGGCTGTCAATTTCGCTTCATTTTTCCTGGAAGTCTTGCAACTTGTTTCTCCCTGTTGGTTTATGCCAAGTTCGGAGTAAAAATGGTTCTATATGACGGTGATGGAAAATAGAATTTATCTTTAGCATTTTTCGGTGTGTGACATTCCCTTACACATTCTGTATTTCATATATTTCTTAGATGTATTTGTAATTCGAATACAGCCAAATCGTTTTGGGGTCTACGAATAAACGCTTTAAGTATGTAAAATACTCATTGACTTATTATTAACGTTTTTTTAATTGAAGGTTTAAGGTTGCATCTTCTATTAAAAAGCATAGTAGCTATTTTTAAAGAGATGGAAGTTGCGTGATAGTGGGGTTAACTACATAGCGGTCAATTACATCAACGTATCTGTGCAGGATGCCTAATGTATTTATTGCTTGCGCAGGTGTCTTGATATGCTTAGTGTTCTGAATAATATGCTTTTAGGAGGTATGACTGTGGAAAGTCATAGTCTTGTAGTAGCAGAGACTAATTCTCAAAAACATTATCATTATTAAAATACCTTTTTGTTTACAGGAGGAACACTCAACGGATTAATATGTAGTTAGAACAAGTCACTATATTGCTCTGCAGCTCGCAAAGGGTTGTGCAGTTTCTTTGAGTTTCGTGTTGTGTTGACAGTGTGGAAACTTGACAACAGCAGTGCTAGACTTCTTGGTGGGCCTGTACCCAGGAAAAGCGATTAGCCGCCCCAAGG
The DNA here is from genome assembly GCA_026315105.1 of Locusta migratoria. Taxonomy (NCBI): domain Eukaryota; kingdom Metazoa; phylum Arthropoda; class Insecta; order Orthoptera; family Acrididae; genus Locusta; species Locusta migratoria. Next base: position 459,749,949 of record CM048744.1, read on the forward strand.
GCCCCGGGTTCCGCGCAAGTGTCACTCCGCGCAAGTGTTCCAACCCCCTCCGGTTCGCCTGAAAAAAAAAAAAAAAAAAAAAAATGCCGGTGAACTTCCTTGTGTATTTCATTGCCGGCCTTTCAGGGGCTGTGAAAGACCGGTAGCTGTCTGATTAAAGCTGTGTGACGTCGAATGAAACCCGCAACTCTGCTGATGCTGAACCTTAAGTCATTTCTGACGAAAGAGCATTTTAAAACCTTTGTCGGTGATGGAAGTTGAAATACAGGTTCGGAGGATGAAGTCAAAACGGTTGATCGGGCATAACAGGCTGCACCTGCGTAGCGGTCGGTGTTGACAACCTACCCCAACGATAGTTCAATTGAGCATCGTGTGTGTTCCGTGTTAAACCTGTTGGACGAAGTGCTTGTTTAGTGTTTTGTTTCAGAACAGAGAGCAGGACAATGAACGAGCAATGTATCAACTTAAAGCTGTGTTTTAAGTTTGTCAAGACACATAAAGAAATGCATGTGATTATGGGGGATCACGTACTGCCCATGAAGCGTGTGTGCGAGTTGTTCGACTGTTTTCGAGAAGACTGGGAATGTTTTTCTGACATTCCCCGTATCGGACGATAGGCGACCGCCGTCAATGACGAAAACATTGAATAAGTGAGGGCATTAATCACGAACGATCGTCGATCAACTGTGTGCATAATAGCGGATGAACTGCAGATTATGCATGAATCCGTGCGACAAACTCTTACCACAGTCTAAGATACCAGTCACGACACTCGAGCGAATTTTTGTTACCCACCGCGACAGCTGCGCACCAAGCGGCCAGCAGGGGACACTACTAGAGATGGGTAGGTCCGAGATTTTAAAGGAGTCGGGTCCGGATCTGCATCCATCTCTGCGGACCCGCATCCAGGTTCCGTGTCCGCTTGACCCATACGGGTTCGGCTCTGCAGCCGGCCGGCCGGACGGACCGTGTCTGTCAAGTGGATATGCCGCCACTGGACCTGCACTGGTACAGCTGCACAGCCGGCGGCCGAAGCCTATCTGTCGAGCGAATCTTCTCTAACCGAGGAGGATTGCGGTTGTGTTACACAGCAATATGTAGAAATTTATTAGTATATAGTAATGATGTAAAAGACAGACCAAGTTAACTGTGATTAGAATGTTTTATTGCCAGAAAATCACGAACGCTGTCGAATTATAAAATCAGTCATCATTTGCTATACATGTCACCCAGATCACATTAGTATTTTTCTAATTATTTGTAGAAAAATTAAAATCTTTGTGAACTAAGCTCTTACTGTAAAACATTTTGCAAGACTGTGTTTTCATCAATGAAGTGAGCTGTCTTTTAATACAAATTATTCTGATTATTTTGTGACGCCCATCCATCAGCAGTTAAAAGACACATCTGTTCCTCCCGTCAATAAATTTCGTGTTTCCTCTTTTAATTCGTTGTGGGTGGCAGGCAACAAACTGCAAGATACTTTTTTCCTAGTTGGTATCTTATATGATGGACAAAGTAAATTCATTAGTTTTCGGAACTCTGGATGTTCTACAATTTTAAATAGATTGTAAAAGAATACCATTATTTTTGTCACTATTATCAATTGGCTTGGAAGGATGAATTGTAATGAAATTTGATCTGACAAAGGGCTTGAATGCTGAAGTGGACGGTAAAATTTGTTCTGAACTGGATGGCACGGATTCAGGTAAAGAATTGTGATTAATTTTATTAGAATTGTTACTGCTATTGGTAAATTCTTCATTGCTAGGTAAATTTATTTCAAGTGTTTCACGTGTTCAAGCGTTTTTTCTCTTCATATGTCTGACGAGATTTCCTGTTCGAGTTCTTGGACTGTAAATTGATACCAAACTTCACTGTTCTTCGGTGGTGGGATAATGGAATCTACGAGAACAAGAAAAAACTTATGACACCTGGCCAGCACGGGCACTCATACATGTATCACTAAAAAGCTTAATTCGTTTGGTAAATAAATCACTGTACCAAGATTAGTGTCCATAACATCGTATGCGATGATCAAAATCGACTAGCAATGTTTGCTTGACAGACACGAGTGCATTGTCCGTTCATTGTTGGCACGCTTTAAAACCATACCATAAAATACTCAATAACCGTGAACTTAAATATTACTACCAACTTTTTGGGGGCACAATCAAGAGTTCCTGTTATTGGGAATAACCGTACAACAATAATCTTCCGTTGAACAGTTGTGCAGTGAATGGAAACACAAATTCAGGAAATCGAACAAAATCTCTATGTTTGTTGAACTGTTTCAGCCAAACATCTGTTAGTAACGCGACACCTGTTAGAGCATGCAGCCCAAGGCCAGTACAGTCTGAGACAGAAAAAATACGCTTGTGTGCCAGCCTCGCGTGTTGTGCTGAGCACTGCCAGGCCACCGTCACACACAGCTGGCGGAATTCGGCGAGCAGGTAGCCGCCCACCGCCCAGCCACCCCAGCAGGTCGCCTCGGCCTGGCCACCCTGCTGTGTTTATGGCGGGCTCCACATCCGGCGTGGGCTTTATAACTGTCTCCCTGCCACTCCGCCGCTGCGTTTCCAATTCCGGCCGCGCCTTGCCTGTCTGCTGGCCTGGACCACAGACAAACCGATGCGTGTCCGACCTGCACTCGGATTTACATCCATCACTAGCGCAGCTGATGCGGGTCCAAGGAACCGTTTCCATCCGGACCTACCCATCTCTAGACACTACTGAGTCGGCGGTATTTCGTGTGTTGTACATCGGGTTAGTCGTAGCGTATATTCGTTTTCATGATGCTTTCCGAAACGGGGAACGCTTGTAGCGCAATAAAATGTAGCAACAACCAGAAAAAATACCTCATTTGTCTGTTTTCAGATTTCCTAAGGACACTGAGAGGTATGTATCAATTATTGTGCTGAAAAGTTTCCATTACGATTAACCCAAAAATTGCATATATTTATATATAGTAGTGATTGTTTGACCTTTTAAACAGTAGAAAATTGTTCGTAATGTATATAGGCAACTATGTACTGAAGTCTGAATATCCATAGGTACAGAATAAAACCGTATGATAGGCCTAAGATATAAAGTAACATTCTGAAGAATATGCTACAGAATTCTGGAACCTTATATTTTAGTAAAAAACTGAAAGTTCGGATAATAAGATGGGAACCATATAAGGAGATAGGTAAATACCCAATATTTGTAGAAAATATTAACACCAAACTCAATGCCGGCCGCGGTGGCCGAGCGCTGTGCCAGTCACTGGTCTGCACGGCCACTACGGTCGGGGGTTCGAATCCCCACTCGGGCATGGATATTTGTGCCGTCCTTAGCTATTTCATAAATAGTTTTTAAGTTTAGGGACTGATGACCCCGCAGTTGAGTCCCATAAGCTCTACAAACAAACCAAACTCTAATCTGGGCGTCAGTGGTCATGCTCTTCCTTTCTTTCGGAAATATGGACGTAAATCTAAGAAAGACAGTTCCTAATCGTTCAATTATAAAAAAAGTTTTCTACGTATTTCAACTATTAATTGGAAGCATCTCGTTGTCCTAAAAATTAAAACACGCAGGAAATGAAAAGAAATTGTGTGTCATACGCGTCTACTTTGGGGCTACACGGTACGCTTTTTAGGCTTATATTACTTCCGTTTCAACGAAGAAATCTGTAAAAATATACGGAGACACATGTTTGTGCATCAGTAAGTTTTAGCTTTCATCGTTTCATTCATCTGTTTTAGTTTCATTACTGTTTATTTATGCATCATCCGTTTCGTCTTATATTGGACTACAACCTTTGTATCTAAAATAAAACAGTCGTATCGTAACTTACGTACAAAAGGGTGAGAGAATAAAGTGTTATTCATACGATATATATGACGTTAACAGGCGGCTCCCTTACTCACCACTTGGAGCGCTAGTGTCAGGCGATAACAGATTTTACATCAGTGAGTGTCGCGAATGGTATGTTAGACTGTGCCCTTACGAAGAGTCTAGGGAAGAGGAAGACTTGCCACATCATTGACTGACAGTCAGAAGCAGGCATGTTTAGAGCCTTCACAGCATTTTGTCGAAACGGCAGATTTGACACGCAGTTTCTTCAATCGCATTGTTTCTGAGGATGAAACCTAGTGTCTGCTGTGCGATCCTGAAACGAATAGGTTAAGCATGGAATGGCGTTCTCCGCATCGCCTTATCGAAAAATGACGCATCAGAACGATGCTCATCGCCTTTTGGATGGTCAAGGCATTATCCACAAGGAATTTCTGAGTGAACAATATTGAACGCTATGAGGTACCTTTCATTCAACGTCTACGCTGGGTAGATCCCCCGTTGGCACAACACTGTTCCTATTCTTCTGTCCGCGACAACGTCAACTACACAGAGCCAATATCATCAAACAGTTTCTGGGATAAAGGGGGTTGGTGCTACTTGAACATCCACCATACTCGTCGGATACCAATCCTCCAAACTTATTAATATTCGCTCGACTCAATCTTACTTTGGAAGGAAAGAGATTTTACGATATTCCTGACATCAAACGAAACGTGACGAGGCTTTTGAATACCATTCCAAAGGAAGACTTCGTGTAAACTTCTATGCCTTGTTTCGAAGAGCACAACGGTGCATGGTTATGACAGGTGACTATTTCGAAGGCCAGGAATGTAATTGTTGTTCATAGTTCATCTACGAACTTTATTACCAGAGGTTGTAAATACTAGGACGGTTCAACTTCGTCTCGAGCGCGCGCCAATCCGTCGCCAGCGCGATCCATTTCGATTTCACGGCGGGTGCTCCGGTGTTGTCGACAAGTGGTACCCTTATGGCTGAGAGTCTCAGTCTCATCGCTGGCTGGCTTCGGCCAACACCACCTAGAAGACAAAGCCTCACTGCTGGCCAGCTCACTGGCCGGCCACCACGAAGCGGTGGGCGTGTCCCGGCGGACAGCCAATGAGCTGGCGGACGCGGCCTTTACGTGTGACGTAGGTACGGGCAGCTGTGAGGCCTTGTCTTCTAGGTGGTGTTGCTTCGGGGGTGCTGGCTTCTACAGCGGTGGGATTCAGTTCTCAGCAACCAAAACGAGAATCAGTGGGACAGCGCATGGCGTTAAGGGCCGCATCCTCGGTGGCTCGGGACAGTGACGAGTTGGCTTGATTGACGAACACAAGCGGGCGGCAGGTCTCTTGAGAGTCGTTGCTGGATCCAGTGAACAGGAGATAGCTGAAATATGCTCCATACCACGGAAAAAAGGTTATACCTTTTGTGATATGCACTATCTACTGTATATGACTGACGTCTGTTGAAGCTTCTCAGTTTATGTGGCTGTTGAGATGCTCTCTTTGTTTTCGACGGAAGACCGTGTAACGGCGTACTTTGCATTTATTCGATCCAGATCGTAGTTTGTGTGGCTTGCACTTATAAGGTATGTAGCCTGTTCAGTTGCCGTTGTTGTACTATTTACACTGCATCCGTTCCAAGCATTTAGTTGATTATTGTGCAACTTACAATAACAATAGTGCATGTGTGCAGCGTCTCCGCCACCTGCAGGGTGCTAGTGGCTGGAGCCTCTTGGAACATTCTCAGCACGTTCTCTCTCTTCTAACAGAAGAGTCGATCGCGGACGACCCGCATTACTTTTCGGCATCTATCAGAGCAAAAACAGTAAACACGTGATGGCATTTACAGGTACCAAGCACAAGGAATACTGTAGAGCGTGAGCAGGAACGTTATGCAGGTATTGCATTCTTTACACGTTTTCTGCGTTACACAATCACGGATTTGGCTGGAAACGTAGCGATAAAAAATTTGCATTGTTCAGTGGATATGTGCCGTATTTCAGCAGAAGGTTAACTCTGTGCTTTCGTAAGTGTAGCTTAAGGTTCGCTTGCTTGCGCTGCCATCGCAATGTATGATAAAACTACAACGTTTGTGTTAGAAGGCGTTAAAATTATTAAACGTGAAAAGAGAACTGGCCCGGTACGTTTTCGCGAGTAACCCAGTGAACCAAATTCGGTGACATTAGAATTCAGTATAATGTATACATTGTATAACTTACAGTTACTTTAATCTGCGGTTTAGTCGCGAAAACTGACTTTCTTCCCATTTAACGATTTCAGCACAGTCAGTAAGTATAAACAATGTTAAAAAAAAGCTTAATATACACATTACATGTGTCCTGTCCGCCTGCGACAGCGGCTACACGCACAACACGAAGGCGTCGCGGGTCGCCGGGCAGCTAGGCGGACAGTCCACGGGCTTCTACGAATGTGCACAGGCGCTAGCAGCATGTCCAGATGGCGCAGTAAAACGGGACCTACTCGCGTCCGCCAGACACGTGATCGCGGAGTTACAACCGGCAGATATCCTTCCGGTTTCCTATTTAAGGACGAGCCCTGCCTAGCCACGGCACCCTCCGCTACCTCGGATTAACCCTAGACAGAGACCTTTCCTGGAACCCTCACCTCAAAACCGTTCGACAAAAAGCCCTCTCCCGCCTTAACCTCTTAAAATGCCTCTCCGGCCGGACATGGGGACTAAATCCTTCCACCATCCTATCCGCTCCCCCCTCCTATTATGAATCCCTCAAAATCCTCGAACGCCAAGCCCTTCGCCTCGCCTACCGCATCCGCCTCCCATCCCCCATGCGGATCCTCTACGACCTCATCCCATTCCTACACCTGGTCCAATTCCTTCAACACATCCGCCTCAAGTACATCCACCGAAAGATAGAGTCCCATAACCCACTGGTATCTCCTCTCCTTCTGGATCCCGGGCCCCTGCCACGCCTTTACCGCCACATCCCTCCCTCCCTTCACCTCCACACCCTCTACGTCCTCTCTGAGGGTGGATTCCACCACCTACCTCTCCCTCACGACGTTCTCCAAAACCGTCCCGACATCTATCCCTCCTTCCAACTTTGACCCCTCTCTGTGGATTGCCACCGCCTCCTCCCTCCCCCTCCCTTCCCACTCCCGTCCCCCGCTTGGCTCACCCCCTCCTTTCTCCACTTCCCCGGGAGCTCCTTCCGGTTTCTCCCACTCTCCCTTCCCCCACCTCCTTCCCCTTCCCCCGTGCCTTCTCCATCCTCCCCCCTTCCCCTGCAGGGCCAGTACAGTGCTGTGTTTTTAAGTGTTCAGTGCTTCGTGTGTATAATGTTTCGTCGCCCAGTGTTTTTTAATGTTGCGTACACCAGTGTTCAGTGTTTTTTTTTTTTACCTCAATGTCGCCGTCTTGTTATGTCTCGTCGTCTGCTGTGAGTGTTTTTTAGCCACCGTGGCAATGTCTTGTTTTAACAACCATGTATGTTCATCTTGAAATTGTAAAAGCGCCTTTTTATCACCTTTCATTTTGTATTCTGTTTTGTCCATTGTTTACCATTCGCTCGGCTGTACAGCAGCATCATTGGCTGCTGCCAGCCTGCCTGCTGGCAGGGCATTAAAAATTCAATAAAATAATACTAACAAAAAAAAAACAAAAAAAAAAAAAAAACAACCTAGCCACAGCAGTGGCATGGACTTGCAACCTATGGGACTGTAAACCAGTGGGTTTCTAATTTCGTGTCTGTTTTTGGTTACTTGTGTAACTGTAGCGTACTGTCGGAGGAGTACTGACCTGTGTCTTTTATAGATTAATAACCGTTTATTTTGGAGCATTAATTAAGTGACTTTCTTACAGAAGATATTTTAATATGAGGTATAACTACTGTAATAGCAAGATGCGTGGACGCTCGCTAGACCCACACCCTATAGCAAGGATCGTTTGACTCCGCACGCACCGTCGCGTCGTGATTTGCGGTAGTGATAAAGCACGGGGGACGCTTATTACGATCTATGTTTACCCGAACAGGCAGACATGTGATGGCAGGAGATATTACTTCACGTATAATACATTACTCAGAATGAGTCATCGTAAGAAAATTACTGGTATGCGAGAGCAGCAGCGGGTGACTGCTAAATAGTAAGGACCTAGATAATAATAAATTTTGTTTCATCTAGTCATGACTTAAGAATAAAGTTGTCAGATGATTGTACTTTGACAGCTATGCATGGACATCAACGCGAGCAAAGTCTCAAGTCTGTAGGCTTTATTCCTCTTGAGAGAGAAACGATAATTTAACTGCAGATTCACAATAAAAGCACCGAAGGCGCCCGTTTGCCGCACTCAAAATCCCACAAAGCGGTGCTCCGTGCAACGCGGTCTCCTGGCCACTGGACCGAACAACGACACTGAACGGCCTGCAGCCCCCATGTGTGGGCCAATCAAGCCGTCGCCTGTCCTCAAGCGGGATTATGCCTGCAAGCAATGGGCAAGACGGTGGGTACACCACGTGAGTTGGAGCAGTCCAGGTGCGGGAGAACAGAAAACATCCGATAGCAACGATTGTGTTGTAGCGGCGTACTTTAAACGAGGGTTGGAGCTTAAATAGTAGCAACTATTTATTCACAACCGATACAAAAGTGTTGCTGTCCTTAGGTCATCAACGTTGTGTAGAACCCGTTCCCAGCGATGTGGAAGGTGTAGCGTACCGTTACCAGAGCCTATTCTGTTGATGGTGCGATTGGAGCGGTCTACGGCCTGTCGAATCTCCGAAACAGTTCTGAAGCGAATGTCACGAAGTGGTTGGTACCTTCATCTTCGGAATCAAATCAAAGTCACGAGGACTTCGGATAGTGTGATGCATGGTACAGTCCTTCCCAGTCTCATCCACCGAACAGAGCAGCAACAGCTTGAACTGTGTGCGTCCGACCATTGTCGTGCAAAATGACACTCAATGTGTTGAAGCTTCTTTAGCAAAGCTGGTCGCAGGTGATGCTCCGGAAACGAACAATAATATTGTGTATTGACGGTTTGCAGTGGTGGTACGTAATGCGTTGTTAGACCGCTCGCTCAGAAGTGGCTGTATTTACTTCGATTGTGCGCACGCCGTCGCGGTGGAGTGGCCGTGCTTTCTATGGCGCCTCGCAGCGGAGCGAACTGTTGCTCGCCGTCGGAGGTTCGAGTCCTCCCTGGACATATGTGTGTGTGTGTGTGTGTGTGTTGTCTTTAGGTTAATTTAACTTAGTTTAAGTAAAAGGATAAAAATGCAGTCCACGGTCGCAAAATTAAAATTATTTAACCTGGTTTCGAGAATAACTATGATTCCCTTCATCAGAAATTATAAGTTAAAACAAATAACATAATAAAATTTACAACTCAGCTGTAAAGCTTACGTCACAAAATTTAAATAAATTTTTTAGACAAATTTTCTAAAAAATTGTGTTAAATTTTGTGACGTAAGCTTTACAGCTGAGTTGTAAATTTTATTATGTGATTTGCTTTAATTTATAATTTCTGATGAAGGCAATCGTAGATCAAATGTTTGTTAAGCTCAAGGAACTTAATTACAGGGTCATCAGTCCCTGAACTTACAAACTACTTATGAACTGTGATTCTTCAGTTTCTCCCGGCGTATTTGATAATCGAAATATCCACGGGTGTACTGCCGGTCTATAGTGTCCAACGGGCACAATATTTCGGCAATCATACATGTCGCCATCATCAGGTGAACTGACGGACTGACCCCCTGGAAACGCGCCGGCACGGAGATCCGCACGCTACGGCTGCTCGAAGGGAACTGGGTTCTAGCCCGGTAGCGGGCCATTTAAATACCCTCGGCCCGCGGAGCGACCCCTCCGCGGTCCGCGCCCCGCGCCGCGGCCGCGCAGTGGAACCGATTGCGCCGGCGTCTGAGATGACGTCGGTGTGAGGGCTCTGTCCGCTGTGGTCGTCACTTCGTTACGTTTGCTAGATTTACTCTTAATTAACCCAATCGCTGGTTCCCAAGCTTTGCTAAGATTATAGCCACAGTCACGGTTTATAAGGTCGTCACTTGTGCGAATTTCAATGGCCTCTCTAACGACGCAGTCCCAGTATCTCGACGTCTGTACCAGAATCCTAGTGTGTTCATACTCCATCGCATGATTCTCCGACAAACATTGTTTGTAACAGTAGCAGCCGATGTAACGCCTGTGCAGCCACCTGTTGACTTTGCCGACCGCAGCGCTGTCCTGTAATTGGTACTGATCAAAAAATAACGGTGCTTGCTCTATAGTTATATTTTTTGATCGGATATTGCTTTTGTGATGAAATTAACTGCTCCTAGAAATGATGAAATACCTGCTACATGCAATGAAAAGATTGCTAAGTTTACAGAGGCTGCTCTGTTTGCAATATCCCTTGCTAGTGGAGGATAAACTGCCCATCCTGTACCAGCTCCATTATCCACTATAAAAGATAGAAGTAAAAGTGTTAATAATGGTGTTAGTAATCAAAATCATATGTTATCTATTCGTGAGAAAGCTATATCTTGTGCTCCAATTACTAATGGAACAAGTCAGTTTCCAAATCCTCCAATTACAATTGAGATAACTATTCAGAAATTATAATAAATTCATGAAAATGTTCGAATGTTTGTAGAGCTTATGGGACGTAACTGCGTGTTCATCAGTCGCTAAACTTACAAACTATCTATGAACTACCTTATTCACATCCATGTCCGAGGGGGTATTCGAATCCCCGACGGCGGCCAGCCGCGCGCACTACATACGGAACAGGTTCACAGAGTTGTGAGAAGTTGGAAGACTTCCGAAGTGATAAAACGCAGTACGTTGTTCTGGACTGCGAATGTTCATCAGAGAGGAGTGTATCGTCAGGCGAGCGCTAGGGCAGTGTGGTACGACCGCTATTATTTTCTATTTACATCAGTGATCTGATCGACAGAGTAACTTCTAATATGTGGCTGTTTGTTGATTTTACTGTTGTTGTGGGCTAAAGTCAGCGCCACACACCTGACGCAGGAGACCGATCGTGGGGAAGACAGCGGATGACCGGCAGCCAATCACACGCCGGCGCCGCGCCTCCTGGAGGGAGCAACGGGGAAGCGCGCCCTCTACAAGCTGCTATATCTAGGCCGACATGCGTCTGGAAGGGCACCTCTGATCTCGGCTCCGAAGCGGGCAGCAACTATGTTCAAATGTTCAAATGTTTGTAATTCTATCGGACCAAACTGCGTGGTCATCAGTCCGTAGCTTACAAACTACTTAAACTAAGCTAAACTAACCTAAGGACAACACACACACACATGCCCCTTGGAGGACTCGAACCTCTACGACGAGCAACCGCGCGCACCGCAGCGAGACGCTTTAGACCGCTCGGCTACTCCACCGCGACCAGCAACTATGGGTGACTAGACTACAGCGCAGTTAGCATCGTACAAGAAGACGCCGCCGTCAGAAGAGACAATGTTTGGAAGTTGAGTATATCTGTACATATTAGTAAATAAAACTTATATTACTAATCAGTATAGCTGTTTTAGCTGTCCACGCTTCAAAAAAAAAAATGTTCAAATGTTTGTTAAGCTTATGGGACTTAACTACGGGGTCATCAGTCCCTAAACTTACAAACTACTTATGAACTACTTACGAACTAGGACGGCACAAATATCCATGCCCGAGGGGGGATTCGAACCCCCGACCGTAGTGGCCGTGCTGACCGTGACTGGAGCGCCTCAGTCACCTCGGCCACCGCGGCCGGCTGTCCACGCTTCCCACGCGTCCCGAGAGAGAACCTGTCCCGAAAGGCCGGGAAGGACAAGTGTGGTGTATGGAAGGGTGTCGTCTTTAATTGACTGTAATACCTTACAGGATGACTTAGACAACATGGGAAGAATGCCAGCTAACTCTCAATGTAGAAAAATGTAAGGTGATGAGCGTGAGTGGGAAAAACAATCCCATAATGTTCGAATACAGCATTAGTTGTGAGCTTCTTGATGCAGTCGCGTCGTTCAAATATCTAGGCGTAACACTGCAGAGCGATATGAAATGGAACGATCATGTATGGACAGTTGTGAGTACATGTTGGAGGCCCATGGATGCATCACCTGTTTTAACTTATATTTAAAATTTAATTAACTAGTTACATATATTAACAGTGGATAATGTACAAGATTTTATCAGCCATTTGCAACATGCATTGTATTATTACGGTTAGAAAAAGGCCAAGAGTTTGATAATGGACGGTAGAGTCCGAAAGTAGTCACTAATTCCAAAATTGTGCAAGTGTGACGGACAAAATAGTTATCAAAATATTACCTGTTGCTGATCCTGCACCATCTTTACGATAAATTTTCATAAGTTGTGAGTAAGGCGGACAGCCGAATTCGGTATATTGGGAGAATTTGGGAGGATGTACTACATCTGTTTTTAAATGTTTTAAATGTTTGTTAAGCTTAAGGGACTTAACTGCGGTGTCATCAGTCCCTACACTTACAAACTACTTATTAACTAGCTAATACTTAGGACGGCACAAATATCCATGACCGAGTGGGGATTCGAACCTCCTACCGTAGTGGCCGTGCAGACGGTGACTGGAGAGCCTCAGTTCCCTCGGCCCTCGGCCACCGCGGCCGGCACTACATCTGTAAAGGACACCGCGTATAATACGCTTTTACGACCACTTCTTGAGTATTGCTCAAGAGTTTGGGACCCGCAGCAGATCATTTTAAAGGAAGACATAGAAGCAGTTCAGAGTTGAGCAGCTACGTTTGTTACTGGTAGGTTCGACCAATGTGCGAGTGTCACGGAAATGCTCCGGGAACTCAACTGGGGATCGCTGGAGGAAATATGACGTCCTTTTAATGAATTTCTGTTGAGGAAATTTAGAGGGCCGGAATTTGGAGTGTAGTATGATCTTCCTCCCGCCTGCTTACATTTCGCGTAGTGATAACAAAGAGAATATAAGAGAAATTACGGCTCGTATGGAGGTATAAGGGATTCTTTCTTTCCTCGTTATATTTGGGAGTGGAATGGGAAAGAGAATGCCTAGTAGTGGTACAGTGTACCCTCCACCACGCACCTTACGGTGGATTGCGGAGAATGTATGTAGATGTAGATCTCTGTATTTGCATACGCACGCCTATACCAGTTTGTTTAGCGCTTCTGCGTATATGATTGAGTACACTTCATGGTACATAAATTAGGACATTTGAATTGTTAGAGTGAAACATGAGGTTTGAAGTTTTACATTTTTCATGTATCACCACCCGCAAAATCAAGGTACGACACATACTTCAGGAGATATGATGTAAGCATTGAGTTGCGTGAATTACTATCTTTCATATAAAATAGAGCACATGTTATCATCAATTCAAATGTTTGTAAAACTATGGTTCAGTGGTTATCAGTCATTAGGCTTACTAACTACTAAGGACACACCACTGCTTAAGGGAGGACTCGAACCTCCAACGGAGAGCAGACGAGCACTCCGCAGTAAGACACCATAGAGTGCTTGGCCACATCCGCGCGGCTATCCTTAATTCATTGTCACCGCACGCTTATAATCTGAGCATCAACCTGAGACAAATAGGTTTGAGGATGATCTTAATACAAGATCGAAACCTGCCACATTTATATAAAATAAAGTGTATAATTTTCTGCGAAATAGACTAATGTTTTCATATTAAAAACATATCAGTCAACTGCCTTACAAAAGGAAAGAATGTTTTCCAAACTCATAATTTCCATTTTATCAGTCTGTAAGTTATATTTTGAAATTCTTGTCAAGCGATTAATTCTTATTAGCCTTGTAATTAAGTACTGACCTTAGTTGCTCTATATACTGCTGATAAAACCTTCGAAAGCTAAATACAAGGCGAACCCTTTCTTCCAGCCCCTCCATATTCCTTGTGCTGCGAGTTGTAAATTCACAAACGTAGTTCAGACGTCTCTCGATCGCTCAAGATCTAAATTACGGCCAGGGCGGCCAGGGTAAACATTTAAATTACATACCTACTAACCGCGTGCCATAAGACCTAATGACGTTCTTCAAAAATAAACGTATTTAAATACTTCTGCAGAGTTATCTGAAATTTCGAATGAAACAAACAATGCACAATTATTGACGCTTGTAACATATGGGACTTCAAAAGAACACGCATTATTTAAACTCTATTACGACAGATAATAAAGAAATTCCAGTTTGGCCTATTAGTGCCTTTTGAAAAAGGCACAAAAATCATTCGTGAATATCTCGGTAGCATAAAATGAATCTCCACAGATAGGACAAAAAAAAAAAAAAACAAAAAAAAAAAAAAACAACAACAACAAAAAACAAAAAAACAAACTGCCTGTGGTCAAAGCAGGCAGCTTATTAACGTAGAATCCAAACTGAACTCTGCTCATCAAACAATGGATTTTGTGAATCTCAACCAGTTATTAGTTGCACGCAGCGAAAGCTGCTCGCCGATTTTAATAAGACCATCTTTGGCTACAAACAAATATCGACTGCACAGTTGCTTAACCATAGTAGCCGAAATGAAGAAAGCAGTAACTACGAAGACGTAAACCACGAACACAGAGGAAGCAGTAGTTCTACAAAATATCAAGGCACCCATCGGACAGCCGTTCCTAACAAGACGAACGTAATATCTTCCTCGGCGAGCGCTACCAGTTACCAATAAGAACGTCAAACACTGACATCAATGAGGTGGAGTTAAGTGAACTCGGTGACAGATTCCGAGGAAGTCTTCCGTAGGCAAAGACGAGGGGAGAAGTTTGATGAGAGACATAAATCGAACGTTCGGACTAGATTAATTAAGGATACAAATGCACTCCGTTTAGAAGGTCACTGGTTGATATGTAGAGGATCATAGAAAATGCAAACAACCAACCAACTTGAGTCTTTCCGTTTGTAAAAATATGTAAAATAAATTAATAATATAATACTTATGTCAATTCATTATTTTAAAACTTTGTTCCGGCAGGCAATCTCCATTTAACGTAAATAGATCATTTTACTGTCGAAATTAATAACACATTTAAGATGAGCTATTTTGTTCATGTTAACTACATTGTAGATTACGGTGACGTATTCCATTTCGAATAATAAATATTTCAAATGATTAGTACGTTTTAATTAAAACATTAGAATATATAGGGGAATGGGTGAACTATAGGTGGATCGGATTTTATCGCCGACATAATTACGGGAATTTTTTATTATTTACTTTGCGTACGTTACGCCACATTCCTTACAGTACTATACAAATTCAAAACGGGAAACTATACAAATGTAACAAAACGTTATTCATTATAAATTTAGTTACACATATTACATTGCTTATAAACCTATAGTGCATAAATGTAGTAATCTGTCAAAATAATTTACAGTTAAACGGAAACATTTAAATTACAAAGTCAAGAAATGGCAGTGTCGGTAAGTCTATGCAGATCCTCCAGCGAACCATCCCGAAAACCATGAACTTGACACTCAGTTATGTACTGTATCGTCTGTGTTTCGCCGCAGTCACGGCGAGGATCGTCCACGTTGCCCCACTTGGCCATCAGCTCGTTGCACCGTCCAAAACCAGTTCTCAGTCGCTTTAATGCCACCCAGGTTCTTCGGGGGAGGTTGAAGGCAGGAAAACGATCAGCCGGGTTGTTAATGAGGTGTCCAGTGTGAACATTTGCTTGTTGCCATTGGTGTTTCCATTCTGCTACGGTGTTCCGATTGTTTGAGGAGTTGTTGCAGAAGGTATTTCGAGACAGTAATCGTGTCGGACCATGTAGATCAGCGTGTATTGGAAGTGTGGTGTCAGCAGCAAATTTTTTGCATTTCTCTTTGGATTGCATGTTGTCTGCGGAGTGACGAAGGTTCGATATTTACCAGCACAGAGAGCCATGATGTTGGGGTAGGTCTCCTTCCGTTCCAGTTATTTCGCAAGGTGTTATTTAGGCGAACATCTACTTTGTTGACGTGCGAACTGTTGACCCGTACAGACGCGCAGTATTCTGCAAACTGTACACTAGAGCCATGGAGGAAGTACGAAGGGTCGTAGCATTGCTTCCCCACGTAGTGCCTGCGGGTTTCTGGGTGGTATTGGCCCTGCCCCTGAGTTTTTGGATGACATCATGCAGGTGTTCTTTGAACGTTAGGCTGCGGTCCAGTTTAAAACCCAAGTATTTCGGTGCTCTTTCAGAATCGCAATTATGCATTGACAGAAACTCCAGAACTGACAATAAGTCTCGACGCTGTAGTCCATTTCGTCTTTTTTCGCCCCTCATTGATTAGTCGAATTCGTAGAAACACGTGGGAATATTTCTGACAACAAACGAATGTTAGAGACGTATTAGGTTCTTCTCTAACCACATATTCGAAAATCGCGTCATATTCTCAGAAATAGTTTCTTACGAAAGATACATTCTCATTACTTTGACGGTAAGTCATCGAGTAAAACAGAAGTGATATCTGGCGTTCCACAGGGAAGCGTTATAGGTGCCCTACTCTTCCTCGTGTTTATAAACGATTTAGGAGACAATCTGAATAGCTCCCTTAGACTATTCGCAGCTGATGCTGTCGTTTATCGGTTAGTGAAGTCAATTGAGAATCAAAAGCAACTGAAAAGCTATTTAGACAAAATTTCTGCATGGTGCGAAAATTGGCAATTGACACTAAATAAAGAAAAGTGTGAATACACATGACCACTAAAAGAAATCCGCTGAACTTTAATTACGCGATAAATCAGTCAAAGCTTAAGGTCGTAGATTCTACCAAATAACTAGGAGTTACAATTACGAACAACTTTGACTGGAGAAAACACATAGAAAATATTGTTGAAAAAGCGGATCAAAGGTTACGTTTCATCGGCAGAACGCTTCGAAGATGCACCAGCTCCACCAAAGAGACTGGCTACATCACACTTGTGCGTCCTCTCCTGGAGTACTGTTGCCCCTTGTGGGACCCTCACCAGGTGGGGCTGACGGAAGACATTGAGAAGGTTTAGAGAAGGGCAGCTCAGTTTTGTTTTATCACGTTACGGGGGGGAAAGCGTCACGGAAATGTTCCAAGAATTGGGGTGGAAATCATTAAAAGAAAGACGTTATTCATTGCGGCGTGATCTGTTTGCGAAGTTTCAATCACCGACTTTTACTTCTGAATGTGAAAATATTTTGCTAGCACCCACCTACTAGGGAGACATGACCATCCCAATAAAATAAGAGAAATCAGATCGAAAACGGAACGATTAGGTGTTCTTTCTTCCCGCGCGCTATTGGAACGGTAGAGAAAAGTTATGGAAAGTTATGAAAGTGGTTAATGAACCCTCTGCCAGGCACTTGAATGTGATTTGCAGAGTATCTATGTAGATGTAGATGTACCTGCGTCAAGACACCGAAACTGACATGCACGCGAGCATCAGTTACGTAAACAAAATAAATGAAAAACGCAAAAGTGCCACGACCCTTGTGCCGGAGGCTCGTGATAGGCGCGCGTTCGACGACCCAACGCAATTGGTTTTAGTTCTTCTGGGAGTCGAGATCGCGTCTTCAATCTACAGCTCTGCGAGGCTGTGGCGAGTCGTCGTGGGACAGGGACGGCCGCAGAATTCAGAAGCGGGTCATCCTTTCTCCTCTGACAGCCCCTCCACGCCGGTCTGCTGTCTGAGGGGAAACATTGGAAGGAATACATTGCAGAGTCACCGCTAAGACGGCAGAACCATTGCACACGGAATACGAGACCTGATTGCATGATCCTAGGTTTCATATTATGCCGTATTTGGAAATTCGGAAAACTGACGTTATAGATAATAAAGAGCGGTATTACGTCGTTACTGTTAGTTCAAACGGAAAAAGAATCATAACTTTCACATTCGGAAACTTCCTGACAGTGTGTGTGTGTGTGTGTGTGTGTGTGTGTGTGTGTGTGTGCCGGAACTAGGATTAGAATCTGGGACCTTTGCCTATCGTGGACAAGCGCTCTATCGTCTGAGCTATGCCGGTTTTTGGTGATCTGTTGGGGTGATCTGGTGTGACTTTTTATACTGATTGCCAAGACAGTTTATGTCGAAGCAATTTATTTTATTCCCAGTTTCAACACAACTAGCCGCAATCCTCACATGTTCTCACTTCATAAAACTTGGCGTCATTGTTTAAATGGGAATGTGCACTACTTATAAAATATGGTACCGTACTGGATCGTCACAATAATAAAATTTTGAATACGTCAGTGTTAAAATCACAAGCACAAATGGTCCCCTCCGTGCACGTTGTTTGCTCCAAATTGACAGCAGAGAAAATATGTACAAAATATCTCGCAATTAATATATATATATATATATATAATAAAAAATAAAAAAAAGTTCAAATGTTTGTAAATCTATGGGATCTAACTACTCTAGTTATCAGTCCATAGGCTTACAAACAAAGGAAAAATAATTGCAGAATGACATATTCACCATAGGTGTTTATTTTTTCTCAAGGCTACCGGTTTCGTTTGAGAAAAAATAAACAGCTATGGTCAATATGTGGTTCTGCAATTATGTCAAAGCTGTTATGCCCCACCTGTTCACCTTTCTAAGGAAAACACACACAGCCATGCCCTAGAGAGGACTCGAACGTCCGCAGCGAGGTGCCTTAGAGCGCTCGGACACTCCACTGATTTTAACATCAATGTCTTCAAAATTTTAGTATTGCGACGGCCCAGTACGGTAACACATAACTTGAGCACGTTCCCATTTAAGCGACAACGATGACGCCTAGTTTTATGAAGTGAGAGCATGTGAGGATGGACGCTGGTTGTGCTGAAACTGGCCATGAAATAAATCCGTATAAGAAGAATAGAATCAAATTTGTTTAATATCTACATTACACTAGTATTTACGCACCACGTTTTTCCATGTAAAATTCATACATTTTATCTGAGGTGTACAAAGAGAGCCAAAAGCAACAAATAGTTTTGACAGAAAGACGTTAGGAATTCAGTAGTCACAAGTCGATGTGTAAGAAGAAGAAAAATTACCAGCACTTCTGTACCGGTAAGAACATTAGTTTTTAACCAAATATATCAAACAAAAAACTATGAATTACCTTTCTTTGTCTGAGAACGTAATAAAATTTACAACTGAATTGAGAATGCCCAAACTAATGGTAAATGATCGATAACATAGATCAAACTCATACATCTATTAAAGGTACTGGAAATCGTGCAAGTTTCACCTATCACAGATCAACTATCTGATGACCAGATGTCACTATGATTTTAAGCTTACCAAGATCTGGCAGAAAAGTAAGATATCGTACAGTGCAAATAGGCTGTTTATTGAACCGGTCTTGTTTTCTGTTTGCTAAACATGGAACTTTAAGGCCGAGAGAAGCAGCGATTTGATGAATTTCAGTTACGGTGTTCACCTAAAGTGATACGTGTAAAATACCGTATAGCAAAAGAAAATATGTCCATTACTGAGCAACTCAGTATCTAAAGGCGCCTTTCTTCTCGTGCCAGCCAAACTTTCTTCAGCTCTATGCTATTATTGCACGAAGAGAAAAAAAAGAAGAAAAAAAAAGTTTATTTTTTATATTTTTTTATTTATTTTTTTAATCTCAGTCCACCTTTCCACAAAAGAGAAGCTGGTAACCACGCACTGAATAATTACCACAACGACATAAATTGAGGTTTTCTGGAAGTCTAGAGATACTAATTCTAGTTTAATTATCGTTATGATGCCGTAGCTGTGGTGTTGACTAAGTCCAATAGTAGCCATATTCATTGTCCGTAACGGGATTTTGATTTTCATCTAGGACCTATCTCACAATTTTTGATGCATAGTACTTTGTATCCAGCAACTGCGTTTAACCATCAAGATGCGAATAAAAATTAACGTTTTTTCATCAACGCTACTGATATGATACCTGTCAGATGAAATACATTAGTCAAAACAATTATGGAATCAGCTGAGATATCTAGGTTTTGAAGTATTGTCATCGGCAGGATGAACTGAAATGGTCCGACATCTTTCTGCCGCTTCTACAAGGTGGAGACAACAACATTACGGCAACAGAAAGTTGCTCCACAGGGGGCTTGATGATGAAGTGTTTACCAAACGAATTACTCAAGAAGTTAGATTCAGATAGTGTAGTGAGTAGGTACTGCAATCCAACAACAAGGTGACTTACCCGAAGTTATGGCATAGAGAGCACAAGAAGTTTCCAAGACAGACAAACAAAGAAGGAGGCGGCTGTAGCAATTGGAGGGTTCCAAAGCGTAATTTCTAGGACATGGACGCGATTTCATACAAAAGTAACCGTTGAAAGAAGGCAAGACAAGGGTCGTCCACGGCTAACATCAGCAACGAATGGCCGCTATCTCCGGTTAATAGGGCGTCGAAACAAGACGCTGAATGCAATTCAGCCGCAACGCACCCTCCAGGCAGCAATCAACAGAAACAGTCCGAAATCGCATTCGGTAATGTGTCCTGTACGCATGGTGGCTTATGGTGTGTGTCCCATTAAAATCACGACACGGTGTAGCCCGCAGAATCTGGGCGGAGGAACATCAGGATTGGAGTCGTAACTAATGGCGCCGGGTTCTGTTCACAGATGAGTCAAGATTTTTTGCTGACAGTCGCCGTTCCCTCAACTGGAGAGAACCTGGAACTCGGAAGAATTCTGCTTATGTGCAGGAATCATCACCATATCATGGTGTTGGACGAATGGTGTGGGCAGGTTTCAAAATTGACGGACGTACTGACCTATATGTCGTTCATAGTGGCGCTTTGACTTATAATATCACATCGCCGATTACATACGTAAGCCATAGATATTGTTCCGCTATCGTTCTCGTTTCTCATTTCTGACTTTTATCTTCCCATTCTATCTTCTTTTCCTGGCAAGGAATGAGAACGATAAGCGTTCTTTTTGTTTGATCGTGGAGGAGATCGGAGGCATTTTTGTTGGCTGCTCTTAATTATGTAAGTGTTGTTGTGAGCAAAATTTAGTTTTATTTTTTCTAATAAAATACTAAAATTTCAGAATTTACAAAAACGGGTGTTGAATATTATTTCATACCTAAATATCCATTTTTCATTCTTTTATAAATGACTATTTTCAGTAATTCTTTAGTTTAGTAATTGTAGATTCATGACATTGTTGGGCGCCATTGTGCGAGCCATGAAGACTCGCGAGATTTCAGGTAAAACAGTAATAATAAAATGGAACTTAACAGTTTATGAATATAAAGCAATTTTATCTCAACATTAACAAGATAGGCGAAATTTATCTACAAATGTACTACAATACTAATTTCAGTTTAAAAGGAAAAATATTTAACAGAGAATAAGTAGATAGATTTCCGCCTGTTATAGTATTGCTCGCCAACCCCTTTTACGTATTTGAAAGAAAAATAAATGATTATAGGTTGCTTTACATTTCTTGTTAGTCGTGTTCGTAATGCCAACTGCTTTTGCTGCCACGCGACGTAACGTGCGCAAATAATAAAATTATATCCCTGTGTTACCAACCTAAATCCGGCTTCGCGGTCCGCTGGACGCGTATAGTAAAATTTAACCCGACTTGCGGCAAATCTTAAAATCACCAAATCTTGACAAACAATTGAGACGGACAACACTGTAGACTCCTCAGAGATATAGAGACGAGAATCTTGTGCCCTCACACGAAGTGATGAGTGCTATCGACAAGGGTTCTCAAATTGATTCCGTATTTCTTAATTTCCAGAAGGCTTTTGACACCGTACCTCACAAACGGCATTTAAACAAATTCCGTGGTTATGGTATATCGCCCAAAAATTTGCGATTGGATAGGGGTTTTCCTGTCAGAGAGGACACAGTTCGCAGTAATCGATGGTAAGGCATCGACTAAAACAGAGGTGATATCGGGCGTTCCACAGGGTAGTGTCATTGGTCCTCTGCTGTTCCTTATATAAATAGTCGATTTGGGAGAAAATCTAAGTAGCTCTCTTAGGTTGTTTGCAGATGACGCCGTCATTTACCGTCTAGTAAAATCATCTGAAGATCAAAACCAACTGCAGAACGATTTAAATAAGATATCACTATGGTGTAAAAATTGGCAGTTGACTCTAAATAATGCGAAGTGTGAAGTCGTTCACATGAGTACGAAAAGAAGTCCGTTAAACTTTGTTTACAAGATAAATCAATCAAACGTGAGAGCCGTAAACTCCACAAAATATCTAGGAATTACTATTACTTCAGATTTACACTGGAAAGAACACGTAGATAATGTCGTGGGAAAAGCGAACCAGAGACTGCGTTTTATTGGCAGAACGCTTAAAAGATGCAACAAAACTACTAAAGAAAATGCATGTCCGTCCTTTTTTTGGAGTATTGCTGCCCAGTGTGGGTTTGACGGAGGATATGGAAAGAGTCCTAAGAATGGCAGCTCGTTTTGTTTTGTCACGATACAGAGGAGACACGGAAATGATACAGGAACTAGGATGGGGATCATTACAACGACGGCGCTTATCGCTGCGGCGTGTTCTACTTACGAAACTCCAGTCACAAACATTCTCCTCCGAATGCGAAAATATATTGTTGACTTTTTAGCTCCAAGTAAACGCCATGTAAACCCCTCAAGTAAAGAAAAAACTCAATATCGTACAGTATCAAACACAAATTACAACGTTAACTAATATCTGAATAATGCTACCTTATGTATATTGTGACATCTCACCCGATCTCCTAATTATAATTGTTTTGAGCAGTGTTGAATTCAAACATCTCTGGTGTAGGGATATAAGCGTCCGATCGCACTTAAACTTAGCTCTTCCGTTTCAGGCATCAACGTGAGGGACGGAGTTACTTCAGGACTATCAATAGAACACAAAATTGACTGGATTTTTGGTTATAATTTGTCATATAATACTGTTAAAATCGTGCTGACATTTCGTATTTAATTTTTTAAACTAACACTTCCCATTGTTAATTTCTACATCTATCTGAAATGCCATTACCTTACTTAATATATTTTAACCACTTCTTATCCAGTAAGATACCTGATGTGTGTACGCAACAGGATTTTATAAAATATATATATATGGTCTACGTAAAGTCCGGGAATACTTTCATAATTTATTGCACAAGAACCAAACATTGTACATTTGTATTTATGTTATTTCGAAGAGAATTTTAAAAACTATTTTTTCATGTATACCCCCTCAGAGTACTTTGGTAATTTGCCGACAGCGCTAGTCGCAAACAAGGCGAGTTCTGATGCAGAGCGAGCAAAAAAGGAAAAAAAAAAAGAGTCATATGTTTGTAAATATATGGTTATTAGTCCCTAGGCCTACAAATTGTTTAAACTAAGGTATACTAACCTGAGGACAACACACACACACACACACACTCACATGCCCCAAGGAGGACTCGAACCTCCGGCGGCGAGCAACCGCGCGCTCTGCAGCAAAGCGCCGCCAGGGACGGCTATTTACCGCTGGCACAACAAATTCGTTACGCAGGGTTACTTGTGCCCGGCAATGGTGACCAATAAAAAAATTATAAAATCATTTGACAACAACTCGCCGGAAAGAAGCTCGTTTAGCTGCCGACAAGCACTAAATATAGACAATCACATTCTCACAACTTCTAGCAATGGCCATCAGTAAAACAAACACATATATTCACACAATCATTCAGACAACTATACCGGCTGGAGAAGGGCCACATATGATGGGTGTGAGTGTATGGCTGTCTCAGTGATTGTGTAAATGTATGTTTACTGATGAAGGCCTTTGGCTAAAATTTGTGTGAATGTGATTGTCTATCTTTCGTGCCTGTCAGCAGCTCATAGAGCCTCCTCCGTTACTACAAATGTTCAAATGTCTGTAAACCTATCGGACCAAATTGCGTGGTCATCAGTCCGTAGCTTACAAACTACTTAAACCTAGTTAAACTAACCTACGGACAAACACACACACACCCATGCCCCAGGGAGGACTCGAACCTCCACGGCGCCATTACTACATTCCAATCGGATTTTCCATTGATAAAATCATTTGACTTACATTAAAATCAGCGGCATCAGTTGGTAGATAAACTGTTTTACAATATTTAATCCCCTTATACCGCCAAGAAGTCCTATTATAAACCTTTACCAAACAAACTGATACCACAACAAAACTTTCTTCCCAGGACCTACTAAAGGGTATATCCCCATTGTTTGTAACATTATAAGGAAACTTTCTATGTCATCGACGTGTTTATCACACACTCGCCATTTTCATCAGTTTCTAGGAAAAACCACAGTGTTTGTAACTTGAGAGCCCGGGTCATTCCTAGCTGTATAAAGCGCTCGTTAAATCCTAAACGTATTCGCAATTGCGACAGTTATTACATGTCTTCCGAAAATTTATTCGAGACGTAAAAAGCTATATGTCACACTGGGTGTATAAAACAGGATTCTCCGCTTGTCGAGATGGTCCGTGTTAATGAATTTGGCTAACCGTGCACGCGTCCCCGACTTCCTCAAACCTCCATGCCAAAGTGTCTTCGTCTTACACTTGTACCGTTGCCGTGATTCCCGCCCAGAGACCAAAAGAGAATTTTTTTTATATCCGTCGGACCTAACTACTGTGGTCATCAGTCCCTATGCTTACAAACTATTATATTAAACTAACCTAAGGGGAAAGGAAGAGCACATACACTCACGTACTCACTCACACAAACACACATGCCCATAAATCGACTTTGTTATTATTGACACTACCTTCTCTATGCATGTATTACAACTTCGCACCTGTATTTGACTAGTCAGATATCAAAGCGTGAATGAAATTAAATAGTACTTACATCGTCAGATAAAGACACTACAAAATTGTAAACCTTTGTTGTCAGCATTGTCCTCTTCGTTTCACCCAGACACCCTCAGTTTGAAAGTCACATGGTACACTTGCGGAAGTTTCACCGATAAGAGATGATATTTACGTAAGAGGCCACATAAATAACGTCCGATATTAATTGTTCACGATCTGCCCGAACGATGATAGGCTATTTCCAGAGGCTTAAGTTTTTTTAAAACCTCAGTCTACTCCGTACGCTGAATATCGGGAAAAACTGTCGTAAGCCAATAAATGGTTGCCAATAAGAATTTGCTTTCGTGAAATGACCAGAAAATAATCAGTTGTATTTCTTCGTTACAAGTTCCCCTAATTTGCAGATCAAAACCTATGACTTCCGTGATGTAAACTTTCCATAAGAAAGAAAACATCCCTTTAAATTTCCCACGAATTCTATATCAAGCAGCGAACGGCAGTGTACTGCATTTAATGACTGTAAAATGCCCACAAATTCACACCGATTCCCTATTAAGAAATACAAGCTGCAATATCACGCATAAATGTGTTGCTTTAGCAGCCGTGCTGGAATTAAAAAAAATAAAAATGCTGCTGGTATTATTATATTCCGGTTCGTTAATTAATTCTCGCTGTTAGAGGCATATCGAAATTAATTTTGTTTGACAAGAAGAATTAAACGATATAATAATGCAACTGTAATGAGAGTGCGGGTACATAAAGCATCGTCGCAGTAAATCTGCACACCACAGGCGTAGCACAAAAATCCTCGTAAACGAAGTTACAAATATTTAGTGATGTATGGTGAAGCGTAGCGTACTTCGGACAGAAAATTTAAAATACGCTTGGACGTGCATACCAAACTATTAATGAAAAAAATCGTAATTTGCGATGTTATGGCTTCACTGTATTAGGTTTAGATGAAATACCAAACTGTGGCGAATGAAAATTTGCGCCCGGCCGGGATTCGATCCCGGGATCGCCTGCTTATTAGGCATACGCGTTGACCACTTCGCCACCGAGGACACAGTGATCAGCGCGACTGCAGAGGACTCTTCCCTGCACGTCTCCCACCACACACAAATCTCCACTCGCCACGCTGTCTCTTTCCTATACCTCAGCCTCGAGTGGAGATTTGTGTGTGGCGGGAGACGTGCAGGGAAGAGTCCTCTGCAGTCGGGCTGGTCACTGTGTCTTCGGTGGCGGAGTGGTCAACGCGTCTGCCTAGTAAGCAGGAGATCCCGGGTTCGAATCCCGGCCGGACACAAATTTTCATTCGCCACAGTTTGGTATTTCATCTAAACCTAGTACAGTGAAGCCATAACATCGCAAATTGCGATTTATTTCATTCATTTGAACGCTGTAATTCGTCAAAATATTTATATATAACCAAACTATTTGTTTGCGCAGCGCAATATACTGTACACTGCTAGCCACCCAATATACATCATCTTGAAGGAAGCATTCAAATCGCGCGAAATTTACACCATCCATTCGCGACGACGAGATGCGCAAGACCAGCATTTAAAGCACATGCCCCATCTGATAAGCGCCGTATAAAGGGTGAACGGACGGCTGTGTGGATGTACTGAAGTTGATCTTTCGTGCGGATGTTTTGCCTAAGCAGCTTCAGTGTGCCTCATAGAAGCCGGCAAGAGGCTTTCGAGCAAGAGGAGTAGTTGCGTATAGGGATGGTGAATTATCTTTCGGGAAAATCGGCGTTGGATTCGGTCGTAACGAAGTAAGAGGGAACGGCGGACTGACGGATCAGATGCACCCACCTTGTAGCACTACTACATGTGATGACAGGCATGATGAGCGCATGGCGGTGATGGGTCGCTCTCCACATCAGAAAATTTTCGTCTGCTGCGCAACTTTTAGTGTCCGTAAGAACCAGTCGACATCGTTTACAGGAAAGTGGACTGTCGGCAAGGAGACCACTGCGACCACTTCTGACCTTACCGCTGATTAACGTCACGGACGTTTGCGCAGGCAGTGGTGTGATAATGGACAGATGAGGACAAGTAAATGGAACGACATTGTCTTTGCAGGCGAATCCCTATTCATCCTCTACCACCACGATAGTTGCATTCAAAAAATGTTCAAATGTTTGTAGAGCTTATGGGACTTAACTACGGGGTCATCAGTCCCTAAACTTACAAACTACTTATGAACTAGCTAAGACTAAGGACGACATAAATATCCATGCCGAGGGGCGATTCGAACCCCCCGACCGTAGTAGCCGTGCAGACCGTGACTGGCGCGCCGCAGTCCCCTCGGCCACCGCGGCCGACCATAGTTGCATTAGAGCAAAGGAAGCCAACTTCAGGCGGTGTGACGTGTGAGCAGGAAGAGCAAACCTGTCAATCTGTATGACGTCAAGCGAGAGCTGAGTTCGCAATATTGCCTGCATATACGGGGCTGTGGGTACGGAGCTGGAAGGTCTGTCAGCAACAGCGCTCATGACGACAGTGACGTGGCGAGTACGAACAAAACGGAGCAACCGGTTTTTATTTCTGTGTGGTAAAGTCTGTTTCTTTTTTGTGCAATGCGGTGAGGGTGCAAAGTGTTTGGGGTATAACAGAGAAGTACGAAGTATATAAAAAAAGTATAGCGTCATTATTCCCTGTGCTACGCAAATGAGTATCGGAAATATGAAGGAGAAGAACAAATAGCCTAAATATCTGAATTAAAGGAACGTGCTGATGTGGAAGACTGTCAAAGTATCGGTCTTTTGGCTTGAGTTACAGAATAGCTCTACATATAGCCAAGAAAGTTAGATCATTACTGACGGTGATTTTGGGGAAGAAGTAATTGTGATGGTCACTGAAAAAATGTGTCCACATTTGGTAGAAGACTTTGAAAAAGTGAGTTTGTCTCCGAAAACTGCTACGCGACGTATTCAGGTCATGGCTGCAGATGTGCAAGAAGTGGGTGTTTCGGCACGTAAGTTTATACATTATTCTGTAGCTGTCGATGAGTTTGACATTTCCAAAGACGTAGAAAAAGCTGTTGAAACGTTGGCCTCAGTTGGAATAAGCTTGTTTTAATCGCAACAGATGAGACTCCGTCTATGGTAGGAGTTAATGTGGAATTAATAGTACTGGTGAAAGAATTTATGAAACAGGTTTCCAGTGCAACACAAGAACTCACTTCATACTTCATCAAGGGACTATATGCGCAAAATATATGCAAATTAGAAATGTTATGGATACAGTGGTACAAGTCACAAATTCGATTCCATTACGAGGCCTGAGCATAGAAAATTTAAAAGTTTTCTTGAAAATGGGGACTCAGTATGGTGATCTTCCTTATTTTTGTAATTCACGCTGGTTGAGCAGGGATGAAGTGCTAGATCGATTCTTTGAGTTAAGAAATGAAATAGCATTCTTCATGACTGGTCAAAATCAGCCTGTTCCTAAGTTGCAAGAAGAAACCTGGATTTGTACTAAGAATTTCCGGCTGATTTAAATGGCCACTAAAACGATTTAAATTTTAAAAAAATGTTTAATATATTTGTTAAGCTTATGGGTCATCAGTCCCTAAAGTTATAAACAACTTATACACTAACTTATACTAAAGAGAGCACAAATATCCATGCCCGAGGGACGATTCGAACCCCCGTCGAGGAACAGCCTACCGCATCGAAGCATAGCGCCTCAAAACGCTCGGCCACTCCATCGCGGCAAACGATTTAAAGAGGAGGAGGAGAAGATGGACAGAAAGGGGAAGGAGCAGACAGAGAGAGTGGGGGAGGAGAAGGAGAATGAGAGAGGGGCGAAAGGAGATGAACAGGGGGAGCGAGAGGAGGAAATGGACAGAGAAAGGGACAGGAGGAGACGGGAGGAGGGGGGGGGGCAGCAGGTGAACAGACGGGAAAGCAGAAGGTGGACTAATGGAAGATTTGAAATCTCATACATGTTTGATTGGTCGTATTTTATGCGCTGTCATAAGTTTCATCTGACTGCGAAAAACTTCGTCAACTTACTTCCTGCTCTTACGCGAAGGTTGACATAGTACAGTTAACTTACACTAGGTGGTGCGCCTGTCGTATCAGTAAAGTATTTCAAGGGCCATTTAAGTGATGAGTTGTTTGAATGTAACAAAAACAAACAGATCAGCGTTTTATTATGTCCTACTTATTGTGTTTTTGCTGAAGACAGTAAACAAACAATATTGTTTACCGTAAAGCACTTTAATAGTGAAGTCGACAAAATGAAATGTTTGTTAGTTAAACTTCTCCTTTACGTATAGTTAAATTTCAATAAATGTATTTATTATTGACTATAACAAGATAACACTTTCAAATTTCAACCAATATTTAAACAATTATTTCTTCTGCGGCTGCAACGTGCCGCTTACCAGCAAGTTTATTATAAATATAAAGATGTATAATATTGATATAGTCGCTATAAAAGTTGGTAAATAACTGATTAGACAAACAATTATGACAAAGTGTTAAATACTAACTAAAATAACTGTCTTGGTTTCCTATGAAATCTCACAGCTATTAAATCTCACTGTGCAAGAATTCGTCGGGAGACTTGCATATGTGTACATGTTATGTTTCTGATCGTATTTCATCTCTTTTGTAGGTAGTTCTTTGTTTCATCTTGTGTAACATTTTTGTACATCAGCCATGAATTTGATTAAAACCCATTCCATGTATCTTTTGATTTTTCTCGGACGCTTTGATGTAACAATATTTGGGAATGGTATTTAACATGCTGTCTGGGAGGCGGACTAAATATTTTTCACTTGAGAAGTTATACTATTTAAAGTCTTGACTGCATATTTTATTAATAAAGATAACGTTTCATTTCTGAGCCATTTTCAGATCTAAAATAAGGTAAAAATGAATTTCATGGGGCGAACTGTTTGAATGCATAAAAATCTGTGTTGGTCAGTTAGTAGTATCTGCCAACAGACAGTATAAACATCCAATAGCAAAATTACGAATTATAAATTCTAACAAAAGGCAGTAAAACACTTAAAACACATTGGATGTAGTACTTATATGACACACATGTCGGTTAAAACTTTTTGTGGTTAAAAAAACTAAAATCAGTCATTTCTGGTTAAAGTATCAACTAATTGTGTCTTGAAACAAATGAATTTTAAAATTTTTGTTTATTGATTACTGACTGATAAAATTAGATTTTTCAAATCTAACTCCATGAATTGCCGGAGGTAAGTAGGCCACATGGTCTCTAATGGTCAAACTTAAGCACCATTAACAAGTTAATCGTCATACGCAAACATAGTTACATGATACATGTCAGGTGGCATTAATGTACAAGATAATAGTTGCATAAATATCTGCCAGATGGCATTGATGTACATGTATATAATATCTGACGTATGTGTATTTAGAAATACAAATCATAATTATGGTACTTATGAGATTGGATGTAATATTGACAATGTCACAATTTCAAAGATTACCTGAAAATGGCAGTAATGCCGAATATGGTCCTATCTTAATAAATAATAGCTGTGTTTAAAGCAGCAATTGGGATTCTTATTACACAATGACATATATAGTGCTGCAGGCCCAAGAGACTCCATATTGATTCCACATATGTATTAAGTCATCAACTGATTTGAAGAGGACAATGCCCTCAATTCATGTCTAATCATTAGCTGTTTATTTTAATTGCTGTCCAATGGATGCCTAAATACCTTTCATTACACAAAATCTGAATTTTTCATTGCAAAACCTGTAATGATACTATTTACATTGAAGGTATTGTTGTCAAGGATGTTATTACCTTTCACTCTCTTCATTCATTTGGGTGGCTTCCGTTTCACCGATTTTAAATGCTTTTTCTATTTTGTACTTTGAGTCATTCCTTGAATTAGCATAATCAGTTTACAGCCTCTTTCGTCAATGTAATGGCCACAGTTAAAGTATCACACACCATTTTTAGTTCATTCTAGGAGTGTGTTGGGATGCCATTTCTTTTTGAAAGAAGTCCTCCGCCTTTTCTTTTCTGGTAACTTTTATCGTACATCAGCTGCGTATTTTTTTAAAGCCTGATCCCTATTCCTTTTTCCCCCCAGAGGCTCTGATGTAAATATTGTTGACAAGAATGGGCGGTAAGTTCGTTGTATTCAGCGATTGGCGACTGTTGAGCTTTGATATTACTGAAGTCGACGTTAATAACATGTAATCCTGTCAGACTTGTCACTCAGGAAAACGCCACTTATGCTCGTTTCCATGTGAACAATGAAGGACCAATGTCCTTCAGTGCGTTTTTTAGACTTAGTCTCTAACTTTTGTGTATGGTAATACCACAGGCTATACATACTGGAAGCTGTTCGTGATGAACGTAAACACTATTAATAAAGTCAAATTCGTGAATGGACGTAGATCGTAAAGATATTCATTTTTAAAGGCAATACTTTTTTATTTCGTTATTGTTTGTGTTATCAGAATAAACATTTACTCCCACTAAGTTTTGCATAGGTAACAAAATATTTCTGTTTCTCAAGCAATACACACAACAGGGCCCTCTATTGTTTGTTTGATGCACTGCGAAATTAACTGGGCGTCTGTTGCTTCTTTGCTGTACTACGCCTTGCTTACAAGTATAGCGTACACTTAAAACCTCAAATTACAGTATTTTTTTTCATTTGATCCGATTTTGATGAATGAAGCCTAATTTACCTGTGAATACCGTGAAAGTTGGTGTAGTATTTTTGGACAATAACCTGTAAAGATAGACAAACACAATGGCTTTTACGCAAATGCTTAAATTATAACTTTACTTTGATACAATTTCAATTAAATGAAACCTTTATCTAACCACATTGTGTGCTCAAGTTACCTAGGGAAACCCACATGCAAATTCGTGAAGTACAAGGATAAGTCAATTATTATCCGCAATTTAGTTATGCTTTTGTTTATTTTGATAGTATTATCGTTTTACGTTGATGACAGATGCTTTGTTTATTTGTTGTTATATCTTTGCAATCTTCAAGCAGCTACGTTAGTTTTGTTATCGCTGCCGTGCTGTTAATCATGGCTGCAACGTTCACTGGTCAGTTTTTTGTGGTCGGAAGGTGTATCAGGAGCCGAAATTCATCGAAGACTTTCAGCACAGTACGGGATAAGTGTTTTGCCACAACGGAGTGTCTAGGAATGGATTGAAAAATTCCGAAATGATCGCACACGTGGTACGGAGTTTACCGCCATAAATGAAGAAACCATTGAATGTTTACGTGAAATGATTCTCGAAGACATTTAACTCTTGACGAAGCTGCATATCGTCTGCAAATTAGTTACGGTTCTGCCTACGAAATCATCCACAACAGGTTTGGGTTTCATAAAGTTTGTCCAAGATGGGTTCCAAAACAACTCAAGCAACTGCATAAACAAACACACTCCAGAAACTCAAATTTGAAGTACTGGACCATCCGTAATACTATCACTTGTTTGGTCCACTCAGACAGGCATTAAGGGGCCGTCGATTTGCCTCGGACGAAGCAGTGAAAGAATTAGTACATTTCTGGCTCGCAGCTCAACCGAGAAACTTTTTTATGAGGGAATCAGTAAGCTTGTACAACGATGGACGAAGTGCGTTGAAACGCAAGGAGACTACGTATAAAAATGATTTTCTTGTAAGTTTTCTATTTGATTACAATAAAATTTTGTAACTAATTTGCGAATAATAACTGACTTTACGCTCGTAGTTTTGGACGTAACGGGTTTCTAATATATGAACAGACAGCAGATACGACGATTACTGTTAACTTATAATATTACGACTTTTCATGCGGTTTTCACAGAAAACATAAACGGAGTTTGGGTCAAGACATAGGCATTATTTCATTAAAATCATCTCACGGGGAAAAACCATTTTGCACGAGATGATTTTGATGAAGTCATGTCTATATGTTGACCCAAAGTCCGTTCATTTTGGCTGTGAAAACAGCATGAAAAATCGTGTAGTAGTATTTAAGACTGAAGTATATAACGCCAGACTTGCGTTTACAGTTTTATTATTAGCGTAAAAGAAGAGTTTGGTAACACGTATCACAACTGAATTACACGAGATGCATGTCCGTTAAGCACACGACGTAAAATAATAATAATAATAATAAATCAATTCTTGCAAATATTTGTTCAAATATAAATTTCATGGTGGGAGCTTCAGGTGTATTACCCTTTTCAGACCTGATTATTTTCTAGAGGAAGGAAATTATACTTTTTGCTGTATCCTGTTAATTTAGATTTTTAATGATTTTAGACGCAAGATTTACGCTGTTGTATGCGTCCATTTACATACTACAAAATTGCATATGCTGAAAAGGAAGGCTTCTTTTTATGGACTAAAATAAATAATTTTGTAGAACTAACTTTTGTACTAAATAAACTGATCATTCAATAGTTGCCATGCAAAATAATTACTACTACTATTTTGCAGTTGTACAGTGGAATACAAGTAACATACAACCTACGTCTTCTTTGGAGTTCCCAGGCTGGTGGACAACTGGTGAAGCTAAAGGAATTGAACTAATGGAATGGCCAGCTTGTTCACCGGACTTAAATCTGATTGAGCATTTTTGGGATGCACTTCGCAGACGCATTACAGCCAGACCAGCACCTTTCACAACGGTTGCAGAGCTGGATGTTGCACTCATGGAAGAACAAATATCCCTCAAGAGCTGATTGGTAACCTCATATGTCCATGCCACGCAGGTGTTCAACTGCATTGGCCGTCCGAGGTGAACATACACGATAGAGGGCACATAGAATGACTTTTTCGCTCCAAGTAACGCCATGTAAACCCCTCAAGTAAAGAAAAAACTCAATATCGTACAGTATCAAACACAAATTACAACGTTAACTAATATCTGAATAATGCTACCATATGTATATTGTGACATCTCACCCGATCTCCTAATTGTAATTGTTTTGATCAGTGTTGAATTCAAACCTATCTGGTGTAGGGATATAAGCGTCCGATCGCACTTTTACTTAGCTCTTCCGTTTCTCAGATATCAACGTGCGGGTCGGAGTTACTTCAGGACTATCAATAGAACACAAAATTGACTGGATTTTTGGTTAAAATTTGTCATATAATACTGTTAAAATCGTGCTGACATTGCGTATTTATTTTTTTAAGCTAACACTTCCCATTGTTAATTTCTACTGACATGCCATTACCTTTCTTAATATATTTTAACAACTTCTTGTCCAGTAAGATACCTGATGTGTGTATGCAACAGGATTTTAGAATATATATATATATATATATATATATATATATATATATATATATATATATATATATATATATATATATATGGTGTACATAAAGTCCGGGAACACTTTCATAATTTATTGCATAAGAACCAAACATTGTACATTTATATTTATGTTATTTCGAAGAGAATTTTTAAAACTACTTTTTCATGTATACCCCCTCAGCGTAGTTTGGTAATTCTCCGATAATCAGCGCTAGTCGCAAACATGGCGAGTTCTGATGCAGAGCGAGCAAGTAATCAACACTGATTACTTGGTATTTTTATAGTGATGTTCCGCAGTTGACAGGAAGTGTGCACGATGAAAAGGTTGAACACTCAATTGTTTCAATTGAGAAAAAATGTTTCTGATCTATCTTAGACACTGTAAAAGTTATGTACACAATTGTAGCCAGAGGGTATGAAAGGGTTAAAACTTCGTGACCCTTCCGTGCCGCAACTGTTGCTCAGCCTGAGTAAAGAACGTGGCCTACAGCGGTGTGGTACTGTGACGTCACGCTACAGGCGAAGTGTAGCGACCCCAGAGACGTTCGGCAACTTCAGACCTCGGGGAGATGGCGCGCCTGCGCGGACGGTCGGTGTCTCGGAGGCTCCTCCTGAGAGTAATGGCCGCCTCGCGTGGACAGATCGCCACACAATTACATCCCCTCTCCCCCCCGCATCCCCTGTGCCTCCCACGGGGCTTGCTTTCTCTCGTGTTGCAGCTTGAGTTTCCTTCCGGCGCCAAAAATAGCCTACCGCTGTGGGCCGAGGCGCTTTGTTCGCAGTTGCAGCGTTATGGCTCAACTTGGTGGCAGTTCACGGTGAAGAAGTTACGGAAAGAACACGGTTTCCACTGAAGATGAAATCTCTTATCACCGTGTAATTTATTGCAGATGAACAGTTGCCAACAAAATTAGGGTAGAGCGGGACTAATTGAATGGAGGGGCTACATGAATAATTGTAAGCTTTTGCGCATGAGGCGCAGCAACAGCAAAATGGAGACTTTATTATGTGAATGTTTCTTGTTGTACGAGTTCCTGTCTATCCATGTGATCGTGATCCTGTTATGAATGTTAATTTTGTCAACAATAATTCATCCAATTTTGTTGGATTGTTGAGCTCTGTTTGTGGATTTTATGTATTAAAATAATGAAAAATAATTTTGTCAGCTCTTGCGGTGGAGTGGCCGAACGTTCCAAGGCGCCTAGCTGCGCTGCACGCCGTCGGAGGTTCGAGTCCTCCCTGTTGTCCTTAGTATATAAGTTAAAAATGTTCAGATGTTTGTAGAGCTTATGGGACTTAACTACGGGGCCACCAGACCCTAAAATTACAAACTTCTTATGAACTAATACTAAGGACGGCAGAAATATCTATGCCTGAGGGAGGATTCAGACCCCCGAACGTAGTGGCCGTGCAGACCGTAACTGGCTCGGTCACCGCGGCCGGCGATATATAAGTAGTTGTAAGCCTAGGTTCTGATGACCAGCGTCCCATAGATTTACAAACATTTGAATTTTGTCAACCAAAAATCTCACATACAGTATACATACAAACTATGTTCACAAAGTAAATTCCGTTTGTATATACAAAGCAAACGTGTACAGGTACAGAAAAAATATTTATTGTATAAAAATCTGTTAAAGTACTTTTCTACATAGCTTCCGAAATTTTGTAGGCACTTGTCATAGCGTGCCACTGCAGGAAATCCATAGCGAATACCGTTTCAGTTTGACAACTGAAACGGTATTCGCTATGGATTTCCTGCACTGGCACGCTATGACAAGTGCATACACACCGTGCTATGACCAATAGTGAACAACTTACCTTCTACACTTTGAGTAAATCATGCGGAACAGCCGAGCGCATTGAGGCGCTGTGTTCCGATGCGGGAATAGATGTTTGTGCTGCCTTTAGAACAAGATAGTTCATAAGTGGTTTGTACATTTTTTTATTGTCACAACCTGGTTTCGGCCTTAGGCCATTTTCAAGTGCTGTGATAAAAGTTGACAGGCCTAAGAAAACCTGTCTGACACCTTTTATCACAGCACTTGAAAATGGCCTAAGGCCGAAACCAGGTTGTGGAGAAAAAAAAAAAAAAAAAAGTTCGAGCCTGGATTATGTTTCTGCTGTCCTCGTCTTGTCTGTGTCGGCATACAGCGTGACCATTGCTCTGACCATATGCCTTCTTAATAGAAGGTTGCCGCTTGTATCTTTAACCATGTGGTAACATGTTCTTTCAGTTCGTCATCGTCTTTGTAGTGTTGACCACCAATGACAGATTCTAGGTGTAAGAAGAGGATTACTGTTAAAAGTTTTTAACGATAATGCCCGATCTCAGATGGTGAATGTGACCAAACAACTCTTACGTGAATTTTATTCGGACGTATTTGATCACGTTCAGTACATCCCGGACTTTACTCCTAGCTACTTTCAACTCTTCTTATACCTCAAATCTGTCCTTGGTGGTCAATACTTCTACGATGATGACAAGCTAAAAGAACATGTGACTACATGGTTAAATACACAGGCAGCAACCTTCTATGAAGAAGACGTAGAAAACCTTGTGCCACGCTTTGAAAAGCGGTTAGAAAATTTCGGAACCTATGTAGAAAAGTAGTTTTTACAGTTATAGATTTTCGTAAAATATATATTTTCTGTATATGTACACGTTTATTTATATAACCGATAGGAACTTACTTTGTGAACATTCCTCGTATTATATCCTCCTTACAGTAGGTGGTGGTAACTGTGACCAACAGTACTCCAAGTCACCGTAGTACACCCTACGGTTGCCGTTGGATGGCAAATCAGAATGAAACATTGTATCACTGCTCGGACGTGGGCTGGTCCTTTATTCATTTCAGTTACAAGGATGTGGATGCAAAGTTGTTGTCCTCTGTGACAGGTGGCCAGATTTTTCCCTCCAAACACGCAAAGTGTGTGGAAAGCAGCGCCGGCCGCGGTTGCCGAGGGGACGGAGGCGCTCCAGTCACGGTCTGCGCGGCCACTACGGTCGGGGGTTCGAATCCCCCCTCGGGCATGGATATTTGTGTCGTCCTTAGTCTTAGCTAGTTCATAAGTAGTTTGTAAGCTTAGGGACTGATGACCCAGTAGTTAAGTCCGATAAGTTCTACAAACATTTGAACATTTTTTTGGAAAGCAGCAGCTACTGATGAAGGCGTGTAGTCAGCTGCAAGCGTCGCGTCGCGTCATCGGCGATGGTAGCCACTCGCTACTCGGCTGTTTCATGGTTGCAGCAATAACACACCTAGGTAGGCTGTGTTCATGAGCGATTGTAATGGCGTACGCCTGCCAGAGCAATGGTCACACTGTACGGCGACACAGACAGGATGAGAGCAGCAAGATAGCTGGGCAGAAGCATGATCCGGGGTCGAACATGTCTATTTCGTTTTCTGACTCCAGAAATTTCCGCAAGATTTATTTAAAATGTAGAAGGTAAGTGGTTCACAACTGGTCATTGCACGGTTTGTGAAATTGAAATGGTACTCGCTAGGGATTTCCTGCAGTTTGTCAGAAAGGAAAGCCATGAAAGAAGTTGAGGCACAGGTCCTCCCTACACCACTTTGGTGACTTGTGCCGCAATTTGTTAGTGCACTGAGGAACTACTTCACAATAGCGTTTAATTAAACCTTGGGGCTATTTGAATAACAACGAACGAGGCTTAATGAATTGCGGTGGAAAACTGATTGAATGTGTTCTAAAGTGCATTTACAAAAGATTTTCTGTTTTGTGATACTATTGTAATACATTTTTCCTGCATATTACTCTTAGAAGCCAGTAAAACTTATGTAGTGCCATATAGGAATTTGTAACTACGGTATAAAAAAAGTTATGGATAACAGCAATACTTTACCAAAAAATATGCAAACTGTAACTCGGCTGGAAATGCACAAACATGTTGCCAACAGAACAATTGAGGATTTGTACTGTCACAGAAAGACGTGCGTATTGCAGCCTTCAAACTAGCAGTAAAGAACATAAAACATCCCTCGAAAGACATATCTGGAAAGATTTTGTGTGTTTCATTCTGCAAAATAAACCACCTTTCTTTGAGAAAACCAGAGGGTTTCTCGAAAGCAAGATAAACCGCAGTAAGCAGAGAGACAGTGAAACAGCACTTCGAACTCTTGAATGAACTTCTCACAAATTTATCCTTCCATATATAACGTGGATGAAACAGTGTTGCTACTCAACAATAGACCTCCGAATGTCAGAAGATGTGGTTTCTTTATCCAGCGGTGAAAGAGGTGAGAACGTTACTGTTATTGCTTGTAGTAACGCAGCAGATGCTCATTTACCACCACATCTTAATTTCAAGGGCCAAAGACACAGATCGAAGCTGCCAGTTAACTTGCTCATTGGGCCCATTTCAGTAACGAATGAAAGTGGATGGATAAATGAGGAACATTTCTGAAACGGGTCAAACTTTCTCATGAAAACAGAGTGCCAGGAAAAGTAGTTCTTATTTAAGACGGGCATGCGTCACATTCTTCCCTATCAGCACTGGAATTCTGCCAGGAGAATGAGATAGAAATGTTCAATGCTTTTTGACAAAACACCTGATTGAGACAGACACCTACAATTTGTACATCATACAACTGAGCCACGAGCTCTCTGGCCTATTACTTTAAAAGGAGTAACCGAAGTCGGCACTTAATCTTTTTTAATTATATCTACAGATCTTAAATAATTAATGAACATATGAAGTCTTAACATGAGTATACTTGTCATAAATAATGTTTACATACTAGGTGTTTGTGTTTTGACATTAATATTGCAAATGAGGGATAATATGGAAATTCAAAATAGTGTTTACAGTGAATAGTGTGACGTTGCGACCTTCTTATCGGTACTCACCAATAAGAAAATATTTGTATACCCTATGGGACTTAACTACGGGGCCATCAGTCCCTAAACTTACAAACTACTTATGAACTAGCTAACACTAAGGACGGCACAAATACCCATGCCCGAGGGGGGATTCGAACCCCTGACCATAGTGGCCGTGCAGACAGTGACTGAAGCGCCTCAGTCCCCTCGGCCACCGCGGCCGGCCACCAATAAGAATTGGGCAGTACATAATTCAGGGTAGAAAAAGGTTTATGGCTCGTTGTCTCTGTTCATAGGGATGAGTTATGTATGCCAACTTGTATGCCCTAAACAACTACCCAATCTGTTTAAACAAGATCAATAATTAATCTGTAGTTTAGCCAGACTATCACTCGGAATATGATGACAATATATTTAAACAAACGTAAATTAAACCTCTGAATAACCAACAAAATGGATTCGAAGACGAGAAAGTGATTCACTCACGAAGTAATTCTGTATAAATGGAGTTTATTACTCTTTTTGGACATGAAAATGCGGATGTGATCCTGCTTTATACATCGGTAAATAACTGAATATTTCCCCAACTATTGTTCATGAGAGCCACAATAAGTATCACGCGCACTCGGGAGTAAAGTTCCAAATTATCACAAGTAAATTAATGAAGTCCATCGAACACTGCAGTTCCAAATTAATCCGCGATTAACTACAGTATTTGTTATTAAACAAAGTTTGACATCACGCGAGTACACGATTGCTGAATTATCACAGTTCCACAGCCCTACTACCGACAATAGTTTACCACTTTTCACCAGAGACTAAGTTCTGCAGTCACAGTCACGTAATTTTCTAAGTCCACACATGCCTAACTCTTCAAATCACAAGTTCGTAACGCGGCTGCAGACCGCCCAGCGTCACAAACTTTCACCACCGCGTCCAAGTTACGAGTCCCTTCCCAAGCATTCGATAGCGTGCTCCATCTGCTCCCAAAATTGTATCCTTCCGCGCGTCCTAACGCCTCATCTTTAAAATACAATTTACCTTCCAAAATATACATTTGAATATCACAGAATTAAATACTTGGACCACCTCCCTACAAATGTTGTTTACATTTAACTAACAGATACTTATTTAACAATACCAAAATCGGTCGAGACTGAAGCTCTTGGCTCAGGTAGCTGTTAAGAGTGGCGTCTCACGATTCAAATATACTGCCGCTGTCGAAATATAGTAACGCAATTGAATTTATTATGTCTTTTTCTGCAAATATTTACAGTTGTTGTCCACAATTATAACATATAATTGTTTATGTATAAATTATCTGCTGCATATCTAATATGTTTAGTCGGGTGTGAAATATTTAAGTGGCAGTATACAACATAAAACGAATTCTACTGAAAATAATATTAAATATAATAAAATACATTTATAAATGTAATGCGCTTTTGTTTTCATGTTTAGTGTTTCTGTCGTGGAATCTGTGTTCTCATACAAGAATATTAAAACCTCAACGAAAAG
Organism: Locusta migratoria; assembly: GCA_026315105.1. Taxonomy (NCBI): domain Eukaryota; kingdom Metazoa; phylum Arthropoda; class Insecta; order Orthoptera; family Acrididae; genus Locusta; species Locusta migratoria. Next base: position 459,790,203 of record CM048744.1, read on the forward strand.
CAGAACAAGAGAGTAAAACAAAGTTTATTGAAAGAATACAGAAATAACGTGATGCGTCTTTTAAGATAGGTAGCGTAGTGCAGTGCTGTCCATTTGCTTCTTAAACTGTTACTGATATACATTACGTATAAATAATTGTACATATAAGTCTTATAATATCATTATTATAGTACTGAAATGTATCGGCTTTTTATCTGTAAGGGATATTGAAATGGGAATTACGGCGCTTGATTGTCCCAAGTCTCCTGAATCCATTCTTATAATTATCTACATCTACATCGATACTCTGCAAATCACATTCAAGTGCCTGGCAGAGGGTTCATTAACCACTTTCATAACTTTTCTCTATCGTTCCATTCTCTAATAGCGTGCGGGAAGAAAGAACACCTAAATACTGTTTTCGATCTGATTTCTCTTATTTTATTGGGTTGGTCATGTCTCCCTTAGTAGGTGGGTGCTAGCAAAATTTATTTACCGTATGATCATTCCCTGATTTTATATGGATTTTTAGAATAATATGTGTGCCTATATTGTATTTCAGTTGCAATCTGGAAGAGCCGCCGTTTCCTGTTTTCGAACATATTAGGAAAACCCTGACTACCTGTATACCATTCACTAGGTCCGAACTGTTAGCTGGCCGGCTGGGGAATTCAACAGCCTGACAAAACCTGCCTTTCACATGGAAACAATCAGCTTTCCCCTGTATCTGTAATGTCACAACGTTTGTCAACAATATGAATTATTTAAATTTTTCGAATCCAAAAAAGGTAAATTAGAATAAATCTAACGTGCTTTCGGGAATAAGACATTTGTTTTTATGTAGTGACCAAAAAATGTTTGTAATTCTATCGGACCAAACTGCGTGGTCATCAGTCCGTAGCTTACAAAGTACTTAAACTAAACTAACCTAAGGACAACAGACACACCCATGCCCTAGGGAGGACTCGAACCTCCACGGTGAACAACCGCGCGCTCCGCAGCGAGACGCTTTAGACCGCTCGGCTACTCCACCGCGGCTGTAGTGAACAATAAGGCAATAATTTAGGAGATAGCCATGCGCACTGGGGCTCCATGCTGCGGTGCGCGTGGTCATTCGCCCTCGGGCATGGGTATCTGTGTTGTCTTTAGGTTAGTTTACCTTAGTTTAAGTAGTTGGTAAGCAAGGGACTGATAACCATGCAGTTGAGTGCCATAGATTTACAAACATTTGAACATTCAAGAGGGCCATATGTTGTTGCCGATGATTTTGTCTTGAAAAACTTCACGAATCCCGTGCAAAGAAACATTGGCTGTATGAGCCCTACTTGAATCTTGTTAAAAACCACAAAGTTTCTTTCTCTTTCACTAAGTTCATTAAAAATTGTTGCAGTTATTTTGCACAGATCTTTCACAGTTAATAGTCTTAATAAAAAGTTAGGCCTATTATTCTTTCACCACTAACTGCACAGCACACTCCTATTTTCTGGTCGTAAAGGGGTTTCTCATGGAGCTGAATCGCCATTTCGACACTCCAGTGACGAGAGGTTTGAGAATTAACGTACCCGTGTAAATGCAACCAGCCCTCCTCTGAAAACTTGATGACGTATGAATCCACTTCACCTTCATGCATTTGTTTCAGAACCCATTCGCAAAATCTAATTCTGTGCGCGATACCACCAGGTTTAACTTCTTGCAATAGTGTTACTTTATACAACATTATGCCAAGTAACTTAGTAGTACTTTGTACAGTGCCGCGAGAAATTTGTGTTTGCTGTGAAAGACCTCTAAGAGACTTTTTAGTGGAATTTTGCAGGCGTTAAGCAATATCATCGAGCTGAGATTCTGAGAGCACTGTACGTCGTCTTTACGCTTCTTGTCACAAACACTTCCCCTTTCACGAAATTTATTCAGTAATTTGTGAGCTGCATCACGACTCGGAATTGTAACACCTGGAATTTTTTTTTCAATCAGTCTGCGAACAATACGAGCCGACTCAATATGCACATACGAATCTTAAATAAACACTCGTTGTGGCATGGAATAATTAGGTCTTGCCATCTTTGTGTTCACAGACTTGACTGTTCCATTCTCTTTTGTTTCATTGGGCGAAAAGGCGTGCAGTGCAGGCAGGGTACTCAGGGTTGACAACTTGCCCCTAAGGGCATCAGCAGGAGACGCTGAACCCATTCGACCGGTCAGTGCGGCAGTGGATGGCACCACGCGCTCGCCTCCCGACATCTGGTGCGCCATGCGTGCGGTTATCAGATAAATGAGACACCCTGTATTATAGTTGTGTGGCAGGGGTTCGTTTGTGTATCGAACCAACTATCTCGGCTAGTCGGCAGCTCCACTTGTAGCTGTCATGTGGCGTGCCTGAGTTCTATTAGCTTACGGCAGACAGTTCTGCGCTGTTAACATGCAGCCGATAACTAGTATTTCGGTAGCCTTTATAACGTTCTATTAAATAATTAACATTCTGATGCTGGGCACAGAAAATGGTCTATATAATCTAATGACGCATTAAGTACGCCTATCCACTTTAGATGCGATAAGAAAATATAACTTCCCGTATGCATTTTATCCTAATAAACGCATAAAGTGATTCCATAATATCTATTTTAAACAGCCTAATTATTACCTGCCTCTACGGTTAATCTCAAGAGTCAATATCGTATTCTTTCTTGAATTTTTTCACTCTGTTATCGTAGTATACGTTTCATTTTAATCTTCTTTTGCATTCAATACGTGATAATAGTAACAACTCCAACACGACAGTTACCTTGGGAATTACATTACTTTTAATGACGAAAAGAATGTATATACTAAATTAACAGAGATATCAGAGTATATTAGCTCGAAACTATAAGCATAAAATAAAAAAATACGCGAAGAAACCCAAGAATGAAATTACCAGAAGATTACTCAAATTACAGAAAAAAGTAGAAGACGTCTGTACCTGAATGACAGCGAATCTTATGAATAAATCCAGGAGGCAGAAACGAAATTACTACGAGTAGTCAAGGGTTGAATAAAATTAAACAGGATCCCTATTGAAAACAGTAGACGAAAATTAATATTTTTGCTACAAATGGAATAGAATCTCATATACTAAGATTAAAGGAACATTTGAAATAAATGAACGAAGCTTGAAATATGGGATTACAGATCAAACGAAAAGAAGAGGCCAATTAAAAGGTAAATTGGAGGTCTGAACAGGTATATATAACCGAGAATCTCTCCGAGTGGAGAAAAATTGTTCTTCGAACGGAGCTCCGCTCCGAATAGCGGTGGACTACCAACCTCACTGTGGCCTCCCATTCGGTCCGGCAACCAGAGGAGGTGATATGAGGTGTCCTTTAATTTCACAGCAACACCTCTTCTGTTGTCAAGCACAACACCCTTACAACAGATCATAAGCCACTTATATTGTGCGAGTTGTTTTGTAGCCCGTGATGAGAAGCCATTCTGGGCTTACATTTCAACATCGCCTGCCCACACACCAGTGTCTTTGTGCTTGCCAAACCCTACCTTGGCCAGAAAGGCCTTCAGATCTCTCCACGACTGACGAACAGAATTGTGGATAGTTTTGGATGTCCCTCGTATTTATAGTTAGTTTAGAACACACTCCACAACTTGGAAGAAGAATGTTAGAGGACAGTAACCGTTTCTGAATAATGGTAAACAGTGGATTCTAGCCACCAAATCGCTAACTAGACGTTGTCTTTTATGTCGGTCCCATTACTCGAAGACTTTTACAGGAAACACAGGAAGTAGTTGTAACTGTATTGCTGCTCATTATGTAACGTTGTACATGTTGTGACTTTACAGACACTAAGTGCAAATTGTTTTTAAAACGAAGGAACATGTTTACATCGCTCAATAAACTCGTAGAAAATTATTCTATTCAGGGTGGTCACTGAAAGTTTGTCGTAGTCGCAACATTACCGTACGTTTCCCATGAGCGAACACCTGTGATAAACTTTTGAATTTTTAACATTCTGAAAGACTTTAAATGTCAGGAATGACTCGCAGCAGTGTGTACGCTAGTCACAGTTTTACATATAGATTACATCTCAGGGAAACTGCGACAAAATATCATGAAAATCTTAGAGCTGACTGATGTTGCCTTATACTATTATATGTGCGGAGATAAGCCCACTCTCGACGTTATACACCAGCTACTTTTTACGCACTATTGAATTTAGAGTTTTACACACTCTTCGGATCTTCACCGTACATGTGATGAATCTCAATCACATGGTGCGACGGACGCACTACAGCTATCAGCTCTCACAGCTTCTTTCCACTGCAACTAGCAAACGCAAAAAGTCTATTAATGTAGGAAATTTTCCTGTGTATTTTAGTTGTCCTGACCGTAAATATTAATTTCCTGACGTGTTTGTACCGATTCCCTACCTCGGAAGAACTGTACAAACATAGAACGTAGCGGTAAAACAGTTATTTATACAGTGTAAACATGTTAGCAGTCATTAGTTTGAATGTGCTTCGAACAAAAACCGATGCAGTATAAAGTGTTAGAGTTGTATTGAATTTTTTTTCAGATAGGTTTACACACGTAACTCTTTTTATCAAAAACGTTTCCAATGGTACAGTCATTTTGCAGATTGCTAGTGGCCGAGACACGCAGGAAATTAATAAATATTGTGGGCAGCACAAACGTACAGCCGAGTTATATTAGTACAGCCCTGATCGCAGTATACCATTTAGCATATTTCACATGTATCCAAGATTATTTACGATAGTGTTAATGCACCAATGCAGTTCAATATAAGAATACTATCTAGCATTTTTTATGTAACTACTACCTCAATTTCCGCTGCTTCGCATGCGTAGGATGGTCTACATTGGTTGCTCCTACTTCTAAATATAAATTTTCATAGATTTACCTTTAAAATGCTTTGTTAATCAAGTATTTTTTTACAACTTGCCACCCCCTATTGCACCATTGATGGCAGAATTCCAAACATCCTGAAACACACTTTTGTAAATTCTATGGTTCCAAATCAAAATTTTCGCCTTTATAGCAGAAAAATAGGAGCACCCTTATGAGATTTTCCCTTATTTCACCCGCATAATGGTCGAATCGAAACACTTGTTTTTAAAATTCCAATCTAAATAGGAAGTTTTGTATTTTTTGCTTCAAAATTGCCTGAATAGCAACGTATTTTCAAAACACCGTTCATCCCTTATTTCACCCCCTTAGGGATGAGAATATCGAAAAATTGTCGATGCCTACAGTGTAAGATAAACAACGTCTACAAATTTCAAGTTTCTGTCGTCTGTATATTATCTTTTCAACGCCGTTTTCTGTCTTTTAGAAACGGATCGAGAACGAGAAATTTCTTTCTTACGCTTTGGAAAAATCTCTTGGTAGCTTTACTTTTCTAACTGCAATATGCACTTATTTGTCTTTATTCGTACGCTTGTTGCAGGAAAATAACTGAAGAATATACATCAGGTTTCGCTGTGTATAACCATTTTGCTATTAGCCATCGCTGGTCTTCGGTCGCAATTTTATATAAGCTGACGACTTTCAACCACCATATCTTCCACCCTCTTATAGTTATCGACACGGAACTGCTATAGTGTAGAGCGGGAGACTTTGTACTACAACAACACAGAGAGGTCGTTCGTCTCCAGTGTGTAGTTGTTGCTGAAGAGCAAAATGCTGACACCCACACGTAGAATTTTATATTAGACGGTAAGTTTCTACTCTCATATCTTGCACCCCGTTATCGTTATCAACCGTCTCCACCATAGTGCACATACCTACTAACATATACTAACACTAGTTCTTTGATATGTGTAGGTTTGGCTGCAGAGCGAAATATGTATAAACGTGCCGTATGTTGTTAAACATATATTATTTCCCATATTGCAAACTATCGCGAAAACTTAAAAACAGTTTCTTGTATTGCAGAGGAGTAACAAACAAGCAAACAGTACGTTCTAAAGGTGCAAACGTCGATTGTTGTTAATATTCTTTATTTTCTTTTTGTGCTCGGCATTATAATGTCAAACCCTCAGTAGCATTTTACGCCATTTAATAGCAGACTACACAGAAAAAGCTTCGTTGGAGATAGGCAATGATTGGAAAACAACTAATGAAAGTCTACAAAGAAATAAGTTTGTGTATTACTTTTGAGTTTCGTTTGGTAATGAGGAATATAAAGCAGTTTACATTAGATATTACTTCGACATTGGTTTAGTTCCATAAAATATATGAACGTTGAAGAAAATGGAAAAGTAAATACTGAATTTCAAAATGTGGGCCTCTTACTAAGTTGCTCTACTACAAAACACTTAGAAACACAGGGTGAGTAAAAACTGACAGTATCACTTTATTAAAAAAAAAAAAAAAAAAAAAAAAAAAAAAAACCTCTGCAGAGCTTGGGAATTCTGAATATTCTAGAAAGGTATGGTTGAGGTGGTTTTATGGTATATGTACCGAATGTGGACGCCATCTTGAGATCGGCCATCTTGAATTTAAGTCAATTTTTTAGGGGAAAGGACATCGTGTGATATATCAGAAAACATTAGTATTTTCTGACACGTTCTTTCCTGTAAGCAGGTTCGACGCAGCAGTTGTTGTTTAAATGGATCCAGTTATACACACCACACCAAGTGTTGATTCTGGTCAATCCAGCATCTGTTATTGTGGCGGTTGACTTCACCTCTGTCAAAACAGTTTGCCTCATCACTGAACAACATACCTTGTGCCATTGGGGTAACTTTTCAATCATAACTGTTACGACGAATCTTTTTACAGATATAAACTTGTCAGAAAATGCCGATGTCATGTGATAAATCAAAAGACCCTTTTTCCATTGAAAAGTTGGCGCCCCTATGTTCGGCACATGCCATAAACGATAGGACCACCTCAGCGATACGTTACTGGAATATTCAGGTTTATCAGAATTTTGAAATAAAAGGGTGTTCTGCGTCTATTGACTCATCCTGTACAATTCGACAGCCAGTCAGCTGACATAAACGTCTTCAGGGAATTGTTTCGCGTCACATTGTATAGATGTCTTATTATTAACAAGCATTTTAGTCAAGATTCGTTGTTTTAGTGACAGCCATCTTTACAATCTATAATGATTTCCAGTCTATGGTGTACAGCAGTCAGTGAGAATAAATTTTCCTTCGGTAAAAAAAGTCTTGATTGCAAATTGTTTTATTCTTTAATTAATGACTCGTTTCGCCATTTAGCAGGGCATCTTCAGATTATCTGCGTGACAGAATTTACACAACTTACGGTGCCACACAACGGAGAGCGCAATGTAAGCTTTATTTACCATTTATACTGTTTTCTTAACACAAAATAAACCCATCTCCCATTACCCCAATTTTGTAATTCCGCCTTGTAATTTTGTGTAAATTCTGTCACGCAGATAATCTGAAGAATTAAAGAATAAAGCAATTTGCAATCAAGACGGTTTTTTACTGAAGGAATCTTATCAATCTCTTAAAACACTCAAGAAACATTTTTGTCAGGACAGAGGAAATTTAAAGGAAGACGCGCTTGTTGTGTTAGTATGTGTGTCACCACAGGCTGCACCGAGAGAGACTTCAGAAGTACTTATTACACTGCGGCTATGGTAACTACAGTAAACATAACTGACACTATGACGAATATTGTCGTCAGTATCTAATCTTCCACTAAAAAGACCTAATCCTGCACAGTGAATAATAATAAGACATGTTTTGCCAATCTCTCAGCAATGCGTCAGTACGTTATCAGCAATACACGGATTTACTTTTGCTTCTACATGCCATACTTTTGTTTCTAGTTGCCATACTCTTGTTTCTGAAGAGATTAAAAGTGGCTACCACTGCTGATGAATAAATCATTACGTTGTTAACGAAAACGTTTAATTTAAGGAACAGGGCAGTCTAAATTGTAGCTCGGATAAGACATTATACGGCGTCACGACAGCGACCGCGAAATGTAAGCAGAAAATACGGGACCCACACATATACTGCACTGTTTATGAGGTTACCCTGGTGAGTAATGAAGAGGAGCCATGACATTCTCCAGGAAATAAGTAGAGAAAATAAACGAATCATGGCGCGATAAGCTTAGGCCATACAAAGGGTCTCCCTGCTACAGTTAGATCTTTTTCTCCGACTTTTTGCTTCCGTCTTCCTGTTTGTGGCTGAAGTTTCAATATAATGTCGCTGAAACGGAAGTTTATACTGGTCGTTTTTCAGAAATTACCGTATTTCTTGTGTTATGAAGATTCTTAAGATAAGCTTTGCCTATATAAATGGCACTGGTACATAAGACGACAACGTGCCGTTCTATACTTACAGTGTACTATAGAATCACGTAGTCAAGCTAATACGTACGACAATAGGCCTGAAACACCAGAAGCCATGAATATACTGCAGGTTTAAAGTTTTGCCGAACTTCATTACCAATAGAAGAGTGGTATTGATAAAGTTTCTGTGTGCCAATCCTACTTGTATGGCGAATCAAAAATCTATTTATCTACTTATTTGTATCGAAAACTCGACACTGGAAGAAAAAGAAAAAAGAAAGGTCAAATTAGGTGTAAATAATTCATTAAGAATGCTGTGACATCCCAAGAAACCAAATAAATTTTTTGTTCCAAGTGACATTTATACACAGGCAGTTTTATATGTGATAACAGAAGTAGAGAAATAGAGCAACGATTAATATTAGAATTGCTCTCAATAAAAACCTTGTCTTATTGTTTTAATTTTTTATACAAAAAAGAGAAAGAATAGAAAACTGAATTAAAATAGTGGTTTTAGTATTGTCTACTGTTTCTTAAACAGATCCATTTCGTTGTGGTCTGAAATCTGGAGACTGGTTTGTTGCAGCTCTCCATCCCACTCTGAGTTCGTGACCAAGGCTCTTCATCTCCTAATGAGAACGGCAATCCACAACCATTTGATGTTAGATTGAAGAAAATTCCAGCAGCTGTGTTTATATCTTTTAATTAATAAAGTTTGAGTAGGGCAAATATTTGCTTCTTTGATTTGTGGATGGGTCAATTTGACCTTGATGGTCACTGTGTCTACACACATTTCCTCAATTTACATACCGACATTTTTTTTCTAAATTAATACACACTTGAATAATAGACCCATATTATTGGTAATTTTGACTGTGATCCCTTTCCTATGTGGCTATTGACTTTTGGGAGATATCTTTCTTAGCACAGGAATTTTCATAATACGTTCTAAATTTGATAGACCGTTATATCCCATAACTACATATTGATCATTGTTTCTTCCTAAATATTACAATGATGAGCAATTTTCTAATGATACTGAGATAATAATTTTTCTTTTTTTAAAAATTGTATTAGGTTATCATTTTAATTCCACATAATATTTTATGCATCTATTGTTATTATCCTCTGTTTTTTTCTATAATGACACCTTACTATAAAAATATATATAAAAAACCAACAGAAATAAATTATCCGTTACGTAAATTAACTTCACAATCTGTTTTTTATATAGTGTCCTTATGGCGTCTTTATTACTTGACAATACATTTTCATTTATTGACTTTATTATACATTTATTATTTGTCAATATTGTAAGTGCTGAACTTGTCGCTTTATTAATTAAAAAGATATATAGAGAGAATTAAACATCCATTTAATCCTATCTGGGCGACATCTTCAGTCCTACGTGACTGGACATTAAGTCTTCGGGGCAGACAACAAAAGAAAACCCTCATCCTTCAAAACTGAATTTAATGAGTTTCATATTGATCATCACCTATATTGAAACTTTTCTGTAAGACGATCTCCAACTGCAGAAGGCATCAACCGTTTCTCCACTACCGTCCTTCAAATTTGACCACTTTAAACGACCACACAATGCTCCAATAAATGTGCCTTGATGTCCGTTGCGTATTCCTCCGCAAAGGTGTTTTTCAACCTGTGGTCGCGATCCTCAGAGGAGTCGCAAAGACTTGGTCGGACAATCGCGGTGACAGGAGCAAGCCTTGCACCTTAAAACAATCAGGCCAATGCATGTATGAATACTATGGGCCCAGAAATACAGAAATATGGGTCCACATGAAATGTTAAAAGTATGTAATTCGTTATTTAACATTAATTCTGAATTGAGTAGAACTTAGATTGTTTCATAGTAAATAAAGCCTGTTGCGACATATAAGTTCAAAGCCTGAAAACATTTCAGGAACCAATCGATAGGTAAGTGATCAAAATGCAATAATTAAACCTAAGAAATTCGGAAAAGAATCTACTTACGAAGTAGCTATACAGTGGGATCTTTCTTAATGAGCATAATTCACATCTGACTCATGCCTGAAATGCAAAACACTCGTTGTACACAAATTATATTTTCGTCGGTAATCAAGTAAAATAGGTATAAAGCCAGCTATTCCGAAAAATACACAAATCAGCGTCTAACAATTTATAAGAAAGTTCTATCAACTGAAAGAAAATTAAATTCGTTGCCTTAGATACTCCATAAATTATTGGAGCACATAATGATGACGGAGTTAAGATCCTACAGAATACACTTGTGACCATTAAAATTTCTACACTACGAAGATACTACAGACGCAAAATTTAACAGACACGAAGAAGATGCTGTGATATGCAAATGATTAGCTTTTCAGAGCATTCACACAAGTTTGGAGCCGGTGGCGACACCTACAACGTGCTGACATTCTCGTACACATACAGCAGTTGACCGGCGTTGTCTGGTGAAACGTTGTTGTGATGCCTCGTGTAAGGAGGAGAAATGCGTACCATCACGTTTCCGACTTTGATAAAGGTCGGATTGTAGCCTATCGCGATTGCATTTTATCGTATCGCTACATTGCTGCTCGCCTTGGTCGCGATCCAATGACTGTTAGCAGAATATGGAATCAGTGGGTTCAGAAGGGCAACACGGAACGCCGTGCTAGATTCCAACGGCCTCATATCACTTGCATTTGAGATGAGAGGCATCTTAGCCGCATGGCTCTAACGGATCGTGCAGCCACGTCTCAATCCCTGAGTGAACAGGTGGGGACGTTTGCAAGACAACAACCATCTGCACAAACAGTTCGACGACATTTACAGCAACATGGACTATCAGCTCGGAGACCGTGGAAGCGGTTACCATTGACGCTGCATCAAAGATAGGAGCGCCTGCGATGGTGTACGCAATCTGGGGCACGAACGGAAAAACGTCACTTTTTTCGGAAGAATCCAGGTTCTGTGTACAGCATCATGATGGTCGCATTCGTGTTTGGCGACATCATGGTGAACGCACATTGGAAGCGTGTATTCATCGTGGCCATACTGGCGTGTCCCCCGGCGTGATGGTATGGTGTGCCATTGGTTACACGTCTCGGTCACCTCTTTTTCGCATTGACGGCACTTTTGAACAGTGGCCGTTACATTTCAGATGTGTCACCCGTGGCTCTAGCCTTCATTCGATCCCTGCGAAACCCTATATTTCAGTAGGACAATGCACGACAGCATGTTGCAGCTACTGTATGGACCTTTTTGGATACGGAAAATGTTTGACTGCTTCCCTGACCAGCACATTCTCCAGATATCTCACCAACTGAAAGTCTGGTCAATGGTGGCCAAGCAACTGGCTCCTCACAATACGTCAGTCACTACTCTTGGTGAATTGTTGTATCGTGTTGAAGCTGCATGGGCATCTGTACCTGTACACGCCATCCAAGCTCTGTTTATGCCCTGGCGTTCAAGGCCATTATTATGGCCAGAGGTGGTTTTTCTGGGTATTGATTTCTCAGGATCTATGCACCCAAATTGTGTGAAAATGTAATCACATGTCAGTTCTAGTATTGTCACGTTGCAATGGAAGCAGGCTTGACTTCGAAGGCAACTGAACACAGCACTTATACTCAAAGAACGTTTATTACGAACTCAACATATACGCAGCACTGACTGCCTCTCAGGCAGAGTGCTCTGCTATTTATACACAGACAGAATTTACCAGAAATGAGGAGAACAGTTAACATAAGAAGCAAGTAGAATTTACAAGTGAACATAAGAAAGGTGTAGAAAATTCTGGAATTGTTAATTACAAAGAAATAAATTTTTGCCGGTGGGCGGGATTGAACCGGCGACCTTCAGAACCGCAGTCCGTGACGCTCCCACTCCTGGAGAAACAGCGACTCGCTGTTATGATCCCTGTGGAGCCAGCTGCAATGTCCTGGATCTTGACCGTGTCATGGGTCCTCTGTATGACAGTTCAAGAGGATCCTTTCCTTCTCCACGATTATCGACGACAGACGTTCCTGTCGTGGCTTCATCAGGGACATTACCGTCCTTAGAGTCCTTGAACAAGAAGCCATTGTCATCTACCTACTCTTCAGGATCGTAGTAAGGCTTCATGCGCAGGACGTGAATAATGTCTCTTCGTTTCTGACGTTTCGTCGACGGCTCATAATCCTCAACTTCGTATGTGACATCTAACAGGCGGCGCATGACATGATACGGACCACAGTATCGCTTCAATAACTTTTCTGACAGTCCAACCTTGCGTACAGGGGTAAAAATCCATACACAACAGGTCGGTGCTTGTCGTTATACCGCTGACGGTCCTTCTCCTGGGTGTCCAGTGTCCGTATGCGAGCCAGCTGTCTTGTTTCTTCGACCCTGGTGATCTATTTGACATAGTCATCCATAGTGTCGTCCGGTTGGAACGGGAACAGCGTATCCATTGTCGTCTCAGCTTCACGGACATGGAGCAGGAAAAACGGAGTGAAGCCTGTGGTGTCTTGTCTTGCGGTATTGTAAGCAAATGTCACGACTGGCAGAATTGTATCCCAATCCTTCTGCTCAACATCGACGAACATCGACAGCATGTCGGCTAAAGTCTTGTTAAAACGTTCCGTAAGACTATTTGTCTGAGGATGGTATGCAGTTGTCATTCTGTGGACAATGTCGCACCGTGACATTACCTCTGATAGTAGTTTTGACTGGAATACTTTTCCACTATCGGATATCATGACACGTGGTGCTCCATGCTTCAAAATAATGTCTTCTACAAGGAATTTTGCGATCTCTGGAGCTTCTGCAGTCGGCACAGGTTTAGTGACAGCGTAGCGTGTGAGGTAGTTTATTTATTTATTTATTTACCCTTCTTGCGGACCAGCTGCCTTTGGGTGTATAGCTGGTCGTGATTACAAAATCTATGTGATACATTTATGCGACTATGATACATTATTTTCTTTATACATTTACAGTAATTAGATAAATAATACAAAGAAAAGCGTAAAAACTTATCATAAGGAAAATAGAAAGGCAACTTAAAAACATCAACTATTTTAAGAAGAGAATAATAGAAGATAGGAAAGATTGCTTTGAGTGACAGTCTGAAGAATAAGAGAGGGAAGTCCAAGGTGGGAGGCCTCGGAATTTACTTCGAGCCCTGCCATCCTGGAGTTTTCTCATTTTGAGACTCTTGTGATTGGCTATATCTGTAGGTTACATTTCGCAAGTATTTATATCGTCCTCTGTGTCGGGGCTGTCATCTGTGGTGTAATCTGTACTGTTTGTGCTTTCAGTGTCAGATTCATCATAAGTGTTTTGTCTTCTGTTGTGGGCGTTTCGTGTTGCATTACGTCTTACGTTCTGTGTGTACTCGTGTTTTTTTTTTTTTTTTTTTTTTTTTTTTTTTTTTGTAGTGAGACTTCGTCTGTCAGCCTGTTCATTATGTCCCATCCGTTCTTATCTCTTATTAGTTCGTTTAGGTCTTTAGTCGTGTCAAACATAGTATGAGTGTGTGTTTTGTAGAGCTGACAGTGTATGACAGTGTGTTCTGGGGTCCCAATTTCTCCACACGTACAGCATGGATTGTCACTGAGACCAACACATGTGAGGTGTGTGGGGTAGGGGCCGTGTCCCGTTAGGAAGTGGATCATACCCCGGCTGGGATTGATATGACCCATTCGAAGACGTTTCCTTATATTCGGGAAAAAGTCCTAGACACGTCTTCCTTTCTCGCAGTTTTCTCATTCCCTTTGCCATGTGTCCATTCTCCATTTAATTAGTTGCCTCCGTTCTGTTATCTCTTGTCCAACAAGTTCGTGGACCTTGTCGTATTTCCCCGCCTTCAGCCAGTACATAGCAGCTCTTAGTCGTATGGTAAGGTCTATTGGTGGTATCCCCAGTACCACGCAGAGTGCTTCGTCTGAGGTAGTGTTGAAGGCTCCAGTTAGCCTTAATAGGACACTTCTTTGACCTTTCCTAAAAGTGGCAATGTTGGTCTGTAGTGCCAGACGCTGTGCCCATGAACTGGCCGCGAAGCAGATTACTGACTCGAAGAGGGCTATGTGGTATGTACGTAGTGTTTGTGTAGGTAGTCTGTACGTTGTGGTGTTTAGCCTGGCAAGTTTTTGAGTCATCTTGGTGGCCCTGTCGGTCGTCAGTCGTATATGTACATTAAAGGTCAAGCGTTCGTCCAATTGGACACCAAGATAACGTGTATTGTGTTTTCTGCGTATTTTGATGTTGTTGTGTTTTATTGTTGGGTCCCTGATTAGGGTTCCTTTTAGTAATATGTAGACTGTCTTACGTGATGCCATCTGTAATTTGTTCTGTGTGCACCATTGTCCTATAGTTGCCAGGACACGTGTTGCCTCGTGTTCTAATTGCATTCTCGAGTCAGCTGTTACCAAAACAAGTAGGTCATCTGCATACGCGACAGTGCCTTTGACCAACTCCTGTTGCCGCAGTAGGTTCAGGAGTGGTTCAAAGGTTATGTCCCAGAAGACGGGTCCACAGATCGATCCCTGGGGGCACCTTTGGTGATTTGCTTTACTACCTTTTGAGAGTCCTTACGCCATTCAACTGCCCTATTTTTGCAGTAGTCTAAAATACTGTTATAAAGGGCCTTAGGTACCCTTAGCTCCCGTAGTCTTGTGAACAGTGCTGGCCACCAAAGATTATCAAAGGCGCCAGCAATATCCACAAGAATGGCCAAAGCGTATTTGAGTGTTGTTGAATGGACCATATCAGTTGCCGCATGTAGGGCGTCATCAATTGACTTGCCTCGTCTGAAACCATACTGCGTAGGATTGAGTCCTAGTAGCTCCCTGTGCGACTGTATACGTTCGCACAAGAGACGTTCCTGGATCTTAGCCAGGTTGTTAATTAGGCAAATTGGCCTATAGGATTTGGAGTTCAGTGGGTCCTTGTCAGGTGCTTTTTTAATGATCACTGCATTTGCCAGTTTCCAGGGAGCAGGTACCCGTCCCAGCCGTAAGGCGTCATTTAATAAGTTGGTCATGAAGGGTATGATCTGTGGTGCGGCCATTTTGATGGTTTCCGAGTAAAAGTCCATCAGGGCCTGGTGCTTTCCTATTTTTTAGTTTGGAGATTGCAATGGCAACCTCTTCTTGTGCAAAAGGAATGGTGACAGCATTGTTGTCATATTCAGTGTTGGTGTTGTGTCTGAGTGTTGTGTGGAACGCATCATCATCTGTGTTGGTGTCGTCAGGTAGGAGTTTGTTTAGCAGATATTCTGCTGAACTTCTCCATCCCTCGGTGTTTGTGCCGTCTTCACGTTTCAGTGTCGATAGGACAAAAGGTATTTTGATGCGCTCCGTGCAAATTTTAAAAGGTTCTCCCCATATGTTTGTTTGTATCTGTTGTTCTATGTGTGTGTTCCAGTGATGTTGTCTGGTCTGCAAGAGTGCGTCTTTGTAAGTCTTTTTGGCTGTCAAATAGAGTTGTTGCCAGTATCGTTTTTCTTGCTCGGTTTTAGCCCTTTGGTACCATGTTCTCTTACGTCTTGAGTCCTGTCTTGGTGCAGTTAGTCTGTTGTTCCAAGGAGGTAGTCCAGACTATTATCCACCGGTTATCGGTTGTCGACTTCGGGAACCTCCCTAAAAGATCGATCCTAACTCGGTGGAATGGAGCTGCCGCCGGCGGAATCGGTACGAGATATCCTGGAGGTAATTGCAGCACATGCTTCCGTCGCTGGCAATCTTTACAGTGACTCACATAGTGCTTGACAGATCGGTTGAGACCTTTCCAGTAATACCTGCGTCTGATTCTGTCTAGGGTCTTCACGAATCCCAGATGACCGGATATTGGAGCATCGTGGAAATATTTGAGAATAGCTTGCTGGAGATGAGCTGGAACAACCAGCAGCCATTTGGGGCTCAGTGGATCGTAGTTGCTCTTATACAATGTTCCGTTTATAAGTTCGAATTCTCCATTGGCCGGTTCTCCTTTCTCCAAGGCCTCTATCGTTTTTAATAGAGCTGGATCTTCCCTCTGTTCAGCTGTAACGTCATCTAATTCAGTGAGGGTTGAAATTTCAATAATACTGTTGTGTTCCACTAATGGATTCCTCGAAAGGCAGTTGGCATCCTTGTGTTTGCGCCCGTTCTTGAATACCACTGTGACATCGTACTCTTGGCGTCTTAGTGCCCATCTTGCTAGTCGACCTGATGGATCCTTCAAGCTAGTCAGTCAACACAAAGAATGGTGGTCTGTCACGACGGTGAATGGTTTGCCGAATAAATACGGCCGGAACTATTGACGTATAGGTTATCACTTTTTCAGCACCTTCCTGAACTTGTACAAGCACTGCACCAATCCCATAACCACTGGAGTCTGTATGGAGTTCCGTTTCTGCATTTTCGTCGTACAAGGCTAGCACTGGTGCGGAAGTTAGAGCCTCATTACGTGCCTGGAAAGCTCTTTCTTTTGTCTCATACCAGTAAAACTTGGCGTCTCCCTGCAGAAGTTTTTGTAACAGAACCCTTTTTTGAAACGTCGGTAGTATGAGCACAGCCCGAGAAAACTTCTCACATCACGAATGTGCTAAGGAGTTGGAAATTCTGTGACTACCCTTACTTTATCTGGATCAGGACGGACACCATCTCCGTTTACTAGGTGCCCTAGGATTTTTATCTCTTTGGCGACGAAGAGGTACTTCTTTGGATTGAGGCGGAGACCGGCAGTCTGAACACACTTCAACACAGTTGACAGGCGACTCAGATGTTCTTCAAATGTTTTCGAGAAAACGACAATGTCATCTAAATAGCAGAGACACGTCGTCCACTTAAGGTGTCAAAGCAAATTGTCCATCATGCGTTCGAATATGGCTGGAGCATTACATAATCCAAATGGCATTACTTTAAATTCATGGAGGCCGTCTGGTGTAATAAAAGCCGTCTTCTCCCTGCCAGCTTCGTCATCCTCTATTTGCCAGTAACCTGTCTGCATGTCCATAGTTGAGAAGTATGTAGCTCCTTTCAAGCAGTCTAAGGTGTCGTCAATGAGCGGCAATGGGTAGACATCTTTCTTTGTGATTCTGTTCAGCCGCCGATAGTCGACACAAAATCGCCACGTGCCATCCTTCTTCTTTACAAGGAGACGACCAAGGACTCTCCGAAGGTTGAATAATGTCATCTCGCAACATCTTCTCCACTTCCTCCCGAATTATCCGTCTTTCAGCTGGCGACACTCTATACGAACGCTGGCTAATTGGCGGATGATCCCCAGTATTGATACGGTGCTTTATCGTGGGCCGTTTCGTCTGACTTTTCCCCTTCTGAGGTGTGAATGAACCCGAAAATTGGCGTAGTATACCTAACACCCGCTGGCGTTGTTCCTTGGTCAGTCCAGGCCCTATTGGCAGTTCCACGTTTGTTTCCTCTAGCGTGTTGTCTGTACTAACAGCAGTGCATGGGTCTTCATTGATGACGTTGAGCTCACCGTCCTGGATTGGTTCAGCTGTCGCGATACACATTCCCTTGGGGATAAGTTGTGATTGCTGGTGACAATTTGTGATCCAAACCTCTGCTTGACCACCGGTAATGCTTATGATAGCTGCTTGTAAATTTCTTTTGTGAGCCTGATAAACTTTTTACTATCAACAAGAACTTCACAGTTTAATCAGTCATCTGTGTTTGTGACTGCAACTCTTCTCATTGTCAACGGCGGTATCGTCACATTGTCAACGACGATTAACTTCCCAGAAAATTCTGTATTACGTGTATCCGTCGGAATAACTTCTTCAATTTGCAGCTCAGATCTTCCACAGTCAAACATAGCTTTGGATGTCGGAAGGAAGTCCCATCCGAGGATGACATTGTGACTACATTCTGTTAACACGACAAATTCAAACGGCTGGGTCCTGTTGTTGATGGTTATTCTTGCGACACAAGTTCCAGCTGGCTGGACGTACTTTCCATTCGCGACCTTCAGCACAGTTGCCCCCGTATCAGAGAACATTGATTAATGTGCGGCTGTAATTATCCGACAATACAGAAAAAGACGCTCCTGAATCAACAAGTGCCCAGATAGGTTGGCCTTCGATTATGACGTCGATGAGATCTTCCGACATCTTAGCGACTGTCGTCCACGGAGGATTTTCATCTGCAGCGTCCTCACCTCCGTAGATGGTCGCCTCGCTTGGTTTTCCTGGGCGCGGCGGCTAGGGGAGCGGCTGGTACCTCTGTACGGCGACGGTGAACGGCTGCGGCGCGTCGGGGAGCGACCTCGTCTAGGGTACGGCGATGAGCTTCTTCCCATAGGTCGACTGAACTCATCAGCAGGCAATTGCTTGGGATAGAACTGCTCTGATGGCTGACGTCTTGCGGCAAAATAATCGTCGAATACTCGCCTTCTGTCTCGGCAGCAGCGTACGACATGTCCAGGGCGCGCACAGTGGAAACACAGTGGTGTGTTGTCTTCTGTCCTCCAGACGTCTCTTCTTCTGCGGGGCATGATTGTTGCTGGGGGAGTTGGTTGTGGCCGCGTCGGCTGGTTCATAGGCTGCCGTTCGGCGGCTGCAGCGTATGTCATAGCAGAGCGACGCCATTCTTCACGTCGGGTGCGATTGGCGGGGCAGACAGTAGCTAATGTCTGAAATACCTCTTCCTCAGCGGCGTCGGCTCCTTCGTGACTTACATGGCTTACATCCATGGCCATAATCTGATACTCGCTCGGTCTAATAGTTCCAGCTGCCATGCACTGTTGTAATTCTTCTCTCACAGTTTGTCGTGTGAGAGAAGCATTAAGTCATGCTGGTCTTCCACAACAGCGATAGGGACTACATTGGGGAGTCGGTCATACTTCTCGCTCCAACTCTCCTGTGTTGCATCTCTTCAATACGTTGGCACTACTTAATGAACTCTTCTGTCATAGCGACGTCTTTTATCAGAAGGGCTTGGTACATGTCTTCTGCTATAGCTTTCATCAGGTGCGTGATTTTGTCAGCCTCAGTCATGTTCGGATTGACAGTGTTACACAGGGCCAAAACATTTTGTATGTAAGACTGTGTCGGCTCACCATGTCGTTGGGCCCGGTTCTTCAGTTGTTCTTCCGCCGAGCGGATTTGTTGCTGGCGGTCTCCAAACGTCTTCTTAAGTTCCGCCTGGAACGTTTCCCAGTCATTCAGTTTGTCTTCGTTGTTCTCGAACAATTGCTGGGCTGTTCCGTCCAGGTAGAAATAAACGTTGGCCAAGCACATTGTATGATCCCACCTGTTGTACTTGGCGACTCGGTCGAATCCTTTTAGCCATTTATTTGGATCCTGTCCAGCGTCTCCATAGGACACCGACGGGTGTCTGATGTGTAGCTGGCCTACCGTTGATTTCGTGTCCATGGTTCTGCTGATGATACGGACTTTCGGAAGGATATATCCCTATTATTCCGGTTCTATTTCGTGTAAGCGACGGCTTCTACGTTGCCTAATCGGAGCCACGGTGATGCAGCTGTTGCACAGGGTATCCGGCGCCTCCACCAAACAATGTCATGTTGCAATGGAAGCAGGCTTGACTTCGAAGGCAACTGAACACAGCACTTATACTCGAAAAACGTTTATTACGAACTCAACATACACGCAGCACTGACTGACTGAGGCAGAGTGCTCTGCTATTTATACACGGACAGAATTTACCAGAAATTAGAAGAACATTTAACATAAGAAACAAGTAGAATTTACAAGTGAACATAAAAAAAGATGTAGAACATTCTGGAATTGTTAATTACAAAGAAATAATTTTCTGCCGGTGGGCGGGATTGAACCGGCGACCTTCAGCACCTCAGTCCGTGACGCTATCCCCTGCGTCACGTCGGCAGTCGGTGTTTGTGTTCTCTCGCGGCAATATCTTTGTCCAATGAATACCCATTACTCATCTGCATTTCTTCTTGGTGTGGCAATTTTAATGGCCAGTAGTGTATTTACCATTGGAAAGGGGTTGCCGGAATACTTTTACTTGGAAGAGGTCGCACATTGGAAAAGGTTGAAAAACGCTGCTCTATAACACCCAAACCTCCTATTCCAGATGCTGATTCGTCTTCTCTTATCTCGACTCTCTCCTACGTATCTCTCGACCCTTAACGCACCACATTCGTTTGCTAGCATCATTATAAAACATCTTATGTCGCAACATCCGCTCCTTACTCACCAATAAGTCCCTTTTTATACATACCTTGTCCCAACACAACATGCATACCTTCTACCTCAAGGAAACATACTTGAAACCCTTTGGTGACTTATAACGCAAGTGCGTCATCCTTCATCTGCAGTAATTAGACTGCAGTTGGAGGTACAAATCCAATACAACACAGTGTAATATCATTCAACCGTTCACTGAACTGAAACAAAAACGCGAGTGGTTAGGAGTTTCATATTTCTTCCACCATTATTGTCCTTCAGGTCGCAAAATAAAATCGAAACTTTCTAAATGAACGCTCAATACTGCGTTGCTCCCCTCTTCCAGATTTAGACTACCAAGATTAATATTCTCATTTCACAAAAATTGCTACATTGCGGACGATGTACGTCACGTAACATCGGTGGTGTTCCCATAGTAATCTCATTCCGTCTCTAGTCGCAACGCAAACAAATATCCAAGTCAATTTTTCTACTTATTTGCTATACTACATTGCGAAACGTTTCTAAACGCATTCAGGTGCCCAATATATGCACCAAGGAGGCTACAGTTTGCAGGTTTTATTTTAGTTGTGGGATGGCGTTATGACCCCGTGGACATGTGACTGAGAAACCTGGTGGCAGCCATAATCTGTCACCCAACGGGACGCAAATTACGGAGTCTAGCTGTGAACTCGTACAGTAGACCGCTCCGTGTTCGGCATTGGAAATCATTCACAATAACAAAGAGGCACATAGCTGCAACGCGATTTTTACGGAGAGTCTGGTTCTAAATTATCGCTTCTCTTTTAACTCTGATACTTTGAACCTTTCAGAGTTGCAGATTTCAAGTTATTTGTTACAATTGGTTAGTAATTCATTGAAGACATCGATCGATGGTAACTGCTATGTTGTTGCTGCTCATGCAGTCCATATGCTTTACAAATAAAATGACAGTAAATAAAACGTTTCTATTTAAAATCCTGTCTCCTATAAACATGAAAATCTTACTGTTATCATGTTCAACTTTTTTGTTCTTCGTTTGAAGGTGTGTATTGTGAGGGTTTTGCCGGTTTTAGAAATGCAACAGTGGTAACTAAGTATCGAACAAGTTTATTAGCTAGTCTAAATCTTAATATTCAGAAAGGGACTTAAATTTTGAAAAGAAACCTGGTAATTTTCGTGAGTTTGAATAACATGCAATCAATGTGTTATTTTGGACCACTTTGGTAATAAATTGCAAAGGAGAGTTGAGGCAAACCTTAACTTTAGACATTTAGGGGGAGTCGTACCGGTCTATGTCGACACTGTTAAATTTTCTACATAAATGCTCCGTTTTCTCAGGAACTATTGAGTGTGTAAACGTGGTGTTTTTATCACATGATCTCCCATATTTTGTGAAGGTATTGCTATACAATCACATTAAAATAACAGTTATAACATTTTGCCCTAAATATATAATTTTTGGTGTAAATTTTCACAATTTTAATATCTTGAATTTTAACTATTACAGTAAATACTACTAAAGTAGAGCTACAACATCAATGTGCTATCTATTTTACGTGGTAAATAATTCATTGATGTAGATTCAGAAGTTTATGAGAAAAATGCTCAATCATACTGGAAGATGTCACTTTGAGAGAAAGAAATTAATATACAACCAACTGATATATAAAAATATGTTAGAATTCTCCTGGATGGTAGTCCTAATCTCCTTCTTCATCTTCCTCACCCACTGCTGTCCCCCCTTTCTCTTGTATTTGGCTTCTTTTGACATATTTGTTTGTTGCAATCTCTGCCTTCATGATTCGCTGTTGGGCCGAGTCCATCACATTTTTACTGATGTTGTAACCTTTATGAACTCCAAGATATTGCAAAACCTCTAGTCTTCCAGAATAGCCATCATTGAAACTAAGAACACCAATTTTGGTTTAGTCGTGATGAAACTATCACAGGAAACAAAGAAACTAAAAACGCGGCTAGTGGAAACTGTTGTTGTCAAACACAAACATATGTACAGTTCAAAGAGTTTACTGCGAAGTGCCTCTAGTGTACTTACGAAACAGTTCTCTACAAAACAAGAAAAACCGCAGCCGTCTAGACTTTCACAGAAATATAATTACGTAGGCTTCCGCGGCCAAAGTCGGATGACAAAAGTTTTCTGGATGTTGTACCGCATCATGATGTAAGAAGGCTATTACTTCTTACATCATGACGCGGTACAACACCCAGAAAACATTTATGTCATCTTTCAGAGAAATGTTAGTGCATGATTTTTTTTTCAAATGTTTATTTCAAATAGTAACTAATCTAATATTTCAATAAAACCAGCACTAAATTAGGCATTAACATCCATATTTCCATAATTTGCTTGAAAGTAAAAATAGGAATTTTTGTTGTTTTAGGCGGTACGAATCCCGTTAAGAACGCAACATCTGGATGCAAGTAAAGTACTACGTGTGAATATAAAAGCGTACTTTCTTGATAAACTTCGTGCGTTCAAATGGCTGATGTTATCACCTACAGAAAAAAGGGGTAAGGAATGGATTATCCATGTCGTGCTTTGTCTACATAGCTAAACGCACCAGCGACTGCAGCATGTCGTGCACCTGAAAGAACCGGAGAGAAAAAGCACGTTTCCGTGATGTAAGTGACCCAGATTCCTCGCCGGTTTACTGAGTACCGCAAGGAAATTTGGTACACAATGCAAGATACCTAGAAAAATTACAACGGTTAGAGGATAATTCAAGTTATTGTTTGATGCAATGGTGAAAGTGACAGTAGTGTAGGAATCGCTTTTCTGTAACACTAAAAGTGATCGATTTGGTTACTTTTTCACTGGAGAGACGTATACGAGCATGGATGTTTGTGTAGTGTTTAGTATAAGTTAGTTAATAGGTAGTTTGTACGTTTAGGACTTATGACCCGGCAGTTAAGTCCCATAAGCTTTACAAACATCTGAAATACGTTTATTGAGGTATAGACAATACTAATCGTGTGACTCTCACACTTAGGACAATACTGTGCCATAATACGTGGTGAATCACCTAAATCTTGTGGAATTGGGAAGTACTATTGATGTGCGATTTTTACAGGATGGACCGGTAGTCAGAGGCTCTTATTGTTAGCCAATAAACAGGTTTTAATAATACATAGAAGTGTTTCTTTTGCAAACACACTAATAAAAAAATCGCACTGACGTTTTACGGTCCACTTTAGATTTGTAGTTTTATAAGGTTTTGCAACCATTTTGGACCAAAATAATAACGTAAACAATATAAAATTAATTAATAAGTCTCTGAAACCCTTTTAGGAAAATAAATTTTTTCAGGTAGGGGAGGGTTTGGAACCAATGACCTCGAGCGTCACAGTCCAACGCATTACCCACTATGCTACGGCCAACACTTACGAATTGCGTTCTTTAATTTTATACTAATGATGGCCGTTGTTAACTGATGCTAATATGGCATTTGTAGACACTAGATTATCATTTATCGTACGAAGAACGATGTGTTTTTGTTAATTCTCCAGTGCGGTATTGCTTTGAAATGAAAACGTGTAAGTTACAATAAGAAAATCATCAAATACACAACGCAAGATGGCGAGGAATGTCACGTGACATCTGCGAACGACTGGTTTTCGTTAATTCAGTGGATGGTGTCAAAACTCTGTTATTTTTGTAAATATCTCTCAAACGATACGAGATATGAAAAAAAAAAAAAAAACCATAAGGGAACAAAGTTGTAGAGAATCTTTTCCTCTACAAATTCGGTTATTCAATTTTATCGTCAGATGAACAGTTTATATGCAATTAATATTATATTACAAACGGCCTTTTTGTATTACTAACTTATTTCTTGTCTGAAATATTTGAAAAAGGGAGGTTCTGGCAGCCAACAATTATGTCTGTAAAATTTGGTGCCTATCGGTTGAACGGTTCGACCTAAAAAGTGGGAACACGTTACAGCCGGACATACATCGTCAAATCGCCGTTATGTTTGGAAATATCTTTGCAACGACACAAGATATGAAAAAAAAAACGTAATAGAGCGAAGTTGTAGAGAATTTTACCCTCTACCAATTAGGTTATTCAATTTTCGTGTCAGATGAACGGTTCGTTTCAATTACAATTATATTACAAACGACTTTTTTTTTTTTTTTTTTTTTTTTTTTTTTTTTTTTTTTTTTGGCATTACTACCGTATTCTTTGTCCGAAAAATTTGAAAAGGGGAGGTTCTGTCGGCCTACAATCATGTCTGAAAAATTTGATGTTGATCGGTTGAACGGTTCGTCTTAAAAACGGGGAACACGTTACATCCCAAAATCGCCGTTATTTTTGCAAATATCTCTGAAACGATACGATATATGAAAAAAAAAAAAACATAAGAGAGCAATGTTGTAGAGAATTTTCTCCTCTACAAATTCGGTTATTCAGTTTTCGTGTCAGGTGAATGGTTAAGCCGTTATTTTTATTTAAATTTCGAGCTGTCAAAAAACGATCGGAAAGGCCCACTTTTAGTGTTACTACCGTAACCTAAAGTGGGCCAATAATAGTGAATATTGATATTAGTAAACTAAAAGTAGTGTAAATTAGAATGTCAGTGGAGTTTGTTGCACGTTTATGGTGGAAGTCGTTCAGGAGATTCGTATTGTGAGAAGTTCCTCAGAAATACTTGTACAATACCTGTGGGATGACACACTAAAGAATACCACCAGTGCATACACCAGTGATGTGGATTTGACCAGTAAAGAGAGAGTTGAGCATCACAGATGGTGTTCAAAATGACCGCTGGAGCACCAGTATACACGTTTTAGCATTTCAGCGGAGATGTTCGAGCACATGGCAGTAATACGTCACTACATATCATCGGCGTAGTTGCTTTATCTTTGTAGTCTTTCATCATCCCCAGAGAAAGAAGTCTAGAGGAGTCAAATACGGTGAACGGGCCTGCAAAGGTACAGGTCCTCAGCCTCCAATTGAACGATTTGGAAGAAAAATTGGCGAAGACATACTGTAACAATCCGTGCACTATCGGCTGGACAGCTATGTTCGTACCGAAGGTTGTACGTTCAGAGAAACGTTCGCTACAATGGCTGATAGTCTGTTAGGACACTACGATACCTGTGTGCTGATGACTATACTACGCCACCTATTTACACTCCAAGGATGCTGCAATGATAAATATCTATTAGAAAAATAATAGATTAGTTAGCACTGATATGTCTCTTTCAGAAATTCTTTGGCTTGTCGATCATTGCTGGTGTGGCTCAGCTTTCCAATCAGTCGAGTGAATAATATGATCGCGGTAAGTGCATTGGCAATCAAGTGGAAACACGATCTACTGTTTATTAATACGTGAGATGCACAGAATGATTTTATATTACTATGGAAAACATCCAATATCGGTTATAATCTTTATTCGGATGACCAGTTTCAACAGACTGAACTGCCATCATCGGATCGTTCATTTCATGAAGAATGTAAGCCATATTGGCGTTTTACTTGATAAATTAATTAAACAGATCGCCCTTTAAGTATAATTAACTTTTATGATTTTATATTGGTCTTAATTGATTTGGACACAAACGAACAGAATTGTGATGAAGATAATTTTTGGAGGATGAGGTAAGGAGTCAATTTCTTAATTTTCCAGCGCCAGTATAATTTCCTAGTCAGCCATTGTTTAAAGAAAATCAGGGACGTGATTTTTGAAACTAATTTCATTCCCTTTTAAATACTATCATGATTATGTGGTACTAACACTCAAAGTTCTAATTTTAAACTTTATTCCAGAATGTGAATGTAACCTATTTAACAATATATGTGATCGTAACTTTTGTGTTAACCTACTCGTAAAACATAAGTAATTCATGAAAGCAACATTTCCTAAGGCGATTTCGGACTGACTGTGTTGATATAGCGTGTCCTGTTTCATCCTGGAGGGTGCGTTTCATTCAGCCTCCTGTCTCGACGGGCTGTTAACCGGAGATAACGGTCATCTCTTGCTGATATTACCCACGGAAGACCTGGCTTTGCTTTGTTTTAACTGTTCCTGTTGTCTGAAATCGCTTTCAGGCCCTTGGGATAGTCCTATAGGTGCAGCAACATCCCTCTGTGTCCAACCTTCGTATGGCTCTCGATGCCATATTTTCGGGTAAGTTACATTGTTGTTACATTCCACTAGCTGCTCACTACACCATCTGAACCGAAATGCTTTTGTAGCTCATTTGGCAAACACAACTTAACGCCAGTCTCCTCTGCTGCAACTTTCTATTATTACTACTACCTCGGTTGCCGTAATGTTGTTGTCTCCAATCCATAGAATCGACAGAAGGACGTCGAATCATTTTTGTTCATTATGATAATGACAATACTTCAGAACCTAGATATCTCAACTGATCCTCTAAATGTTTATGACGAGAGTATTTGCAGCATGTATTATGAGAGTAGTGTTTTCCCTTTCCAGTTGAAGACAAAACGAATGTTATTTAGTATTAGGCCATACCAAAGCAACTGAAATTAACTTGCTTGCTCTTAAATACAATCATGATACTATGAAATATTTTACAAGTGTTGATCACAAACGACACACACACAACACGAGAACACATATTTAGACGATTAATATTGCAGTATCAATTAATGATGCTAACTAGACGGCATTAATGTAATGATTTCAAATTGTTCACGTATACAGGCATACGTCACATACATACTCAGATTTGTATTAGATAACTGTCGAGATTGCACCTGACGGAGCGAACGGGGACTGTGAACAGCTGGCTATAAATCTATACATATAAAAATGAATTGCTGTTCGTTAGGCTCGCTAAAACTCGAGAACGACTGAATCGATTTGGCTAATTTTAGTCTTGAAATATTCGTGTAAGTTAGGGAAGGTTTAAACGGTGCCAAAATATGGTGCGACAAAATTTTGTACATTTCACATTGAAAGTAAGAGAAAGGTTTGCATCTAATGAAAATTTGGAAAAGTCGCCCGGAAAGTAGGAAAATATAGGAAAAACCGAACGCAATTTTTTCTATGAAAAATAAAAAAAAATCAATAGCTACATGGTTGTAAGAGCACCATTGAGTACGACTTGACAGGACAAGGTTTGTATGAAATAAATTTTTTGAAAAGTCAACCGGAAGATAGGAAAATATGAGAAGAACTGAAAGTGAGTTTTCAAAGTGTTTTTAATTGAATTCAGCACTATAAATGACTATTCGCACGACGGAGAGGGGTAGTTCTTTTTTTGTATTTTGTTCATTATGGCCTTGGAAAAGTCTTCAGTAAAAATACAAATAGGGACAGTTAAGAAGGAAAGTCGTAAAACTCGAACCAAGTTCCTTTTTAATGTGTTTCTAAATGTACTCAACACTATAAGTTGAGAACCGTTCATCCGATTGCGATAAAATTTTGATCATTTAAAGTTCAACGGAAAATGAACATTTTTATGGACTACAATTTTGGGAAAGTTACCCGGAAAATTTGAAAATTCGCGAGAAAGTGAAAGAGCTTTTTTCTATGGGATATCAATATCATTCGTCTGACTGCGATAAAATTTAGCATATTTGACGTTCAAAGCAAGAGTAACATTCTTATGAAATAAACATTTGGAAAAGTATCCCGGGAAATTCAGAAAAAAATAGAAAGAGATTTTTATATGAAATATCAGTACCATTCATCTGATTGAGATAAAATTTTACACATTCGAGGTTCAAAGCGAGAGTGAAGTAAAAGTTTGAAATAGTTGGCCAGAAAATAGGACAAGTACTTCTGTTGTTCTGCCATACTATACACTTTTTACAAAATGGACAATGCATTTAAAAAAATATATTAATTGTAACTTCTGAAAAATAGTTAAGAAGTCAAAGAGTAGATAGCGTTTCCAGAGAGTAATTATTGTTCGATATTTCGCTTTATATACTTAAAAATAAAAATCTTTAATTACACACTTTATAAAGTATCTTATCCGGTACTTCAGCGCTTAAGCTATCTCCACACCAGATTTAATTACAATAGATTCAGTGGTTTATGTAATGATATATAGCCAAATCGATTCAGCCATTTTCGAGATTTAGCAAGACTAATGAACAGCAATTCATTTTTATCTTTGACAGTCCATATACGGGTTCAAATCGTGTAAAACGAACTTTACTCTTTGTAAGTATATTTCTGAACGCACTCAACACAACAACCAAGTCATTATTTTACATGTTTTAAATCTAAATTTTCCTCGTAATTTTTCCATATTTTATCACCGTTTACACCTTCCCTGAACTTCCACGAATGTGACATGAACATTATCCTGGACATGTGTGCGTGACTAGCCCACTCTTTCCGATTTACGATTTATATTAAGAGCTAAGTGATACGAAGTTCACCGGGTCATGTAGTGTTAAATAAAAGTAACTTCACCATCGTATAAGGTACATGACGCATTAGAGTATCCTGTCTTAATGTCCTTGTAGTGCAGGACGTAACACGATTCTCATAATCGTTTCCAGGAAGCTCTTGATGGAGATAGATGTGATACGGATGTAACCGACGCCGGTGTAGAATGCATATGACACTTGCCAGGCTCAGGCCACTTCTTCGTGCGATTGCGCGAGTACTAACGTGCGGATCAATTTCAACAGCAGCCACATCATTAATTTCTGCACTTCTCTCGTCAATCGTTTCCTTCTGTAACACTGGCTAGGTGTTGCGCTACCACAATTACGTAACTGGTCGTAACTGGTTAAGGAGGTTGATGAATAATTGCCGAGATGGGTGATGTCTGTTGAGATATGTATCCGCATACAGGGTACAAATGCGAAATGCATTGTTCCTACACTCTCCACAGTACATGAGCATGTCGGCCTTTTGATCATTGTTAAAACCCATCGTCCATCCAACCTACTACTTGGGCTGTCACACACTAACTGTAAGTCGTAATGCACACTAGGAACACACACAAAAAAAGAAAAGAAATTGACATGTTCCACATCCACGAGGATCACCTCAACACTGATCTAAGAAACGAATCAACTAATATAATCCAATGTAAGCAAACATAACATTGCGACTAGTAACTACGCAAGTTACATGCGGGAAACAAGTATTGGACTGGAAACATTCCACAATATGGTATCTCGTAAACTAATGACACCAGAGTCCTACAACAAACACCACTGACACTCCAATTCACCTTAATTTTACTTTGTTAGTGAAAAATGTTCAAATCTTTGTAATTTTTTGGGACAAAACTATTCTAGTTATTCGTCACTAGGCTTACAAAGTGCTTAAAGTAACCTATATTAACGACAACACCCACACCCCTGCCCGAGGGAAAACTCGAACCTCGACGCGTGCCACAGCGAAATTCGTAACGTGAAGCTCCAGACCGCACGGCCATTCCTGTGCGGCTCACTTTGTTAGCACGACTGGGCGTTGCTCCATTAATAACTGAATGTTTTTATAAATATAAACTTTCTATATATTATTAAAATCTGTTTATTGGCTAACAATATGAATTTCTGACTACCAATGAATCCCGCGAGAAATCGCACACCAACAGCACTTTCCATTTCCGCGATATTGCCGTGCAACTTTTAGGTGATTCATCATATATAATTAATCTTCCTTTGTTTTGAATCTTCGTAGCAGATTAATCGTGTGCCGGGCCGGGAATCAAAGTGAATCTGTGAGGCCGGTTTGTGTGGTTCGCACGGGTTGTGGAGAGCATTAACGGCGAAAGGCAAATGGCTTCCGGTCCTCTTCAATATATTAATCTTTCTAGATTTATATATTTCGAGGACGTACTTTCTTGAGTAACATATGCAGCAGTTTAACCAACCAAATAAAGTTACAGCTCAAGAGCATATGATGCAAAAGCTGCCACAAAAATTCCAAAGTCCAGGCTTTCAAAGACTTCTCGAAGGTGGGTTGAGTGTTTAAATTTACAGGTGTAATCAGCTGAAAAGTAACGCAATTTGAAGGCTTTTGAACGCAGTACTGGCGTGTCTGCCTCAGTTTGCGGCTTACTTACTGACTCAACCTTGTTTTATTTTGGATTTGTGATACAACTGATAGGGAAACATATTGATTGTGAATCTTAGCTGCTGGTAGGGCATGCAATGTTCGAGAGGCTTTCTATAGGCTGGAGAAGTAAACAACTTATATGTACATTCGCATTGGACATGTAATATTTGTTGTTAGCTCTGCGACCACGCCAAACATTAGAAATATAGTAGCATCCAAAGTAATCACTCTTTGACAGAGTCGTAATGAGTAATGAATGATAATGGAATTTCGCGACAGACTTCCTTCAAGAACAGCCTGCTCTCAATGTGTTGCATGAATGCCTTTAGAGGACCTCGAAAAGTTGACATTAGTGTACATCCAGATCATTCAACGAGATGTGGTCTCGAGTTTCTTTAAGCGTCACATCCTTAGAGAAGTGGAATGATCGATTGGCATTATTGACCAGAATAAACCATCTGGTGTTACGTGGCCGCTTTTAAATATGAAACTACTTCGTCGACTCATCGTCGATGTAGACGAGATGAAATGGTGAGAAGAACACAAGCACCCGGCCTGCCGTGTAAAGAAAGTCTCCGACAGGTAATCTTCAAACAACTGTGACAGCAAGTTTCCATACAACATATTTATACACAAGTTACAATCGCGCATTGGAGGAGTGGGAGGAGGGGATGTGCAAGGTACTGAAATGAATTGCCCTAGAATTACGAAAAAAATAAAATGTAACTTGTGTTTTAGAAAATGAATTGAAAATTGTCAGGCTTTCAGAGAACTTAGAAGAGAGGTACCATTTAAAATAATAATAATAACAATAATGATAATAATAATAATAAAATGGGGGGAGGGGGTGCTGGGACCATTGCGCAGGAGGCCGGTGCATAGTCAAAGAAAGAGTACATGTTCTAAGTTCCCTTCATACTCATTTCTGATGCGATAAAGGCAGCAGGTAAGTATTATGCGGAAATGAAATTGCACGGCAACTGGATACATAATTGATAGGTCAGTTGGCTGGTTGTTTTAAAGACTAAGGGGACGAAATTCCTCGATCGTTAGTGACTCCTACCACATAAATAATAATAATAATTAAAAATATTATCTGTGTTTACATCTAATAATTTTCAAAGACTGAATCTTTCTTTGCTAACTTCAACAAATCGGACATAATTGTGTGTTTGCAGTCCAGCACATATACCTAAATGCACTTCCAATCACAACCAGAGAAACAGCAAAAAAGACAAATCTTTCAGTGAAGATGGATTTGGAGAAATCGTTTGACATTGTTGCCTAGAATACACTCTTTCAAATTATGAAGTTCGCAGAGGTAAAATATAGGGAACCACAGTGCATGACAGGCATGACAGGGAAACATTGATGGAGAAGGGAGTAAGATAGCGCTGTAGATTTTCCCCCCTTTGCCATTCAGTCTGTACAATGAACGCGCTATAAAGGAAACCAAAGAGAAATTTGGAGAAGGAATTAAAGTTCAGGATTAAGAAATTATAACACTGTAGTTTTCAGATGACGTTGTCACAGACAGCAATGTAATTTGTAAGATCATTGAACGAAATGAACATTGTCTTGAAACGAGTCTGTAATATAAACATTAACAAGAGCAAAACAAGGGTACTCGAATGTAGCTTAGGTAAGTCAGACGATGATGTAATTATATTAGGAAAAGAAACAATAAGGGTGGTATATGAGTTTAGTTACTTAGGTAGTGAAATAACTACAGATGTCGCAGTGGAGTGGCAGAGCGCTTTAATGTGCCTTGCTGCGAAGCGCGCGGTTGCTCGCCGACTGAGGTTCCAGTCCTCCACCGGGCATGGGTATGGCCAAAGAAATTAAGTCCCTTAGATTCACAAACATTTTAATTTTATGTAACTAACGATGTTCATATCACGGAAGATCTGACATGTAGAATGACAATGGGAAGAAAAGCATTGCTGACGAAGAGAAATTAGTAACACCGAATGTCAATCTAAGTTTGGTTGTCTTTTCTGAAGGCATTTCCGTGAACGTTACATAAATAGTTTCAAAACTACGAGTTTGAGTACTGTGGTCAGGGTTAAGCTGGGAATTTATATCTGACGGGAAGCGTTCCTAGGTAGTCCTTGCAGGTGCGGTGATCACTGTGTCCCCAGGGGTTTAGTGGTCATTCCGCGTGAGGCGGCCGTGCTGTACGGACGTTGTTGTTTACATCCTCGCTGCTGGTGGCCGAGCGCTGTGTGGTAAGTGTACGCTTTAAGCGTCCCTTATTCCCACGTTAATATAGACACAGAATGGCGTAATGGATCAACTACGAAAGGATACATTGAAAATAAGTTTCGACCCGAACTTTATACGACCTAGATCATTTGAAGTTGAGAATTTTGTACAAGAAGAAATGAAACTTTCTGCGGATGACATAATTGGAATACACCTGTCAATAGTTGGCAGAACTGTTTACTTGAAGTTGACGAGCCTGCGGTGGCACTTTGAAATTCAAACATTCCGATGGTAATGTAGGAACAGTTAGAGTCATGCATGGAGGACTGGGTATACGAACTCTAAGGATTTTTGAGTTACCGTTCGAAATATCAGCGGAACAAATCAATGTCAAACTACGAGAATACGGAACTATCATTAGTAACGTGGTCTAGTTTTCATAAATTCCAGGTTTTGAATGGTGTACGGCAAGTGAAAATCGATTTGCTAAAGCACATACCCTCGTACATCACTGTTTGTGGGTATAGAGCTATAGAGATGTACGACGGACAACCGAGAACGTGCGCAGCCTGCGGGTCGACAGAACACGTTCGTGCCCAGTGCGTTCAGCGGCGCATGGCGCAGTTACCGCTAGGAGAGAGCGACGGGCCAAGCGCGATGTCCAAGTTACCTATGACGTACGTCGCGGCAGTCCGCGCAAACGTTGCACCGGAACCAAACGTAGATCCGACAATAATAGACGACATTGACTCCAAGGAAACCACCACACCTAGAGAATCTATGATAATCGAGGCCACATCTAACTCTGCTAACAAGGATGGAGATAGTGGCCAACACACCGCACAGAATGACTCCGCCATTAAAGAAGGGAGACCCTACATAAATGAAAAAGGTGACCTCAACGACGTGACGGAATCCATGAAAGCCGTTATTGCAGAACCTACCCATATGGCCACCCCAACCGACCAAGACGGTAGTTAACATACAGAACAGCATAACAGCATGAGAACGACCACACGGAAGAAAGCCTCGACAAATGTCGAGCCGAGTATGTCAATTCCAAGGACAGTCTCGTAGAGACGTCTGAGACCGATGACAATCAGAATACAGACTCGTCCACAAAGAAACACAAAAAAATGCAGGAGAGCTCATCAGAGAGCCGCACAAAACGCACAAATTCTGCGTGATAAAGCAAAAATGATTGCCCAAACACTGACTGCAAATTCGCAAGAAACCACCCACGCAAAACGAGAAATTTCGAAGAAATCGAAAACAGCCATCACCCAACAATACCGTGAGATTGTGACCTCAATAAAATGTACGGAGATGATGGATTATGACGAAGTTAGAGAGAAAACCTTGTCAGGAAATACACAAGAAGTCATGAAAAAACATTAAACTTCGAAAGAATGGGTAGCCGAGGTTGACGCCTGCACTTATGATACTGAGATGGCGGAACATCGAGAAGACGCAGGAGGGGCGTCGTCCGCATCCGGATTGGTGGCATCCCAGCACCCGAGAAATGACGTCCCGGATGCAATCCTGACCTAGGACGACCCGGAATTCTATTAAATCGAAATGGCCAACATCGTAACATGACAACACAATCAGTGAGGAAGACCTATCAAACATGACATCTCTTCAGGCGTACAGAATTGCGACTCTGAATATTAACAAAATCAGTAGCGCGCTAAAATTTCGAAATCTCCAAGACTTTTTGTACGCAGCCGATCTTGACATAGTATGTTTGCAAGAGGTAAAGGTGATTCCTTTAGATCGCATCACTGGCTACAACGTCATAATGAACCCCGGACTGGGCAATGGCCTTCGTACAGCAATATTGACTAAAGAAGGGATACGAACTGAAAATGTCGAGAAACTGCCGAACAGCCGAGGTATAGCTTTTACTGTGAACAGTACTCGATTTATTAACGTTTACGCTCCCTCTGGAACAGGAAACAATTTTTGCGGGTGATTTTAACTGCGTCCTTAGTCCGAAGGACCAGACGCCCAATTTTAATAAATCAGTTGAGTTAGAGACGATCGTACGAGACTTAAAGTTCATTGATACGTGGGAGGAAAAACACGGTGATAGACCCGGTTTCACCCATGTTACTTGTTACTCTGCCAGCCGTATCGATAGAATTTATGTAACATCTAATCTGCGAGACCACATTTTACAATCCGAGAGATAGCCTACCATATTCTCTGACCACGTAGCGTACATATGCACTATAAATCTTGCAAAACAAGGGACCTACAGAGGGAAAGGATCGTGAAAACTAAACGTTGCTCATCTTTCCGATCCAGAATGCCGCGCAGCCTTCTGTAATACGTGGGCAGAATGTGAGAGGACGTTTTCAAGATACAACTTCGCTGTTATTTGGTGGATAAAATGTGCCAAGCCGGCGATAATAAAAACTTTAAAAACTTACTCCCGCGAAAGAAGTGTATGGCAGAAGAAGACTGTAGAATTTTATTTTCACTGTTTGCGAGAATTATATAGCCAAGATGCAATTATAATCGAAAATGACACACAGATAAAACGAATACAAGCCAAATTATTAACGCTGAAACGACAACAACTTGAAGGATGCAAGGTTCGAACGCGACTGCGAAATACGATACCAGAGGAAACGACGTCTATGTTTCATGTCACACAGGAAATCAAGCGCACAAACCGAAAAAGTTTGACAGAATTGAAAACTACTGACGGAAGACTATTGACAGAACAAGTGGAAATAAGGAAAGAAGTGCACAAACATTTTACAGCACTATTAGTAGAGAAACCAACAGACGAAATAGCGCAGGAAACCATTACGTCGAATTTGTCAGGAAGACTGAGTCCTGAGGACGCGGAAGAACTCGCCGCAGATAACAGAAGAAGATGTCATAGACGCTATTCAAAGAAGCCCGAAAAATAAGTCCCCAGGCCCTGATGGCCTACCTGCAGAACTATATAAAAAATTCCGACAACAGTTATCCAGAAAGTTGACATTAGTGTGTAATGAACTAATGAATATGAACGAAATCCCGAAAGAGTTTTCTGAAGGTACCGTGGTCTTAGTCCCCAAGACTTCAGGAGGGAAGACTATCGAGAATTTTAGACCCATAACACTATTAAATAGTGATTATAAAATCTTTACAAGACTAATAATGCAAAGATTAAATTCAGTCATCACGACCATTACTGGAGCCTATCAAACGAGTGTAGGGAAAAACAGAATTATGTATCACACATTAAGCGACTACCGCGATATTATTGCAACCGCAGATGCCTGTGATATCAAGTGTGCTATCATGTCCTTCGACTTTGCGAAAGCTTTTGATTCAGTCAACCATTCGTATATTTTTAGAACATTAACACAAGCCCATTTCCCGCAAAAAGTTGTAGCCACTATTAAAAACTTACTGACTAGCGGTACGTCCAAAATCAGTATCAACGGACAACTCAGTAGGCCGATCGCTATAAAGAGCTCGGTCCGGAAGGGATTCCCCATGTCTATGGCACTTTTTGCGTTAGTGCTTGAACCGCTCCTGTTCACGCTCAAACAAGAACTCCAAGGATTACAGCCACATGGTCAGAAAATAGTCTGTCACGCATACGCGGATGACGTCAGTTGTATAGTGACAGACGAAAGCGAGCTAGCAACCGCACTTCACATCATATCTCGATATGAAGGCTCGTCAGGAGCCAAACTAAACCAGAAAAAGTCAGGAATTTTGAACATCGGAAGAGGCATAGAATTTAGAACCGAACACATAAAACTTGCGGACAAACTCAAAACCCTCGGAATCGAATTCACGCGCAGTATCAACAACAGTGCCGCCCTCAACTACAGGAGACTGCTGGAAAAAATTAGAGCTAGCACACAGCAATACGTTCTGCGGAACATTAATGCAATACAAAAAGTACATCTAGCAAACACATACATCACCTCGAAAGTCAACTTTGTTGCTCAGCTGCTACCGCTCCCCCGCACAAGAGCGCAACGAATGCTAGCAGCGCTCGGCCACTTTGTAAGCAGAGGACTGATATTTAAAGTAAAATATGATACTCTTACATTAGCAACGGGAAAGGGAGGCCTTAACTTGACAGATATCTATGTCAAGGCCCAAGCTTTGTATCTCAGTAAAACATTTAAACTGTGGCAAAGATCATCCAACGCACTTGTGAGTCACTTACTACAAGAAATAGCTCCGGATACCATAGAACCACCTATGGATGTACGCCACTTTCCGACTGCATTCAATCATCTCAAGAATTCTCTTCTGGATTATAGCTACATTAAAAGCCGTATTTCCGAGAAAGATCTGTACAAAGTTAAAGAAGTATACAACGTGATGATGGAAAACAAACAGAGAAATGTAATAGAGAACAAATATAACTGGAACAAAATCTGGGAAAACGTACAGGACGCGAACTTACCAGTGAGCGTGAGGTCCACATGGTACTTGGCAGTTAACAGAAAACTCCCGACCAACTCTAGGCTGTACGACATTCACCTGGCAAAAACGCCAAATTGCATTAGTTGCAATCTTATCGACACGGATGAACATAGATTTACATGTCACTTGGAACAGGAGATATGGCTGCTCTGCAGAACAAAACTTGCAAGTATGCTGCGAACGTCTCCCAACACGATCAGACCGGCTCGACTGCTCAATCCCGACGAAATGTCTTACCCTCCCGCCAAAAGGAGAGCAGTCAACTGGCTAAAAGGACACACGGTCCACTATCTATTAACGAACAGAGAAAAGAAGAAAGAAGATTACTGGATGTATTTACAAACAGGACATCACAAACTGAAACGACAGAAGAATTATAAAGACAACTATGCGAATTTTTTGACTATAACGTTGCAGTAGATAAAAAAATAAAAATAAAAAGAAATAAAAAAAATAAAAAGCTAGGAGACTTATTTATTTAGTTATGTTTTGTGCGACATACCATACTTGCTTTTCATCTACTACGTGTCATCTATTCTACCAATCTTTACTAAGGAATTATTATTTAGTTTCATAAACCGCTGATTTCAAGAACCAATATTCATATTGCCAATGAAGGATAATTCTTATTGCTGTGAAGAAGAGGTGTGTTTTTCTTTTAACTACAAGTTTACACCACGTAGTAGATTTTTTCCAAGTTCTATGCGTTTCTTCTTCTTATTATTGAACTAAAAAACATTTCATTTGCACTGCAGAATATCTCGATTACTATTTCTAAAGCAGAAGTTAAAGAAGCACTCACTCATTTAATTATGGTGGAAGACGCCGTCTAAATTCATTTTAAAACTATTGAAGATACCGTCGGATTCCGCATGGAAGAAAAAAAAATTAAAAACAGAGGTCAACGTAAATGCCTAGAAAGCGGGAGACCTGGGTTCGAGTCCCGGCTGGGTACACATTTTCAGCTTTTCCCATTTGCAGTTGATGTCATATAACAACTACAGGATCAGAGTGACGTCTGTTCTTAAGGAACAGACGCCACATGTATACACGTTAAAAATAGAATATTTTTAAATGGTATAGAATAGTGTTTATAGCCTTTTTGAATATGCGACCCCCTTACAAATAAAAATATTCTGGCGACCCCTCCCTCCCCCCTCTTTTATGACGGACCGTAACAAACATTTGTTGTTTTAAAGGAATCAAATCTTACGTTCTTTGCTTTATCTTACTTTTAAATTGTTTTCTGTGTATATTTTTAGGAGTAGAACTCAATATCGCAATTTTGCTTGATTAACGACTTAAAAGCATATCTTTCTTAACGTGTCCTTCGCATTTCTGGCCAGCCTCAGAAGAAAGGTACCCAAGTAGATGATTTTTTTTAAAATTTCCTGAATATTATATCGTGCTCTTTTACCTATCAATTAGTTCGTGACTTCGCGCGTATTCATTATTAACATAATGTATTACAAAAACATCTATGATCTATTCAACTCCTAATGAAGTATACACAAGGAACTCCGTAATTTTAATATTAATTTCCTAGTTATTTTATGGAGCAAGTTCTTCCTCCTTTGGCGGCGTCCCCCCCTCCAGTAAAACTGTGCGACCCACAGGTTGAAAAACACTGGTATAAATGAATGATAGAGACCAATTGGGTAGATCGTGTAATCAAGGAGGAGGTACTGGAAGGAAATGAGGAGAAAAGAAATTTCTGGCATAACATGCCTCAAAGAGGGGTTCGATTGGGAGGACACAATTAAGGAATCGTCTATTTTGCATTTGCAAGAGACCAAGAGACGAACACAGTAAGCAGGTTCCAGCAGATGATGGTTGCCGTTCTTATTCCGAGATAAAGAGACTTGCACAAATGTTCTAATGTTTGTAACCCTATAGAACCAAACTGTTACTTACAAACTACTTAAACTAACTTATACTAAGGACAGCACACCTATGCCCGAGGGAGGACTCAAACCTCCGGCGAGAACGGCCGTCCAGTCCACAGCATGACGCCTTTGAACACGGGGCTATTCCGCGCAGCAGGCTTTCACAGGATAGGGTACCGTCGAGAGCTGCATCAAAGCAGTCTCCGAAGACCACAACAAAAAAATTTTGATGTTGTACTTCGAAGAGTGATTTCATGCTTTTTCGGCGTATTTCAGCTATGAAATCGTAGGTTATGAGACGAGTGGCTTCGTCTTCAAGTCACGCATTGCAGTGGATTCCGCATTCATCATCTTCGCCAGTAGGTGATAGATCGCAATCCACTGAAATGTTACTATTATAAAACGACGCACTCGGATCGTATCCCGAGAAGATTTCGTTTCTGTCTTGTCACTTGTGCTTAAATTGGTCCATAGCGAGAAAATGTGAATGAAATTTCTTGGATATTTCAACTGTCACAGGCGACATTTCTTCTCGGAAAGAGCGGAAATTGAAAGCGCACCAAGGTCGGCGTCAGGGGCGAGTAATATCCGGGGCAGGAAATTCGGCGCGGCCGAAGGCGACAGCGCAGCGTGACCCGCATTTAGGGAGAAAGTAGGCTATGATTAGCGGCGCGCCCTCCGCGTGCCGGCGCTCTCGAAATAGCCGGGGGCCTGGCCTTGCGATTTGAAATTACAATCAGCAGCAGTGGCGGCGGCAGGCTCGTGTGGCGGACAGATGTTATCGGCGCCGCCATCGCGAATATGCATGAATCTCGTTAGAATAGCGGCCCGCGGGCCGTCGGGTCCAGCCGCGGGCTGCGCGTGCCACCGCCGCACACTGCGCTGCCGAGGACATCGATTGGGACGGTGCCAACGCCAGGGGCAGCAGCGGCAGCCGCGACCAGCTGCCCAGGGGCAGCCGCTCCCGCTACCCGCAGCACACAGTCGCACAGAGTAACATATACAGAGGAGCAGCCACCCCTAAACCACTGTCCTACGCTCCCCTCGTAGTTCCGTAAGATGCTAGCAGGTGTCAGGCGGATCGCTGGCTTAGGGTGCCTCTCACACGTCAGAGGGTAGCGTGGAGAGGAGACTGAGGGGAGAGCGCGTGCCGCCTGCCATGAGGCCACGGCTGTGTCCAGCTTGCTGGCGTTTGAGGGGAGGTGGTGGTGGGGGAGAGCTGCTACCTGCTGCCTGCTCTGGCCAGTTTAAAGAGCTTCTGACTTCTGACCGCAGTGCCATCACAGAACTGCTGGAAACCCTCCCTCCCCACACCCCTGAGCGTAGGACCGGGCCCTTACGGAGGTTTCCCGTCTGTATATATTTGTCTGTGCCTTTAGTCGAGCCACCGCTAGAGGATATGTTGCCAATACTGCTACGCCACTGTTTGTTGTTACGCCGAGTCGGTCGCTGGCATACGAATTTTGTTGTTGTTGGATTTTTGAAGGGACTAAACAGCAACGGTTATCAGTCCCTTGTTCCGTTCTGAGAGATAAAACATTGTGCTAACCGTTCCTAAGGAAATGCATTAACAAGTCAAAGAGTAAAAATCACTGATAAATATGAGGAAAGGATACAAGGAAAAACGAAGAAGAAAAAACATCACCATTAAATCACATGATAAAAATCAGCTGCGCGAACAAAATCTAAAACATGTTGAACCATAGCAGCATCGTCTCCTAGCATAAAAGAAAGCGCAACTGGCAGATGAAAAGATTGTCGCAAGGCAACTAAAAGTGGACAGTTACCAGAATGTGGACCACTGTTAAGGGGGCACCACAGTCATACTGTAGTGCGTCCTCCCGCCGAAGAAGGTGGCCGTGAGTCAGCCATGTGTGGCCGATTCGTAGGCGACAGAGAACAACCGATTCCCTACGAGACGACCGCAGTGAGGCCACTCGTATTCCCACAGGCTACGGATCTTCCGATGGAACTCCTGCCGGAGATCGCTCTCTGGAAGACCAGTAGCCAATGGACTGGAGGAAGTAGCCTGCTTAGCCATCTGATCCACACGTTCATTTCCAGGAATGCCGATGTGGCCTGGGTCCAAACAAAGACCATTGATCGACCAGACCGAACAAGCCTGGAAACAGACTCCTGTATGGAGTGCACCAAAGGGTGTTTTGGGAAACAGTTGTTGAGGGTTTGCAAGCCACTCAGGGAGTCAGAACAGATGACCAGAGACTCCACAGGGCACGCTCTGAGATGTTCAAGTGCCCGATAGATGGCAACCAATTCCGCAGTGAACACGCTACTCCCACAGGGCAGTGAATGCTGTTCGATATGCTCACCATAGACATATGCATTTCCAGTACGGCCGTCTACCACGGAACCATCCGTGAACACGACTTCCGCGCCACAGAACGACTCTAAAACCGCCTGAAACTGGCGACGGAGACTCAGTGGCGCTACAGAGGCTTTAGACGCATGCGACAAGTCCATCCGAAAATTTTGGGACCGTTGCTATGTACTACTAGAGCGTGAAAGAACGAGAACAATCACGAAGTAATGAAAAACACTCTTTTTGCAGTTCAAAAGAAAAGGTTTAGAAATAAATGTCGAGTTAAAGTAAAGCTTCGTATGTTCTAGTATTCCATTAAATATAATGTATCAATTTAATAAATTATTTAATGATTTTTCGGCTTTTCTTGTGTGGCAGGGTGGCAACGCGGCACCATTACCACGGCAACGTTTACGAATTCCAGAGCTCAGGTTGGTGCTCGACTGTCCCCCCCCCCCCCCAGCCGGCCGCGGTGGCCGAGGGGACTGAGGCGCTTCAGTAAAGGTCTGCACTGCCACTACGGTCGGGGGTTCGAATCCCCCCTCGGGCATGGGTATTTGTGCCGTCCTTAGTTGTAGCTAGTTCATAAGTAGTTTGTAAGTTTAGGGACTGATGACCACGTAGTTAAGTCCCATAAGCTCTACAAACATTTGAACATTTTGTCCCCCCCCCCCCCCACGGTCCACGTGCGCGAACTGTCAGGGTCGTTCTTTCGGCGGCCCAACTATAGCTGTGTGGTTGCAGCGCCTGTCTCTTCCTATGGTTGCTTGTGGGAAAAAAGAAACGAGATTATGACTTAAATCAATCTGCCTGACTTCCGCTTCCCAATTAACAGGTGATTTATCTGTTAATCTTCTGTTGCTGTGGCTGTTGCCAGCATCGGACCTCCTCTCTTCTAGCAGGGGTTTCTATTATTTTTTAAATGAATAGAAAAATAGCAACAGGGGAGAGCTAAGACAAAAAGTCAGACAGTTCACTGAAATAATCTTTGCATTCTGTAAGTATCATATAGAATTACGAGGTAGCCTGTTACATCTTACTAAACGGTTACTGATTCTTGCTGCAGGACAAGACATACAACAGAGAGCAAACTTCGAAAATAAAGCACATTCAAATATTTCGACCAGTTTTTAACGAGACAGAAAGAGAGCGTATTGAGTTTCATGAAAATTTCCGTTGGTCATGAGAACAGTAGACTGAGACCGAATCAGGGGCGGCACAAAAACTGAAGGAAAAGCATCTTAGTAATCATCGCACCTATCGCCCGATATGCAGACCGTTGCATATTTATTAATCTCGCGACCGAATGCAATTACTTCACTTAAATCGCGAAAACCTGCTCGGTCGAACTGTGAAGTTCCTGTCAGTCAACGAAATATCACCAACACTGAGCATGGCGGCTTCTGCACAATAGGCGATCGCGGACCTGTCCTCCTAAGAACTGCAAGCATCTGAAGCAACTGCCGAACTGAGAGCGGCCACGTCGCTCACGACAGTTTTGTTAACGCGAGTTTCGCACCGCTGATTCTTCCGCCGGCAAAACTAGTGACGTGTTACCAACCTGACCAGAGCACAGTTAAGAGTTCGTTCTGGCCCGCAAGGCCCGGTTTCACGACTCCTAGGGTGGCAACCTGTGTTGGCGGCAACTCGTCAAAGACGGCGGGAACAGGTGTCCTTCTGCGAAGACGTTGGCTCTCCGGGTTTGAACTTAACGGCTTCTTTAGACTTTGTGGCTGATCGCCATCTTGCTAATTTAATATATTAATTAATACAGGGCACGGAAAATTATTTCGTCCCCACGAGAAGATGGTTCTCTGGTCAGGCAAGCACACGGTAATTTCAGATTGTCGGGGAAAATTACTTTTATATGTGTGCTCGTAGGTTTTCCCGGCGAATATGCTGAGTGAAGATCTCTCGGGCGTGCAGCCGGATGGATTGATCGTTGTAGAACGAATTTTCGATAGCGTAACGTGCCATCATCATCAGGTTACTCCCGCTGACTGAGGCGCTGGACCGGCGGCTGTGCTATATATACCTGCGGTCACCCCCCTCCACTGACCTCGAGTGCGGACACCGGGATGCTGCGGTGGTGGGGGTAGCTCCTGCTCTGGACTCGAGTGGCGGACCTCAGTTTGCGCTCTGCCTTCGCTGTGCTCGGTGTTCTGCTTGCGCCGCGATCGAAGAAATTTTAGTGCCGGATTCCATGCGTGGCTTAATTGAAATCCACTGTCCTTGTTTATGAGGTTCTCGCGTAGCCGGATTTCGATGGCCTCCTTATACAGACAGTCCCAGTACCGCGATGTATTGTGGAGAACCTCTGTGTCTTCATATTTCATCTTGTGTGTTGTTTCCAGACAATGTTCAGCAATTGCTGAATTACTTTTATATGATTTTATTGGTGATTAATTTTACCAACTTCTTGAATATTAATCGGACCTATCTTTGTAATACTTCAAGCGAATCGTTATTTTTCATTAGATTGGAATCCGTCGTCAGAAATTTAAGAATTATTTTATTTATGCCCACTCTCTTTGTCCTAAAGGCCAGCCTTGTGGTTCATGACACCTTTGTGCTGGTCTGTGAAAAGATTTAGCTCTGTTCTTTCGCACATGTTCGAAAGGACAGGCACCACAGCATTTATGTTCAGGTTACAGTCAATACGTTCTGAGACTTGATGCCTGGAGGATAGGCACCCATGCGATTCTCTGTGTTGCACACGCTGCCGTTTAATGCAGTGAAATGCAGCGTGTGGGTACCTATCCTCCAGGCACCAAGTCTCAGATCTTATTAACTGTAACACGAATGTATTTCTATGCGACGACCGAGCACGGTTCACTATCCGTTTGACCTCGCGTATAAATCCTAATAGTGAGCGTAAGAAGACATGTATGATAGGGGCCCTACTTGTGTAATGTGCGCCGCAGTGGAGTGGCTGAGCTGTATAAGGCGTCTTGTCGTGGATCATGCCGTTGCTTGCTGTCGGAGGT
Source organism: Locusta migratoria (assembly GCA_026315105.1). Taxonomy (NCBI): domain Eukaryota; kingdom Metazoa; phylum Arthropoda; class Insecta; order Orthoptera; family Acrididae; genus Locusta; species Locusta migratoria. The sequence goes on from CM048744.1 coordinate 459,834,454, forward strand.
ACAAGTTCTCCCTTGGGTGTCTGTGTTGTCCTTAGGTTAATTGAATTTGTAATGTTGCCAGAGCTGTGGAAATGTGTAGCAGATGGGAAATGTGCACAGGTAGCTTACTGGTACAGGAGACCTCTGGTTCGAGGAGCGAAACCCGTGTTTGAATCACAACCTGGCACAAATTTTCACTTGTCATGATTACACTGCCAGAACAAAAATAGCTTTTGATCCGATGATCACATGGACCGTGTGGGGGGATATTGGATATCAATGTCGTTCACCTAGAGACAGTGTAATGACACAGTTCCAGGGTGGCCTTTAATAGGAAATTTTTACAGCTATGTTCAAATGTTTGTAACTCTATGGGACCAAACGACTTTGGTCATAAGTCCCTAGACTTAGAAACTACTTAAAATAAGTTAAACTAACCTAAAGACAAACACACTCATCCATGCCCGAGGGAGCATTCGAACCTCCGACGCGGGAGGCCGTGCGATTACAGCTATGAGGCTCTGCGTGATAGCAATATTTGAAGTTAACAGAAAAAGCATTTGTACATCCTGCAGCCAACTGAGTTAATTTGAAATGGGTCAGTCTGTGGCATTAGATAAGATAATGAGGCGATAAAAGTAGTTTTGTTATTTGGGTTGCGAGATAACTTCTGATGGCCGAAATAAAGAAGACATAAAATGCAGAATGGCTATGGGAAGAAAAGCATTTCTGAAGAAGCGAAACTTGTTGACGTCCAATATTAGTTTATTGGTAAGTCCTTTCTGAAAGCATTTGTTTGGAGTGTAGCATTGTAAAAAAGTGAAACGTGGATTATGAGGAGTTGAGACAAAAAGATGTTACAATGATAGAAGCTTTTGAAATGTGGTGCTACAGACGAATGATGACGATTAGATGGGTAGATCACGTAACTAATCAGGAGGTGCTCAACATAATTGGAGAGAAAAGAAGTTTCTGGAATAGTTTTTGAACGTAAAAGAAAGAATAACATGGAAATAAAAAGAGTGGATGGTACTGTAGAAGAAGAACTTCGAATGTCTGTATAAGAGTGATGAAATACAAAGAGAAACTGAGGTTGAAGAAGAGCAATAAGTGCCGGAAGGTGGAAAGGGATATGCCATATTGGAAGCAGAAGTAGAAAAAGAGCTGAAGAAGATTAAGAATAGGAAGGCATGTGTAATTATACACTAGCACAACTGCTGAAGAGTCTGGGCTACAAGGTTGGAAAAGAGCTAGGCTACCTCTATATTGAGATATATAACAGAGCGTAATGGCGTGAGGACGTTTGATTGGTCTCTATCCTTCGTGTGGTTACGGCTAGTCGGCGTCCGGGAATAATCTTAATCTAGCTACTGACGTTGTTAATGTGGTTTATATGGTGAAACTGTCATTATCTGATTTGCACCCTCCCCGTCGTTGTTGTTATGTAACGCTTATGAATTATTTCAGAATAGCTTGATTTGCAGTATTATTAAATTGGATGCTGATCACAATTCTTAAGGTCTGGATTGTTTGTTGCTGACCTTCTGCTAAACGGAAATATTGTTCTTGCTGTAAGTTGCACTCCGGTCTCCACCCCATTCCCCTTCCATTTTGACAAAACTCGACAATTGTATTCCTATATTGACAAAATATTGCGCACTTGACGTTCAAAACAAGAGAAACATCACGGCCCACATGATATTTCGTACAATGCATGGCGGAGTGTACCTTAATGCAGACTTCGACACCTCTCGACCGATAACCATGAATTTGGCAGGTATTGTAATTTTCCATATACGGGGAAGGGAGGGTATGAAGAGAGAAAGGGGACTGGGGGAGATTCAGATGCAGGTGGAACACGGAGAGAGAGTATGTGTGTGTGTGTGTGTGTGTGTGTGTGTGTGTGTGTGTGAGAGAGAGAGAGAGAGAGAGAGAGAGAAAGAGAGAGATAGAGAGAGAGAGAGAGAGAGAGAGAGAGAGAGAGAGAGAGAGAGAGAGAGAGAGGACATGATGGACAGAGTGACAAGGGAGAACTACATTAAGTGATTACTCGAATAAATAAATACCGGAGCAGTGCCGGATTTTCAGGTAGCTCATACAGTGAAAAGCCTAAGAGGACAAAGAGGTAAGAATCCAGTATAGACAAGGGGGGGGGGGTTGTTATTGAAAGGAGTGTAAGATGTAGGAAGGGTGTTCAAATGAAAGGGTACAAAACGACACTGTGGGTATAATAGTTCATTGAAACGTAATAACCAGAGAACTGAGCACAACTATCACACTGTTGAAAGAGCCGAAAGATTCCCTGGTCCCAGAACTCCTATGGCTGTGACAAGACCCAATCCTCTACCGTGTTTTCACTTTAACTTGGCCAGTTCAATGTGTGGCCATGGAGCTGAATCATTTGCTCTTGATTGACATGCGTACGTCACGGATTGTCTCACAATACAAAAAACTGTTGGCGGTTTTTGCGTGCTCGAGGAATTCGCTGCGTTTCGGATCTCGGACTCTGAAAACGACTGTGAGCTTCACCTTGCCTACTGAGGACACAGCCTTTAATTTTTACGTGGAGGTTACGATGCATGCTTCGCGTTACTAGATGTCGCACTACGTTATATCAAATTTCATTCATTGATTGTTAAGAAGTTTTGTACCTTTACATTTGAACGCAACTCGTATTTCAATGTCCAGTGCATTTCCGGGTTCACTGGTAAGCCGGGTGTCCCATTTAGCCCATAAAATGGAAATAAATCCAGACACAAAATGAATATATCCAATATGGATCTACCTGTCCTGATATCACACAACCAACCACGCCCCTTGAAGGAGAGGGAGCAACTTTGATATTTCAAATAGCAACTAACAGATATAATGCAGATTCGGATTCTTTGCCTAACAAATACGTAGGGTTTGCTCGACACATGATTTTCCTGTTGAGGTAGATTACACTGTATTCGCAGAAAATGTGGTTTCAGGTTATTCTGGTCAAATTACTCTTTAGATTGAATAATAAAGAAATAGCTATTTAATGATTCTTAATAAATATACCTAATGATACCAGTGAAGCCTCTTCTTCCACGTTGTATTGAAAGTTCGTAACGTACCGTGAAGTCCGACTCAAAGCTCTACTTTTAATCATGAGGCGTATGGGGGCAGCAGCGCTGCCATATTTCAGGTGAGGTAGATGCCCCCCTTGGATATAAAACAGTAAAATGATTATAGATCTATGGGGCTTACTACTATGGTAATCAGTCCCTAGGCTTACAAACCGCTTAAACTAGCTTATGGTAAGGACAACAAACACCCTTTCCCCACGGAGGACTCGAACACACACCGTAGCAAGGCGCCTTAGAGCGCACAGCCACTACCGTGCATCCTTCTCTTGGAGATATGAATTTGTGTATGGGACATTTTTGGGTATGATACGTAAATTTCGACTTATTTCAATTAGGCACGTAAAATGGGACAAACCAGATAATTGCGAGAACTTGCAACTTTCGTTGCCCTTCAGTAGTTGTTCTCCCGCTTTCTCGAGCGGTCGTCTTAACCTATCGATCACCCACGTATTCGCGAAAAGCGGGAGATCAGGGATCGAGTTCCAGTCCGGCACAAACTTTGACATGTTGACTTATGTATCGTGTTGAATGGAACACTCGTCTATGCAGGGGGCTCGTGTTCGCTTCTCGGTCGGGTTGGAGATTTTAACGTCATTTTTATCATCTCCACGCTAAGAGATTTTTATGATCTTATGGATCCATTTCAGCTACATAGCCATCATCATATATACATATATATATATATATAGGGTGGTCCATTGATAGTGACCGGGCCGAATATCTCACGAAATAAGCGACAAACGAAAAAACTACAAAGAACAAAACTTTTCTAGCTTAAAGGGGGAAAACAGATGGCGCTATGGTTGGCCCGCTAGATGGCGCTGCCATAGGTCAAACGGACATAATCTGCATTTTTTAATAGGTACCCCCCATTTTTATTAAATATTCGTCTAGTACGTAAATAAATATGAATGTTTTATATGGAACACTTTTGTCGCTTTGGGATAGCGCTGCAATATTCAAACATATTGCTCACAATTTTAGATTAACAGTGGGTAACAGGTAGTTTTTTTTTAAAATTAAAACACGGAACGCAGGAACGTTTGAACTTTGCTTCGGTTGTTCCAATGTGATATATATACTTTTGTGAAATTATCATACATTATGAGTACACATGTTGTTACTGCGTGATTACCTGTAGTTATCTCATGACTTCAATAAATGATCTAAATGATGTCCTTCAACTTCAATGCATTTGGCAAGACGCGTAACGGAATTCAAGAGCGAGTAGTTCGCTTTCAGTAATGTTCTGACATGGATTGACAATGCGCTGACGCGTATTTTCAGGCGTTGTCGGTGAATCACGATAACAAATATCCCCACAGAAAGAAATTCGGGGATGTAAGATCCGGTTAACGTGCGTGCCATGGTATGGTGCTTCTACGACCAATCCACCTGTCATTAAATATTCTATTTAAGGCTTCTTCAACTGCACGCGAGTCATGTGCCGACATCCATCATGTTGAAAGGACTTCGCCATTCTGACATGCAGTGAAACACCTTGTAGTAAAATCGTTAGAATATTACGTAAGAAATCTGCTTACACTGCACCATTTAGATTGTCATCAATAAAATAGGGGCCAATTATCCTTCCTCCCATAATGCTGCACCATACATTAACCCGCCAAGGTCGCTGATGTTCCACTTGTTGCAGCCATCGTGAATTTTCCGTTACCCAATAGTGCACATTATGCCGGTTTACGTTATCTCTGTGAATGACACTTCATCACTAAACAGAAAGCGTGAAAAATTATTGTCCTGTAATTTATTTGTGCCCAGTGGCAAAACTGTACACGACGTTCTAAGTCTTCGCCATGGAAATCCTTGCGCATAGAAATATGGTACAGGTGAAATTTATGGTGATGTAGAATTCTCAACTCCGACGTTTTTGAGATTCCCGATTCTCGCGCAACTTGTTTGCTACTGATGTGCGGATTAGCCGCAACTGCTGCTAAAACACTTACTTGGGCATCATCATTTGTTGCAGGTCGTGGATAACGTTTCACTTGCAGCAGAACACTTCTTGTCTCTTTAAATAACGTAACTATCCGACGAAAGGTCCGGACACTTGGATCATGTCTTCCAAGATAACGATCAACATACATAGCACAGACCCGTTGGGCATTTTGATCACAATAGTCATACATAAATACCATATCGACATTTTCTGCTATTGGCAAATGGTCCATTTTAACACGAGTAATCTATCATGAAGCACTGGCGAAATGTTGCGCGATACCACGTACGTATACGTTTGTAACTATTACAGCGCCATCTATCACAAAGCGAATAAAGTGTTCCAAATAAAACATTAATATTTATTAACCTACTAGACGAGTATTTAATAAAAATGGGATACTTTTTTTAATGCTGTTTATATCCGTTCGACTTATGGCAGCGCCATCTAGCGCGCTAACCGTAGAACCATCTGTTTTCCCCATTCAAGCTAGAAAAGTTTTGTTGTTTGTAGTTTACTTTTTTTGTTTGATGCGTATTTCGTGAGATGTTTGGCCCTGTTACTATCAATATATATATGTCACGCTGTTTATGTTACAATGAGGTGCTGTCACACTTATCTGATGTAATAAAATATGCTATATGGTTATAATCACATTGGTATCTATCGATACATATGCTATACATGTAAAACGTTGCTATACATATATCATCTTTGAATGAATATTTAAAACATTACTCTTACCACAGATATCGAATAAACGTAACTACCCACAGATCACTGACACATCAACCACAGTCGAAAATAACAAAAACCGTAGCAACTGTAAACTTATAGCATCTTTGGCTAAATGTCAAAACAACAAGCTCCAAAATATTGAAAAACGTATTACGATATTTTATTACATCAGATAAATGTGACAACACCTTATTAGAAGTAGCGTTTTAGTGCCCAAGGATGTCATATGGTGTAACTAATATATATATATATATATATATAATCATCACCATGTTGCTGTTGTGGTCTTCAGTCCGCAGACTGGTTTGATGCAATCCTCTTCATCTGAGAATACGTACGGCAACCTACATCCTTTTGAATCTGCTTACTGTATTAGTCTCTCGGTCTCCCTCTACGATTTTTACCCCACACACTTCCTTCTAATGCTAAGTTGACGATTCCTTGATGTCTCAGTATGTGTCCCAGGATATGCCAGAAACTCCTTTTCTCCCCATTTCTGTTGAGCACCTCATCATTAGTTACGTGATCTACCCATCTAATCTTCATCATACGTCTATAGCACCACATTTCAAATTCTTCTATCATGTTTTTATCTGAACTCCTTATAGTCCACGTTTCACTACCATACAATGCCACACTCCAGACAAATTATTTCAGAAAGGACTTCTTAACGATTAAACTAATATTGGATGTCAAAAAAATTTCGCATCTTCAGAAACGCTTTTCTTCCCATAGCCATTCTGCATTATATGTCTTCTTTACTTCGGCCATCAGAAGTTATCTTACTACCTAAATAACAATTACTACCTAATCAATTCCTTCTAATTCCTGACACTTCATTCCATTACTTTTGTTTTACTCTTGTAGGTATATTATACCTTCTTGTAGGTATCTTGTACCTTCATTGCCGGCCGCGGTGGCCGAGGGGACTGAGGCGCGCCAGTCACGGTCTGCACAGTCTCTACGGTCCGGGGTTCGAATCCCCCCTCGAGCATGGATATTTGTGTCGTGGGACAGATGACCCCGTAGTTAAGTCCCATGAGCTATACAAACATTTGAACATTTTTGTACCTTCATCTCAAGGCACTATCCATTCCGTATAATTGCTCTTCCAGGTCTTTTGGTGTCTCTGACAGAATTACTGTGTCGTCAGCAAACCGCAAACCGCAAACCGCAAACTTTCTCTCCTTGGCCTTTAATTCCCTTTCCAAATTAGTCCTTGCATTCTTTCACACATTGCGCAATGTACAGGTTGAACAACTTTGGGGAAAGGCTACAACCCTGCCTTACTCCCTTCCCAACCTCTGCGACCCTTTCATGCCCTTCGACTCTAATAACTGTGTTGAGTTCTTTCAGGAAAGGTACGGTGCAGGATGCGTGGACATCCAGAACAGTCTTTCAGATTAGTGATCCAAGTTTTATTAACTGAAGAGTACAATACTCAACTTCTCTCTGTTCATCTCTCTTCTGCATGATGCTAGCTACGCTGTGACCTAGTTACTGCTTAGTTCGTAGCCAAGTTCTGACGGGCCGTCCAGACGCATGTCGGCCTAGATACAGCCGCTAGTAGTGGGCGCGCATCTCCGTTACCCCCTCCAGTATGCGCGGCGCTGGCGTGCGATTGGCTGCCGGACGTCATCGGCTACCTTCTCTTGCGTCTGGCGTGTGGCGCTGACTACGCCACAACATCACTCTGTCTGGATTTTGTACAAGTTGAATATAACTCTTCGTTCCCTATATTTTACACCTAGTACATTCAGAACGCAAAAAAGTGTATTCCAGTTAACATTGTCAAAGGTTTTCTCCAGATCCACAAATCGTAAAAACGTGTTTCCCTTTCCTTAATTTATCTTCTAGGATAAGTCGTAATGTGAATATTGCCTCTCGTATTCCTACATTTCTCCTAAATCCAAATTGATCTTCCCCAAATTGATCTTGCCTCAAATGTGTACATAAAACAAAACGGTGAATATTGTATAATTTTTTTACATACTATTGCATCTAGCCGAAATAGACCCATGACATTATACAGGGTGTTTCACTAAGTGCGTTTGTCTCTGTAACTTAACAAATAATAGGTGACGGGAAATTTTAATGCGGTAGGTCAACACAAGAAATGTTACACTTTGTGCGGAGCTGTGAACATAATTTATTGTATCATTTTCCAAAGAGTTACAGCACAAAGATATAATATTTTTAAATGGAACAATAGTTTTTTCTATCGCGCATTGGATTCGTTGAAACCAGCTGCGTCCAAATCACTTTAAACGACATTCCTATCACTGGCAGTTTAGGAGCTACAACCCTTCAAAGTTTCAGGGACAGATACCACAAACGCTTCGCATAATGCAATGCGCCTTCTAAATGTGGTGAGGCCGAGTTGTAACGTCGCCGGTGTCACTGAGCGAGAAGCTTCCTCGATGCGCTGTTAGAATGCCGACTGTCGCCGCACACAGCCGTATACCCGACAGTTGGAGCCATACAAACAACCGGAGCTCAATATACCATAGTTACTGACATTGGATGACGATGGCATACACGAACAACGAGTACGTCCACGTTCACGAACTGGGGTGCAGCGAATCGCCATAACATGCACTACTGGGCCGCAGAAAATCTTCGGTGGGTACGACCTGTCGACCGTCAACGTAGGTGGTCTATTAACGTGTGGTGTGGAATCCTTGGGGATGAAATCATCGGTCCACACTTCTTCCCACGTACACTGACAGGTGAGTTATATCACGCCTTTATAGCCGACAGTTTGTGTGGTCTCCTTGAACATGTGTGTCTACACATGAGAGTCCATTTGTGGATGTAGCACGATGGTCATCCAGCCCATTTTGCGCGTGCTGTTGTGGAAGAACTAAACAACAGATTTGCAGGAAGATGGTTGGGGCGCCATGGTCCTCATTCATGGCCCGCAAGGTCGCCCGATTTAACACCAGTAGATTTCTTTTTGTGGGGATATCTAAAGGATCGTGTTTATTTCACTAAGCCCACATCCCCAGATGATCTAAAACGGTGCATCGAGGACGCATGTCGCTCCGTCACACCGGCGATGTAACATCTCGTCCGCAGATCCTTTCGACGGCGCATTGCATTATGTATTGAGGAACATGGACACACATTTGAACATCTCATGTAAATCAACTTCCCACCGCCTTAACATCCATCACCCACCATACAGTCACGTATTATGTACAGCGTGTGGTATCTTCCCTGAAACTTTGAAGGGTTGTAGCTCCCAAACTAACAGTGATAGGAATGTAGTTTGAATTGATTTGGACGCAGCTGGTTTCAACGAATCCAATCCACGATAGAAAAAACTATTGTTCCATTTAAAAAATTATATCTTTGTACTGTAACTCTTTGGAAAGTGATAGAATAAAATATGTTCATAGCTCCGCAGAAAGTGTAACATTTCTTGTGTTGACCTACCGCATTAAAATTTCCCGTCACCTATTATTTGATAAGTTACAGAGGCAAACACACTTAGTGAAACACCCTGTGTACTACTGGCCTTCAAAATTGCTACACCAAGAAGAAATACAGATGATAAACGTGTATTCATTGGACAAATATATTATACTAGAAATGACATGTGATTACTTTTTCGCGCAATTTGGATGCATGGATCCTGAGAAATCAGTACCCAGAACAACCACCTCTTGCCGTAAAGACGGCCATGATACGCCTGGGCATTGAGTGAAACTGAGCTTGGATGGAATGTACAGGTACAGATGCCCATGCAGTTTCAGCACGATACTAAAGTTCATCAAGAGTAGTGACTGGCATATTGTGACGAGACAGTTCCTCGCCCACCATTGAAAAGACGTTTTCAATTAGAGATATGGAGAATGATCTGACCAGTCGATCATTTTCTGTATCCAGAAGGACCTGTACAGGACCTGCAACATGCGGTCGTGCATTATCCTTTTGAAATGTAGGGATCGAAAGAAGGGTAGAGTCACGGGTCGTAACACATCTGAACTGTAACGGCCATTGTTCAAATTGCCGTCGATGCGAACAAGAGATGACCGAGACGTGTAACCAGTGGCACCCCATACCATCGCGCCGGGTGATACACCAGTTTGGCGATGAATTTCCGGCCGCGGTGGCCGAAGGGACTGAGGCGCTCCAGTCACGGTCTGCAAGGTCACCACGGTCGGGGTTTCCCTAGGGCATGGGTATTTGTGCCGTCCTATTAGTTAGTTCATAAGTAGTTTGTAAGTTTAGGGACTGATGACCCCGTAGTTAAGTCCCATAAGCTACACGAACATTTGAACATTTTGATGACGAATTCACGCTTCCAATGTGTGTTCACCGCGATTTCGCCAAACACGGACGCGACCATCATTATGCTGTAAAAAGAACCTGGTTTCATCCAAAAACATGACGTTTTGCCTTGCGTGCACCCAGGTTCGTCGTTGCTTACACCATCGCAGGCGCTCCTGTCTGTGACGCAGCGTCAAGGGTAACCACAGCCATGGTCTCCGAGCTGATAGTCCATACTGTTGCAAACGTCGTCGAACTGTTCGTATAGACTGGTTTTATGTTGCAAACGTCCCCATCTGTTGACCCAGGCATCGAGACGTGGCTGCACAATACGTTACAGCCATGTGGATAAGATGCCTATCATCTCGACTGCTAATGATCCGAGGCCGATGGATCCAGCACGGCGTTCCGTATTGCCCTTCTAAACCCACCGATTCCATATTCTGCTGACAGTCATTGGATTGCGACCAAAGCGAGCAGCAATGTCGCTATACGATCGCAATCGCGATCTCTATCAAAGTCGGAAACATGATGGTACGCATATCTCCTCCTTACACGAGGCATCGCAATAACTTGTCATCATGCAACGCCGGTCAACTGCTATTTGTGTGTGAGAAATCGGTTGGAAACTTTCCTCATGTCAGCACGTTGTAGGTGTCACCACTGGCGCCAACCTTGTGCGAATGCTCTGAAAACCTAATCATTTGCATATCACATCATCTTCTTCCTGCCTGTTAAATTTCACGTCTGCAGCACGTCGTTTTCGTGGTAAGCAATTTTATTGGCCAGGAGTCTAGTAATAAAAAACTAGAAAGTACCAGCACGTTGATATATTTATAGCATGTCTCTTAAATTTTCTGTGGTGCGGGCCCATTGAAGCGAAAATTTTACACTCTAGTTGCCGAAATAGCGTCAAAATAAAGAAAGGTCGCGCTAGGAAGTCAATAGTGTCCTCCAGCCAGAAACGGCCGCACGACGAGGCGTGGTCATAGATTGGCCGCTACTGCGCCACAAAGTGGCAGCAGAGCGAGTGAGGTCCCGTGCAGCACTCCAATCCGTGCGGCAGGTCGATAGGCGATGGGCGTGTGCCGGCGGCTGCATTAGCGCTAAACGGTGGCCTCGCCCACGCCTCCAGCAGACGGGCGTCGCCACTCTGCCGCTGTTTTCCCCCGGCCCCCAGCATGCATATGGAGCGGCACGCGCCCCCGCTGTTGTCGCAGGCTCCCGCCCACAACAGCCCGCCACTTAGCTACTCCGCCGCCGACACGCTTTTGCCTTCATAAAGGCGAACATTATTCATCTTTCGGGGTTCCGTAGCTGAATCGGTAACAACAAAGACCTAGTGAATTCACTTTGCGTCCGTCTCTCACGGATAACACTACCTAAGCGCCACTTGCAAATTCCGACGCCCTTAGAATATCCTGTGACGTTACAACGACGCAGAACACCCATCTGGAGCGCAAAACGCGCTAGTTTGACTGCGGAGAGCGTCGAAAGTTGCGACGACTGAACAGGCAATCAGCTGCTGCGAGGAGGTAAGCCTCGCCCAGCTTCCATCGGCCGGCGTTGGACCACATGGACAACACGCTGACGAATGTGACGTCATGTTCAACTGCCATTTTTCCCGTTGAAAAAAGGCATTATTTTTAGATACTGCGCTGACGCTATTAGAGTCACAGACTAGCACGGAGAAGCAGATGAAAGAGAACAGCGCGACTCAGATGATGAGTTTACATCGTTTGGGGAGCAATCAAAAATGGGGTGCCACAAGGTTCGGTCTTGGGCCCTTTGCTGTTCTTAATATATATTAATGACTTGCCATTCTATATTCATGAAGATGCAAATCTGGTTCTTTTTGCTGATGATAAAAGTATAGTTATCACACCTGACAGACAAGAACTAACTGATGAAATAGTAAACGACGTTTTTCAGAAAATCATTAAGTTGTTTTCACCAAATGGACTATCATTAAATTTTGATTAAACACAGTATATATAGTTCCATACAGTGAATGGAATGACACCATTAATAAATAGAGAATTTGGTCAGAAATCTGTAGCTAAGATAGAATATTCAAAATTTTTAGTTGTAAGCATTGATGAGAGGTTGAACTGAAAAAAAAAATAAAAAAAAAATTAAAAAAAATTAAAAAAAAACCAACACATTGAAGATCTGTTGAAACGTTTGAGTTCAGGAACTTATGCTATTAGGGTAATTGCACATTTTGGTGATATACGTTTCAGTAAATTAGCTTACTATGTGTAATTTCATTCTCCGCTTTCGTATGGCATCATTTTCTGGGGTAATTCATCATTGAGTAAAAAAGTATTCATTGCACAAAAGCGTGTGATCAGAATAATTGCCGGAGCCCATCCAAGATCATCCTGCAGACACTTATTTAAAGAGCTAGGGATCTTCACAGTAGCCTCTCAGTATATATATTCATTTATGAAACCTAAGAGGAATACATACATCCACTAACCAGGGAGGATTTCAACCTCCGACCACGAGCAACCGCATGCTCCGCAGCAAGGCGCCTTACACCGCGTGGCCATTGGATCGTGGCACACTATAGACAAATGTCTTAGAAGAAACAGTTCCTAACACACAAATTAACTTTCGACGTCAACAGTCTTCTTCAGAAACGCTTATCTTCCCGTAGCTAATATAGCCATTCGACATTTTATATCTCCCCTACTTCGGCCAATCGGCAAAACGCAAAGTTTTTATTTCTTCTCCCTGAAATTGAACTCCTTCAAATTTTTCCTTGTCTTCTTCACAACTTGCTCAATGTACAGATTGAATAGCATTGGCCTCGGTGGAGTAGCCGAGCGTTCTAAGGCACCTCACTGCGGAGCGCACGGTTGCACGTCGTCGGAGGTTCGAGTCCTCCATGGGGCATGGATGTGTGTATTGTCCTTAGGTTAGTTTACCTTGGTTTAAGTAGTTTGTAAGCTACGGACTGATGACCACGCTGTTTGGTCCGATAGCTTTACAAACATATACACATACATATGAATAGCATTGGAGAAAGGCTACAATCCTGTCTTAATCTTTTCCCAACAACTTCATCCCTTTCATTTCCTTCGAATCTTATAACTGCTACCTGATTTATATACAAGTTGAATAAAACGTTTCGTTTCCTATGTTGTACCCCTGCTTCCAGTCAACATTATATATGATTTTGTAAAAAGATATAAAATAGCAAAGATCGCTTATCATCAATTTTTATTGACGACGACCGGTTTCACCTAACTATGTCAGCATCATCAGGTCAAATAAAATATTTTACAAGGCCATAATCTTGTAATGTCAAACAGTTGTTATATAACAATTTACAGTGCATAGGTACACTATGTCATTATAATAAAACATAATTATCACAGTGAGTGACAAAAGTTTGATTTTATGTGATAATTGATGATAAGCGATCTTGGCTATTTTATATCTTTTTACAATTTTATAAGTGGATCGCTTCCTAAAACGTAAACCAACTCAATTATATATGATATTGTGGAAAAATTCATGTATTTTAGATTACATGAAAATTTTGCACAATGTACATCTGGTTTCTTAACTAAAATTAGGTGATGATGTATAGTTACACTTCAAAAGCCTGTCATATATAAAGAATCTGTGCGTTCGGTGTATTAAAGAGGGAAAAATAAGATCCACACACATACATGTGACGGATAATTAGTCAATACGTCCAGGGAACAATTATGTATCTGTGAAAATAAACAGACTCTGACTAGCCATACTTTGGAAGGAAAAACCCGTCTCAATTTTAAATCACATTAAATGGACTTGCTGTGGCGCGTCTGGAAGTACTATGAAAACGCGTTTTCTGCTATATCTAATGATTTACATGCAGAAAAAATCATTGTAATTTAGGAGCTCAAGATCTGAGCGTACATAAAACTACCAAAGTGAAGACAGAATTCAATATTAAAAGGAAGCACTTGCCAGCGTGACTTTACTGTGTAAGGCGGATTTTTACCATCTAGGGAATACATTTTTAACTACTTCTTCTTGTTAGCTTTTATCTGTCGCTGTGGAAGGGTTCGCTTATTGACACATCGGCCTCCATTTGCGCCTTTCATGGACACTTTAGTAGGTGTCACAGTTGAATTCTATATCCCCCTTGATACGGTCGCTGCATCAAGTGTCTGCCACGACGTCGTCGGCCATTTATGTGTAGTTTCACATTTATTCTTTACTACTCATAACTTGTCCGTACCTCTTAACCGCTCTACCCATGGTCTGAGATGGATGATGCATCGCCAATTGCCCGTCGGATATCGGCGTTTGCTGCATGGTCAAATTGGGTACGCCCAAGGGGCCATCAGAGTACTGGCATTTCCATGAGATGGAGAGCATGCTTTTGCTACATTGTCGTTGGCCGACACACTGATCCATATAGCGCGACTGTCCATACTACCATTAAGGTCTAAAGAGAAACAGCTATCACTCAGGACGCCGATCATCTGGCGCTATTCCATTCTGGCTGTCTTGGCTCTGACATGGACTAGACCAGAGGTGGGCACAAATCGGCTCAATGAACAGCTCTCCGGCTCAGGCCGGAAAAAGAGCAGCGTTCGCGCTCGGCTGGTAGTTATCCCAGTTGCCGCTAGAGGTCTGCATGCTTGCTGGCGCACATCCGTTACTTACTTATAAACATAATAGCATTTTTCAGGAGATGCCCCTAGCAGTGGAATCTGTTCATTCGAGTTGGATACTAACGAGTTTGTACTATTATCTTTATAAATTATTTTATAAGTCACTCAGCCAGGTGTATTTCTGCGTCTACGTTAGCGCGTTGGCTGAGCATAACGCCATCTAGTCTTTTCAGCAGGAACTACGTGATGGACGCCACTGCTCTCGGCTCTGCTCTGGCTCAGGCAGGCGGCTCCGAGAGCGCGGCTCGTTCATTGCCCACTTCTGCGCTAGACTTTGAGCATCACTGCACATGAAGAAACCAAACTTTTTTCACATTTCCTCCAGCGACGTTGATAATCCTGTATGTTTGAACTCCATGTAATGGCCAAATTCTTTTGGTTTCTAACAAGCTACACTCAGAGCAGAAAAAACCTGATAATTTAATAGATGCAGACGGCGTTGACCGCTATGACTGTGGCAGACATTAAACATAATTTCGGCTGTATGACAGGAAATAACTATTTATTTTATTGAAACATTATGTGAAGCTCTGCCTCATTGTCAGAAAGTAACGTAGATAGTATATCACGAAGGCTGAGGCTTCCACGGCGACTGTCACTTTCGATACAGTTCTTTAGGGTATTCGTCATCGTGTCAAACCAACCGACATTTCGGCCAGTATTGCAAGTTGCCTTCTTCAAGGTATTCGGCAGACGAATGACGATGCGGTCTAATACCCTAAAGAACTTTATTGAAAGTATATTACATATTAATCATCGGTACATAACCATAGACGTACTAGTGATGGTGGAAACATGGACCTATTCTAAAATAATATGTAATTAAAACCAAAGGCTATGACATAAGCATCCACTTCAGTCCATGCAGAATGGCAGCGTGGTCTAAGGCGTCATTCTACGGACTGGGCGGCGGTTCCCGTCGGAGGCTCGAGTCTTCCCTCGGTACGTCTGATTGCTTGCTTGTGTGTGTGCTGTCCTTCATTGAAGTTAGTTTAAGTGGTTTGTAAGTCTAGGGACTAATGACCATAACAGTGTGGGTCCGAAACAAACACACCGACGGGTATAAAGGAAGGAAGCTTGGAGTTTAACGTCCCGTCGACAGCGTCGTCATTAGAGACGAAGTTTACGCTCGGAATATTTGGGTAAGGATATGGAAGGAAATCGGCCGTGCCCTTTGAAAGGAACCTTCCCGGCATTTGCCTGAAGTGATTTAGGAAAATCACGGAAAACCTAAATCAGGATGGCCGTAGGTGGATTTGAACCACCATCCTTCCAAATGCGGGTCCAGTGTGTTACCACTGCGCCACCTCGCTCGGTCCGACGGGTGTAGAAGTGTCTGAGAAGCACGTGATTACTGACAATATAGTACCATAGTGAATTTTTTCTATCTAATACACGTCACTTTACAGTTTCATAGGAATCGGCAGTGACGTGCTTGAAAAGCATGCCATGTTATTTCGATTACTTTACTGGATTGCGCACGCTGAATTTTTGGAAAAAAATGTTTAAATGTGTGCAAACTTATTGGACCAAGCTACTGCAGTCACCAGTCCCTAAACTTACAAACCACTTCAAACCTGCTTACACGAAGGACAACGCCTACACCCATGTCAGTGGGACGACTCAAACCTCGGATGGCGACTAACCGCGTGCTCCGTAGCAAGGCGCCTTAGAACGCTCGGCCACGCCAGCGTGGCGACGTTTTGAAAAATCGGTTTTAGTTAATCAGGGAATGGTTTTTGTAAACGATGGTTGACCATATTTCGCATTTCTAAATATCTGTAAATAAATAAAAATTGTTTTTAACGATTTATTGCTACGAGTTTTTTTGTTTCCAGTAGGGAATTCAGACTAGCTCTCTGTCCAGCAGGTGAAGTCAATTCTCATAGCACCAGAAATTATTCGTTACGTGTATTATTAGTTCTTTGTTGTATGGAATACCGAAACGTCATGTAATTATTAGTGGCATGCAATGCTGAAGCATGCTCTGAATTTTCCAATGAATAGCTTGCAACGGTGGAACTGATCAGTACACCATGCTCTGTGGAAAACGATTTCCAGAAATGTATGTTTTTTCATAGAGGCAGAAATAGTTATTGCGAAAGGTTCTGAACGCATATAACAGCAGTGTGCTCTTCGCAAATAGCATGTCCAGAAATAATTCAGAGATTTTTTGAGCTGTGTGATACGAACATAAAAATAGGCTAGTTTTCATTCTTACGAGCGTCAGAATTACAGGAGCTTATTTTACTTGCACAATGCGGATGTAAATGAGGGGGTGTTGGGTTTTATTATGAACAAGGCTGTAGCACGAAATCCCATTCGGAACACAGAACGGCCCCGAATTTTTCGCTCGAGGTTTGCGGGAAGGTGGGGGCGAGGCAGGCTGGTGGGAGGATGAGTTCCAGGTCACGCGAAGAGTTGCCGTAAGTGTTAGGAAACACGACCATAGAAAGGCGGAACAACTCTGAAATATTATACAACACCTACATTAAGCTTGTTCCCACCCGTTGTCGTTAGTATAAAGGCAGACTGCGAAAGACGAAGGGAGAGAAATTTAATTTCTTACAAAATATAGTAAAAACTACTGCAAGTCCTTCTTTTAGGGGTTGTAGAGACGGTCTTCAGCATTCACTTATTGTTTCCTCAATTTTCGAGCGTATGTGTGTATGTCTGTAAGAAAAAGATAGAGTAGGGTTTGTGTGTGTGTATGTGTGTGTGTGTGTGTGTGTGTGTGTGTGTGTGTGTGTGTTTGACTACAGTCTCTTGTAGTAGTTGAAATTTGTTGTTGTTTGGACGAACTGCGTTTAGATTTAAATGATTTGTGGAAGGGTTCATGCAAGATTGAGGGGAACGGGCTTTTTAGAATAACAAGTTAGCTGTGTTATTTTAACGAGATTTTTTTCTTTTCTTGGATGTGATAATTTTATTGTAGAGTTAAAAGGTACATTTTGTTGTTTATTCTGTCTCCATGTCTGCTTCTGTGGATGTTTGTTTATGACTATATTCACATAGGTGTTCATCATATGTGGTTCGATTTGTTTCATACTTCCGGGTTATAATGTCTCTCTCTCTCTTTCACACACACACACACACACACACACACACATACACACACACACACATACACACACAAAAGTCCAAATGTTTCTTAAGCTTATGGGACTTAACTGAGGGGTCATCAGTCCCTAAACTTATGAACTAACTTATACTAAAGACAGCACAAACATCGATGCCCGAGGGAGGATTCGCACACCCGACGGGTAACATACACACGCACACACGCACACACACACACACACACACACACACACACACACACACACACACACACCACACCACACACACAAGAAACCTACTGTATCTTTTTAGTACAGACATACACACATATACACATTGTTAAGTTGGAAACACGTTCAAAACAAATGGAATATGAAACTGTGCAAAATGAGTTACAGCTATAAGGCTGCGTGACAGAAAAACAAATTGAAAGAACAATGCACACAGAATAACACAAGTGGATAAACTGTGTGACATCAGACTGTCACCATATAGGAAGAAAGCCAAACCGAAATCCGAAAAACGATGAGTGTTACGTAAACAGTTATTTACTTTAGAAACAAGTCTTGATATCTTAGTAATTTATGGATTCTACATATGAAATAAAACTCTAATTTCTAGAGACACTGCAGCCACCAATGCGACACACTTAATACTCAAGAAAAACATTTTTGCATCATTCTTTTCCCGAGGACATGCAGCTCTACTGTATGGAAATATGATGATGGCATCCTCTCGGGTAAAATATTCCGGAGGTAAAACAGTCCCCCATTCGGATCTCCGGGCGGGGACTACTCATGAGGATGTTGTCATCAGGAA
This sequence comes from Locusta migratoria, assembly GCA_026315105.1. NCBI lineage: Eukaryota > Metazoa > Arthropoda > Insecta > Orthoptera > Acrididae > Locusta > Locusta migratoria. The sequence goes on from CM048744.1 coordinate 459,853,074, forward strand.
AGACAATACTGGCATTCTACGGATCGGAGCGTGGAACGTTAGATCCCTTAATCGGGTAGGAAAATTAGAAAATTTAAAAAGGGAAATGGATAGGTTGAAGTTAGATATAGTGGGGATTAGTGAAGTTCGGTGGCAGGATGAACAGGATTTCTGGTCAGGTGAGTACAGGATTATAAATACAAAATCAGTTGGGGGTATTACAGGAGTAGGATTGATAATGAATAAGAAAATAGGAATGCAGGTAAACTACTATGAGCAGCACAGTGATCGCATTATCATTGTCAAGATGGATACGAAGCCAACACCGACAACAGTAGTACAGGTTTATATGCCAACTAGCTCTGGCGATGATAAGGAGATTGAAGAAATATACGAGGAGCTAAAAGAAATTATTCAGACAGTTAAGGGAGAAGAAAACTTAATTGTGACGGGAGACTGGAATTTGGTAGTAGGAAAAGGAAGAGAAGGAAAAATAATAGGTGAATATGGACTGGGCAGGAGGAATGAAAGAGGAAGTCGACTGGTAGAATTTTGCACGGAACATGATTTAATCGTAACAAACACGTGGTTTAAGAATCACAAAAGAAGGTTGTAAACGTGGATGAGACCAGGAGACACCGGAAAGTATCAGATAGATTTTATAATGGTAAGACAAAGGTACCGAAACCAGGTTATAAACTGCAGGACATATCCAGGGGCAGATATAGACTCTGACCATAACTTGTTAGTCATGAATTGTAGGCTGAAGCTGAAAAAACTGCAGAAAGGTGGGAAAATAAGGAGATGGGACTTAGATAAATTGAAGGAACGTGAAGTTCTGGAGAATTTCAGAGGGAGATTTAGGCAACAATTGACAGAAACAGGGCGAAATATAACAGTAGAAGAGGAATGGGTAGCATTGAGAGATGAAATAGTGAAGGCAGCAGAGGACAAAATAGGTAGAAAAGCAAGACCTACAAAAAATCCTTATATATCACAGTAAATACTACAGTTAATTGATGAAAGGAGAAAATACAAAAATACAGTAAATGAAACAGGCAAAATGGAGTACAGACGACTAAAAAATTATACTGACAGGAAGTGCAAAATGGCTAAGCAGGAGTGGCTAAAAGCGAAATGCAAATCTGTAGAAGAATGTATAGCAAGGGGAAAAGTAGATACCGCCTATAGGAAAATAAAAGAGACATTTGGGGACAAGAAAAGCAACTCTACGTATATCAAGAACTGAGATGGGAAACCAGTTCTCAGGAAAGAAGGGAAAGCTGAAAGGTGGAAAGAGTACATAGAGCAGCTCTACAAAGGAAATGAACTTAGAGACGATGTTGTAGGAAGGGAAGAGGAAGTAGATCAAGATGAAATAGGAGATACTATACTGAGAGATGAATTTGACAGAGCCTTGAAAGACCTAGGTCGGAACAAGGCCCCAGGAGTAGATGACATACCCTCAGAGCTACTAAAGTCTCTGGGAGAGCCAGCCATGACAAGACTATTTGAACTGGTGTGTAGGATGTATGAGACAGGCGAAATGCCCTCAGACTTTAAGAAAATTGTAATAATCCCCATTCCAAAGAAATCAGGAGTAGACAGGTGTGAAAATTACAGAACCATCAGTTTGATAAGTCATGGTTGCAAAATTTTAACACGAATTATCTACAGGAGAATGGAAAAGCTGGTAGAAGCTGACCTCGGGGAAGATCAGTTTGGATTCAGGAGGAACATAGGAACCCGGGAGGCAATACTCACTTTACGTCTTATCTTAGAAGATAGATTAAGTAAAGGCAAACCTTCATTTTTAGCTTTTGTAGATTTGGAGAAAGCATTTGACAATGTTGATTGGAATACACTCTTTCAAATTCTGAAGTCAGCAGGGGTAAAATACAGGGAAAGGAGAGTTATTTACAACTTGTACGAAAGCCAGACCGCAGTTATTAGATTCGAAGGGAATGAAAGGGAAGCATCAGTTGGGAAGGGAGTAAGACAGGGTTGTAGCCTTTCTCCGATGTTATTCAATTTGTACATCGAGAAGGCGGTGAAGGAAAGCAAGGAAAAATTTGGAATAGGGATTAAAGTTCAGGGGGAAGAAGTAAAAACATTTTGTTTTGCTGATGACATTGTAATTCTGTCAGAGACAGCAATGGACCTGGAAGAGCAGTTGAATGGAATGGACAGCGTGTTGAAGAGAGCGTATAAAATGAATATTAACAAGAGCAAAACAAAAATAATGGAACGCGGTCTTAGAAAATCAGGCGATGCTGAAGGAATTAGATTAGGTAACGAAACAATGAAGGTGATAGATGAGTTTTGTTACTTGGTAGTAAAATAACATGCGATGGTCGCAGTACAGAGGATATAAAATGCAGAATGGCAATGGGAAGAAAAGCATTTTTGAAAAAGAGAAATTTGCTAACATCGAATATTAATTTAAGGATAAGGAAGTCTTTTCTGAAGGCATTTGTGTGGAGTGTTGCCTTGTACGGGAGTGAAACATGGACGATAAGCAGTGCGGACAGGAAGAGAATAGAGGCTTTTGAAATGTGGTGCTACAGAAGAATGCTGAAGATTAGGTGGGTAGATCGCATAACTAATGAAGAGGTACTGAACCGAATTGGCGAGAAAAGGAATTTTTGGCATACCCTGACTAAAAGAAGGGATCGCTTGGTAGGACACATTCTTAGACATCGGGGAATCGTAAATTTAGCCTTGGAGGGGAGTGTGTGGGGTAAAAATCGCAGAGGGAGACCAAGATACGCGTATAGTAAGCAGATTCAAATAGATGTGGGTTGCCGTTCTTATGAGGAGATGAAATGGCTTGCTCAGGATAGAGTAGTATGGAGAGCTGCATCAAACCAGTTTCCGGACTGAAGACCATAACAACAACAACAACAGATTTACAAACAGTTTTTTGAGAACCAGCCCCATTTAGTTGGACTATCTACCATGCAACATTGATTTTATCTTTAGTAAATTAAATTGTTTTTAAATCTATTGTAACTAACCTGCTATGGTCGTCAGTCCCTAGACCTACAGAATACTGTAACTCATATATATCAAAGACAACACAGACACACACACACACACACACACACACACACACACACACACACACACACACACACACACAAACCGACGCTTCGGCCGAGACCACATCCCCTGTCCAGTGACGCCTGCAGGCGGAGGATGACACGGCGGCTGGTCGGTACCCGATAGGCCTTTCGAGGCCTTTAGGGAAACTAAGATTTATTAGAGCCATGTGGTTCACATATTCACATATAGAACACTAGTGAGACCAATTCGAGAGTATTGCTCAAGTGTTTGACATCCCAACCTGGTCGCATTAAAGAAGACAGAGAAGAAATTTAGAGGCGGTCAAGTTCGTGAATTGTACACAACGGTACACCGTACCCTTCGCCACACATCCGGAGGCGGTTCGTTGAGGATGGATGTACATGTGGAATGGGCACCCTGGAGGGAAGTCATTGTTCTGTTCAAGTAACAGTGTTGTCTTGAAATGCGGGCATCCGCAGCCAAATATTGGCATTGTGAAATTAGGTTGGCTTTGACTGCAAGCAGCTTTTATTTCAAAAACTCAACCGGTTTCGCGTCCTATAGACGCATCATCATGTGCTTAAATTTGTTTAAAACGCGTCTGCCATTTAGCCACTCCCCACCGTTCACGTCGGATGTTAATGAGAACGTAAACGTTAGGTAGCGTTCAAAAAGTTATTAACATTCGACATGAACGCTAGGGAGGGGCTAAATGGTAGACATGATTAAAAAAAAAAAAAAAAAAAAAAAAAAAAAAAAAAAAAAAAAAAAAAAAAAAAAGTAAGCACCACCTGATGATGCGTTTATGGGACGCGAAACCATTTACTTTTTATTCTTTTTTAAAAAATTTTATTTTATTTCATTTTATTTTTGGTAAATGCTGCGTGTAGTCAATGCGGACCTAACCTCACAATGTAAAATAACAGTATTGAGGAAACTTGGCGGCATCTGAAACTTGCATTTTGCCTAAAGACCATGAAGATGACATCAAAGCAATTTGAACTGTTGCGGGGGCACATAGACGTATTTTATTTCACTCCAATTGTGAATGGAAAAGCAAAGGAAATTACTGGCAGTGGTACGAGGTACCCTACGCCACGCACCGCTTGCAGAGTATGTGCGGTAGATGTAGATCTAAATTCGCGAAATTTTGGTCATAGTCGCCAGCATTTACATATAAGCTATCAGCTTTTACTTTCCGTATATGTAGTAATTTTGATATCGGGCCATGCCCAATCCTGGGTGTATCACAATAGAAAAATATGACGATGGTGAACGTAAAGTACCTAAGAAATTATGAATGTGAAGCATTTTCATATATATTCTTGATCCTCTAACTGCCGACTGGAACCTTTTAACGGTCATTTGTGCAGAAGAAGTTATCTGACCTCTTCATTTATTTTGAGCGCAGAAACAAATTGTGATGGACGCGTGAGCTTTGCGCGTGACTTACCAGGAGGGGGAATGTTCTTGTTGTACTTTTTGTCCAGCTGGTACTCCTCCGCGTCCTCTTCCTCCCTGCAGAAAGGGTTGGATGTCGGCGGTGGTCCCATTACGCCGTCCACGCAGCTGCAACAAACACAGAAGGATGAAGGAACGTCCATGAAGTTATAAAAAAATGTTCAAATGTTTGTTAAGCTCATGGGACTTAACTACGGGGTCATCAGTCCCTAAACTTACAAACTACTTATCAACTACCTTATACTGAAGACGGCACAAATATCCGTGCCCGAGGGGGGATTCGAACCCCCGACCGTAGTGGCCGTGCAGACCGTGACTGGAGCGCCTCAGTCTCCTCGGCCACCGCGGCCGGCCGTGAAGTTATAGTTTCAATGTGTAGTATACAGTCTCTTGTATACTAACCGAAATTGCAATCTACATTTAATTTTACTCTAGCGCTGCGTTCCGGCTTCGCAGGGATTGCTTAAAACGTCTACCGAAAAGCATCACGTCTCGTGTAGCCCCTTTTGTTTGAGGGCCATGAATAAAATTCGGAGAAGAACGTTACGTAAGGCATCATTCCATGTAACTTACATGACGTAAGCACCGCATGCCAGGAAAATTGTCTGCCGGTAGAGGCCTAACGCAGCCCGTGCGAAGCAGGGCCGAGCCGCTCAAAGCATTCCATTACTTTGTGGAATTAAACGTGTTACTAGCTCCTCCTCAGTACCATTTCTTCTTTTCGATTCTCCAGTGGCAAGATCTCCATCTCGTCAAGTCTCAGAATTCCGTTAAATTTAAATGTTGTATACATAACAAAAACGCAGTTTTTATTGTTATTGCCGCGGTGGAGTAGCCGAGCGTTCCAAGGCGCATTGCTGCGGAGCGCGAGGTTGCTAGCCGTCAGCCGTCGGAGGTTCGAGTCCCCCCTGGGGCATGTGTGTGTGTGTGTGTGTGTGTGTGTGTGTTGTACTCAGGTTAGTTTAACTTAGTAGTTTGTAAGCCTAGGAACTAATAACCAAAGAAGTCCCATAGATAGCAATATTTGGTAGTTACAAAATTATATATGTGGAGAGCGATATACAGTTTTTCACTTGTAAAGGATTTTTAGGCCTTAATCGCAAGCAATTATTTATTTTTCAATAACGGACTTCAACGTTGTAAATCATCATCATCATCAGATGTATTATAAATGGAGATCATATCGGCAATTTTGAGTTTTTGTGCAAGTAACTCTTCGAATTAGAAATATAAAAAGATCATATAGTAAAAATGTGTATAAAGATGTTAACGAGTTTTAAATGTACACAGTATTTTAGAAGTTCGTCTTTCACTTTCATAATATAAGATACTAGATGCACAAAGCCTAAATAGTTTCAAAATGATAACAAGAAAAATATCTGAGATGACGATTTATTTCGTCGAAACACCTTATTGAAATAATTTCTTGCGATGAAGGACTAACAATCATTTACACATTATAAATTCGTCACTGTGATCTAAGCGGCCTGTGCGGTCGTTCCCGCCGGACATTCACGTCCTCCGTTGGTGTGCGTGTTGTCCCTAGTGTATGTTAGTTTCAGTAGTTTTTAGGTCTAGGGACTGATGACCACAGCAGTTTGGTTCAACACTTTTTCATACGTCTGAATATCTTGTTCTAGAAACAGTCGACACTATAGTACAGTGTGGCCGCAAAGTCTCTCTGCAGTGGCGAGAACTCCGCGTGCCTCGCGTTGCGGGGCGTGTAAGGTTGGCAGCACAGACTAATCGCTCCTGCACGTGTTCCGTGAACCTGCAGTGGTGGTAGGGTGGGGGTAGTGCTGCGTGTGCGCTACAGCTGTTACTTGTGTTCCTGTCTGGTTCCTGTTTACGCTGAGTGTAGTGAGAATGCTTACTGTTGCAGAGAGAAAATTTTTAGCCGAAGAGGTTTCCCAGGTAGGACGAAACTTCACGGGGCATGTGACACGACTATTTAGATTGCGTTTTCCTACGTCGAAGTGTCCACATCGCGACACGACACGTGATTTAATTCGCAAATTCCGGGCAACAGGTTCAGTTCATGATGCACCGCGAACTGGTAAGTCCATGGTTTAAATAGAAAGGAAGCTCGACTACATTTCGGACATCATATTGCTGAGTCCAACGAAATCAGTAAGGAAATTATCACAAGAGGCTAAACTGTCTCGTAGCCAAAGAACTGGGGCCTTATCCCTATAAAATTACTGCAGTGCAACAATTACAATGTATGGACCATACGAAAAGAATAGCATATTTGAATGGTTTCTGCGATTTATTGACATGGAGTGGGTGTCTCAGATGGAACATTTTTCACTGATGAGACTTGCTTTCACCTATCTGGGTACATTAATTCTAAAAATTCACGTATTTGGTCATCGAAAATCAACATTCCTTAAGAGAAACGCCATTGCACGCAGAGAAAATCGGGGTGTCTGTTGCCATAACACCAGCGCGAATTACAGAGCCGACATTCTTCGAAACATATTGTTCCAAAGATGATTTATCTATTTATTCCGCTGCTGAATGAAGATGAGATCAATCATTCATTTTTGCAGCAAAACAACGCTACTGTTCATACTAAGACTTTTACATGGAGCCTTCGGAGACAGAATAATTACAAAACGTCTCTGGCCCCCTCGCTCACCGAATTTGTCTCCTCCCGACTATTTCTTGTCAGAACAAAATCCTTTCCGTCTCTATCCATCACTCAACCGGTTTCTCAAAATCCTTTTCAGTAGCAGGAACCAGGCTCTGGAACAATCTACCTCACTATATCAGAGAACTGAATAACACTGCCAGCTTCAAACGACAGCTAATGGATTAAGTACTAAAGCAATAATTACGTCAGTCTTTAATACCGTACGGTCCAGGTACGTCACATCCACTCCTCCTCCCAGATATTCTCCTACTGCCATTGCTCTCGCGAGCAGTGGCGTAGCTATGTCACCAAGGGCCCCGGGGCAAAAATGACATTGGGGCCCTCTTTAAACTAAAACTATGCAAAACTACATCATCAGTTCCTTACCGCCTACAGGAAGACATAAAAAGGCAAACCTAAATACTGTTAAGTAAATTATTATGCGTCACGCAGCAGATAATATTTAATTGTACACTCAAATATAATTATAACTGTGAAAGTTGGTTTGTTTGTTATGCTTTCACACAAAAGTTACTGGGCGTATTTCAATGAAATTTTGCAGAGGGATAGATTTGGACCTGGGTAGGACATAAAGATAAACGACCTCTTGGAATAGTTTCCGAATTTGCTCCATACTAGGTGAATGAAGTCGCAGGCATAAGCTAGTAAAAAATAAACAACGAATAAGTATTACTTAACCATGAAAACATGGCCCCCTGCCGCGAAGCAAACCGGGAACAGTCAAGTCCGCGGTGCCAGCAGATGGAATGTTGTCAGTGCCGACATCTCACTGTCGCTAAACTCCTCTCTGTTAGCTCACTGCTCCGTACCGATCAGCCTAATTTCGTTGATAGCCCAATCAAAGAAAGAAAATAGGGGAAATATTCGTGTAGGATGGTTTCAGAAAAGAAAGTTGCCGGATTTTGTTTGATGGAATACTTTGGTTTGACCCGTGCCCCTACCAGGCTCCATGAAGTATATATTAATGTCTGGCCAGGGAAAAGTAATAAGTAAAATAACTAAGTTGACATCTTCCCTTATTATAGTCGCAGTGGGATACAGGGTAGTGTCTTGAATGCACAATTTACTATCGTGACAAAGTAACCATATCTTCTTCTTCTTGCACGAATTTCAGAGTGCAATTGGCTACAGCACTTCATTGGGATCTATGATTATGGAGCACACCCTTGGGGAATTCACTACACCAACAGTTGAGTTACAATAATAATACCGTTCTGTAATAATACATTGTAGAGACTTCATATTCAAATGTGGTCACACTGTCTACTGTCAAACACTGTGCTAGTAATTCAGCACAATTCACTGTTATTTCACAAAGATTGGCAGGCACGGCAACTCCGACTTCAACCGACAATACGCTGACGATGGCAGGGTCCTCGTCTTAGCAGACAAGCATAGAACCTTGTTATGTTTATATTCTGAGGTTCGAATAATTTTTGGATTTCATTTCGTGCTTTTGAGGTGTGTTTGTTAGGGTTCAAAAAGTTAATAGTCGGAAAACCTTCATGCAACTAAATTATTATCTACAGTTGAACTTCGATTATCCAAAGTAATTAGCGGACATGAAAGTGTTCAAAGATCTACGGTAACTTTCTTCGAACGTCGCTCACGTAGGTCAAGGGGCCCCTTGAGCTCGGGGGCCCCGGGGCACTGCCCCGCCTAGCCCTATGATAGCTACGCCACTGCTCGCGAGGTACAGCTTCTGTCAGAATTCGCCATGCCTTTACCAGTCTCGATATATTCAAAAGTAAATATTGTACCTGCTAATATCAATGTTGTTACTTCTATTATTACACCAGCAGCAGCTGAAGGTGTCTCAGTGGTACTGTTACTATTAACCCTATTAGAATTAAGTCAATACCTTTTATTTACATCCTTTTACATGTAATCAACTTGTATAAATTATGTTAATAATTGTTTATCTGTAAAATCATTGTTATGTTATAGGTAATTCACATGTAAAGAAATACTGTATGTGTAAAACCCTGGTCCGATGTAAGAGAGGGTCTGATGGCCCTAATCTGATCAGTCTAAATAAACAAATAAATAAAAAATAAAATAAAAATAACAAATAAATTTCCTTTGGGGTGCGGCTAAAACATTTATCAAAATAACCCAAACAAAATACATGAATACGGCGGTAATTGAATATCTGCATCCGATTGCACGTGAAACATTGTTAGTTTTTCCCGTTCTTTTTTTACTGAGTTTTGAAGCCACCGGAAGGTGACAGGCTGGCAGCTCTTCAGCCAGTTGTACACAAAAATTTGACGTGAAGATTTAAAATATGTACAAGAAGAAAAACTAATGCATTATTTACACTAATTAAAGGAGATAAAATGGGAGAAATAACAATGACATAGAGAGCAGTAAAACACACATTCAGAGTTTAAAATGGCCACGGTGGATACAAGATACGTGCTGTGTTAATAAAACTCGTGGAGATTAAAACAAATTCATTTGAGGACAGACGACGATAACGAGAGCACACACTTAAAACCATATGGCAACTCGTATATTCAGCCTGTTCGGCGGTTGCTGACGTCTTAAAACTGGAACACGGAACACAAATAATGGCACTAACACTTGAACACTGACGAAGCACTGGAACGATGGGAGGGCAGGCGCGGATGGGGAGAGGCAGGAGGTGAGAGAGGGCGGGAGGGGGGATGACGACTCCCAGGAATGGGGAGGGGGGGAAAGGCAAGTGGTGGGGGAAGAGGATGCGAAGGGGAGGGATCGGGGTCATGCGAATACGGGGAACGATTTAGGTTGCTGCGCTGTTTTCGTTGAAACGGTCGTGTGACTGATAGATTCTCGTTTATAACGTTTCTTCTCGTGCATCTGATCTCGCGATCCCGCCGCGGAGTTCTAATGGCGTCATTTGTTTCGGAGCTGCGGCTGGCAAAGTCTGTGGGCGTGCGGAAGCGGAGGAGGCACGCGAAGGGACGCGCTCCGTAGGAGGCGGCAAGTGACTGCGGTGCCGGGATACGCTAAGGGAGCGCGCGGCGTGCCCACTGCGTAATGCTCGCGTCTGGACAACTTCCTCCAAGGCAGAGCCTATAGTTAAATAACTGAAAACCCGGCGTTGCCTGGGGATTTATTTATTTATTCCAGCTGTAGTGGGACGGATTATTGTCTCCGCTACTTATCTCATGTCAGCTCAGTTTGTGCAGGATAACTTACTTATATTTGTGTTCTTAAGTAATTTTTTGTAAACGTTGAATGTCATATGATTCTTAAAGAAGTTTTTTGTATGTTTTTATGTTTCATGTGCTGTGAGGCGATTTAACCTACGAGGGCAACATCTTCGACGCCGATTCCAAGGAGTAAATATCCGGCCACGTCAAGTCGCGGGTCGACGGCCACGAGGCAAGAAGATGTTGATCTCTGCGGTTGTCGTCGCAAGACTTTACATTATTATCGAATTTTCATGTTAAAACAACAAATTTTAAGTCAGTTCCCTTTTGTCTGTCAATGACTACATATGTAATGTCATGAAAAGCAATAAATATTATCGTGTTTAAACTTGACGAAAGTGTCAGAGTACATAGTTTATGAAGAATTATTTTACGATAAATAATATATTAATGAAACGAGGAGAATATTTAATTTAAATATTCTTCAATCTGAAGGAAGATTTTTTATGAATTTTTATTGGTGGAAAAGTTACGTCAAGAAGACTTCGATAAATGTTTCTTTTAGAACTTTGATTAATCGATAATAATCATTGAAGAAATACTTCTTTTATCTGTGGCTATAGCAACGACCACAAATTGAAGATTTTCTTTTGACTGTCTTATCTATGAGAGAGAAATATTTTAACAAGAGTGACTGTTAAAGACTTCTTCCCTCGGCGCAAGAATCTGATTTTTTAAGTATTGCAACGTATAAAGATTTTACATGAACATATTTTTTTTTTAATTTTGTATAAATTTTTATGGGCGACTGGGCACCTCAAGGATTACGAAGTCTGACACGGCCACATTCAACCATAATCATACAAGACGAGTGCTTTTGAAGATAAGGTTTTAGCACACGTTCCGCCGCACGAAGAGGTCGTTCCGCCGCACAGCCTAGAGTTAGTGTTTCTCATATTGGTTTTCTCTCTGTCCAGCTCTTCCTTTCTAAAAACATGTTATATTTATGGGAGAATATATAAGATACTAGGCCATCTTGCATAATGTACAAAATTATAAGTACAGTATCCAAATAAAGAAAGGTAGTAGTAATCAAAACACAAATGGTATGTAATATTCATACATTCATTTAGGGGCCTAATTCAAAACTTGACTATAAACATTTCTTGTCACGTGTCCAGGATCTAATACGAATAAATTCTTTGGTGAGGCCACAAATGAACTGTCGACATAGAGTTGTCCGTGTGAGAAACATGGAAATATCAAATCCACTCCGCAGTGTTTAATAGATTGCCCTGTGTTTTATTAAACGTAATAGAAAATGCAAGTCTGACTGGAAACTTAGGCTCTTGAAGTTGAAAGGTAGAACTATCCGAAGTAATAGGTAGTCGTTGAATGTACACTGTTTCATTCTCTCATTTCTTTGTAGCTTTATAGAAGTCTACTGATTTCGCCTGCGGCCTTGTGCACTCAAAAGTTCAAAGTTGGTTCAAATTGGTCAAAAGAATTGTCATCTCTCAATAATTTCCTTAACTGAATGGAATACAGGAGTAAATACGTAAATGTTTTAAAACTTCGTGCATGATGTGAAAGGTTTTTACCTTCACAGTATTCAGGGTGAATCTAAATTCGCGCACTCTGACTTCGCAGCGCGATACCTCACCTGCCAACAATGAAAAATGTTTCCCTACGTAATTTCCTCCTGTGCATATTTCCGCCAGTAAATGGACGTCAAAGACTGAGATGGCTGTGTCTTCCATACGTCATTCTGTTTCATAATTACACCAACAAACTTGTACGGGATGTACTAGGCGTGTTGAGGAACAAAATGAGCATGGGAACCCACGCCCGGAGACGCCATTCAACTACACTATGGAGAGTTACAGGCACCAGCATCTGCCGCCTCCAGCAAATTCGATACTCTTTAGCGTCATTAATGACGTTTCCTCAAGACACCTCCCACATCCCTTAGAAGTTTATTGGTGTAGTAGTGTAATTCTGAAACACACTGACGTATGGGACACACACCCATGTCCATCTTCGACGTCCAAGAAGAAATTTTGTGACAGACATTTTTTTATTGCTAGCATGTGAGGATCGCGCTGCGAAGCCCGAGTGTGGGAATTTCGATTCGCCCTGTATTTGATATCATATTTATTGAATTACATGTTGTACAATTGTATAATTTTGCAGATATTCGTTCATGTGTATAAGTACTGTATGTCTGTAAAATCTGTTGTGAATAAAGTTAGTACGTGGTAAGAAGTAATAGATTACAAATTCATGCATGTTGGGTCGGTTTTCCATGAACGTTACTGTTTGTCCTTATATCTTATGAACTACGTGTCGTATTGTGATACAATTTCGAAATTACATTCAGCTGTATGTGTGCATACCATCTGTAAAATGTTCTGGGACTACAATTTGTAGTGTAGAAATTATAAACTACAATGTTAAGAAACAAACATTTGAACATTTGATAAAACGGAGTCATGGTTTGTTATCTGGTACCCTCTACCACACACAGTACGAAATATTTTGTAGACAGTGATCTTCCATTGTAAAGAGTGTTAAATTTCATTAAGATCCGGATAAAACTGTAGATTTTGGCGAAGTCCATACCCTAAACAGAGCACCTGCTGCCATGCACCACACCAAATGTTATATTTATATCCACTAATCTGCCACTTGTTATGAAGGGCAGGTGTGAAAAAATTCCTCAGAACTGGAAAAAAACTGTAGATTTATATTCAATACAAACATACAAACGCCGTATAAAAATGACATCATAATAACCCCCCATTTCCAGCTACCGAGTCCGAACTCCATTACCTACAAATGCAGACCAAGGTCACCACTACAACCACGACTGGATGGCAGAAGGTGGTCATGAAGGAAAAGCTGGACAAATTCGCACACACTTTTCTTTTATATGTATGCATTAATTACTCACTAATTCCGGTAGACGAGCGAGACGTCGCTTTACTGTTCCGTGCACTGCCAGCTACAGCCATATTGTACGCTAGGTCTGAAAATAACCACTATCAAAAATGAAATAAGGTATTTTGCCTGCAGGATTAATTCTATCCCGAATGTATTATTAAAGTGGTTCATGGTGTGGGTTCCTGTAGTCATGTCCTAGTTCATGAATCACGGGCAACGCATGAGTGGCCAAGTAAGTGGTCCTAATAGTTGGGATACCAGTTACTTTGGAAAAAGGTTGGGCATCTCAGACATATTCTGAGTCGTGGTCACCTTTGTGCTCAGACGCCAAAGACTACCAAATCCTCCGGTTAGTCCCTCAACCGTTAGGGGTAAACCCAGTGGGGCCCTGGGCAAGTAAGTCTAGCAACCTGCTTCCCAGGTACTTCAATATCATGCTGGCAACAAACAGAGCAAAATGCCTCGGACATTTGGAGGTGATGGAGTCCCACCTCTAATTGACAGACCAGGGACTCCTCAGATACGACTTGGCAAACGATCTGGAATGAGATGGGGAGCTATTAATATCAATGGTGATTACAATGGGAAGAAGGTAGAGCTGGCGGAAGCTTCAAGTAAGATGGGGTTAGACGTTTTAGCTGTTAGTGATGTTAGAGTAAGGGGAGAGAAAGAGGACGAAGTCGGAGAATACAAGGTCTACCTGTCAGGAGCTAAATTAGGAAGAGCACAGTGGGGTGTAGGATTTTACATCAGGAAAGCAATCGAACCCAGCATAATTGCAATAAGGTATGTAAATGAACGACTGATGTGGATAGATTTGGCCATCTCCAGTAAGAATATTAGGATTGTGGCAGTGTATTCACCCTGTGAAGGAACAGATCAAGATGAGATGGACAGATTTTACAACGCACTTAGTGATGTAGTTGTTAGAGTGAAGGATAAGGATAGTGTTTTACTCATGGGTGATTTCAACGCCATGATAGGAAATCGAACAGAAGGTTATGAAAAGGTTATGGTAAGTTTGGAGAGGATATGGAGGCCAACAGGAACGCAAAACAGCTCTTGGATTTCTGCTCCAGTATGGGTTTAGTTATCACAAACTCCTTCTTTAAGGATAGGGACATTCACCGCTATACGTGGGAAGGAAGGGGAACCAGATCTATCATTGACTATATAATAACAGACCAGGAATTCAGGAAGGCAGTCAAGGACACACGTGTTTTCAGGGGGTTCTTTGATGATACTGATCATTATTTAATCTGCAGTGAAATTGGTTTTGTGAGGCCAAAAGAGCAGAAAGTCAGGTTCATGTGTAGAAGTGTAAGAGTGGAGAAGCTTCAAGACAAGGAAATTAGGCAGAAATACATAAAAATGATTTCGGAAAGGTACCAGTTAGTTGAATGTAATGATTTACACTCACTGGAAGAGGAATGGTAAAGGTCAGGGACACACTACTGGAAACAGCTAGAGAATGTCTTGGAACGGTAGTGTGTAAAGGTAGGAAGAAGCAGACAGTCTGGTGGACTGACTCAGTCAAGGCAGCGTGTAAAAAGAAAAAGAAGGCATATCAAAAATGGATCCATACTAGAAATCAGGCAGACAGGGAAAGTTATCTTGAAGAAAGAAACAAAGCCAAACGGATAATTGCATAATGCAAGCAGAAATCATGGGAAGACTTTGGAAACAAGCTAGAATCTCTGGGCCAAGCCGCAGGAAAACCATTTTGGAGCGTAATTAGCAATCTTCGAAAGGGAGGGAATAAGGAATTAACAAGTGTTTTGGACAGGTCAGGAAAGCTGCTAGTCAATCCTGTGGATGCCTTGAGCAGATGGAGGGAATATTTTGAAGAATTGATCAATGTAGGTGAAACGTTCAATGATGTATCAGATTTTCAGGTAGAATGGGATAGGAACGACGATGGAAACAGGATCTCATTTGAGGAAGTGGAGAAAACGGTCAGCAGATTACAGTGCAATAAAGCGGCTGGAGTGGATGAAATTAAGCCGGAACTCGTCAAATACAGTGGAATATCAGGTCTCAAATGGTTACACAGGACAACTGAAAAGGCGTGGGAATCGGGACAGGTTCCGTCTGACTGGACAAAGCGGTAATCACGCCAATTTTCAAACATGGAAACAGAAAAGATTGCAACAACTACCGAGGTATTTCTTTAATTAGCATTGTAGGCAAAATATTCTCAGGTATTGTTGAAAGGAGAGTGCGAGTATTAATTGAGGACAAGCTAGCTTAAAATCAGTGTGGGTTTAGACCTCTTAGAGGCTGTCAGGACAAGATCATTAGCTTACGGCAGGTAATGGAAAAGTGCTATGAGTGGAACAGGAAATTGTATCTATGTTTCATAGATCTGGAAAAGGTTTATGACCGTGTTCATAGGAGGAAGCTACTGTCAGTTCTTCAAGATTATGGTATAGGAGGCAAACTTCCGCAGGCAATTAAAGGGCTTTACGTAGACTGTCAGGCAGCAGTTAGAGTAGATGGCAAATTAAGCTCATGGTTCAGGGTAGTTTCAGGGGTAAGACAAGGCTGTAACCTGTCACCACTGTTGTTAATAGTATTCATGGATCATATGTTGAAAACAGTAGACTGGCAGGGCGGGATTAAAGTAGGTGAAAACAAAATAAGAAGTCTCGAATACGCGGATGACTTAGTTGTAATGGCTGATTCGATTGAAAGGTTGCAAACTAATATTTCAGAGGATTATGATATGAAGATCAGCATCTCCAAAACAAAAATAATGTCTGTGGGAAAGAGATTCAAACTGATTGAGTGCCAAATAGGAGGAACAAAGTTATAACAGGTAGACAGTTTCAAGTACCTGGGATGTATTTTCTCACAGGATGGCAACATAGCGAAAGAACTGGAATCGAGGTGCAGCAAAGCTAATGCAGTGAGTGCTCAGCTAAGATCTACTCTCTTCTGCAAGAAAGAAGTACTTACCAAGACTAAGCTGTGCACCGCTCTATCTTTCGACCAACTTCATTGAATGGGAGTGAAAGTTACCTTATTCATAAGGTAGAGGTTACAGATATGAAAGTAGCAAGAATGATTGCAGGTACCAATAGATGGGACTAATGGCAGGAGGGTGTCCATCATGAGGAAATCAAAGAAAAGCTGGGAATGAATACCATAGATGAAGCAGTTAGAGCGAACAGACTGAGATGGTGGGGTCATGTTACACGCATGGGAGAAGCAAGGTTACCTAAGAGACTCAAGAGCTCGTCAGTGGAGGGTAAGAGGAATCGAGGTAGACCAAGAAGAAAGTACTTAGATTCGGTGCAGAATGATTTTGAAGTAAAAGGCATAACATCAGACGAGGCATCAATCTTAGCATTGAATAGGGGGTCATGGAGGAATTTTATTAGAGGTACTTTGCTCCAGACTGAGCGCTGAAAGGCATAATCAGTCTCTAATGATGGTGATGATGATGTATTATTAAAAATAATTTTGATTCTGTCTTCAATTTTTCGTCGTATATAATAACTTGCAACTACTTCCCAAAAATTATCATTTTAGCATTTCACTTAATGCTTTAAATAGTACGGAACTATTTTCTCCTTCTGGGTCGCTCAGTTTTGGAGGATCTCATAGTACATTTGCCAAGGTGTACTTGCTGTTGCTTTTCCCAGAGGTATCTTTAGGTTTTATAAAGAACAGTATTCGTGGGGAAATAGTCACTTTATTTAAAACAGTGAGAGAGCCGGAAGTCCTCTCTAACTCAAAACTGAGCCAAGAGCTCAACGATCGACATAAAACAAGCACGACAACACGCCCTCGACGGAACAAAATAAATAAATAAATAAATAAATAAAATAATAAAAAAGCGTAGGTTTCGGAAACAGGGGTGTGTGCCGGCCGTGGTTGGAATCCCATAGACGGATTAACAAGGTTGGTAACCCTGCCAGACTCCCTGTGGTTTTACCATATTACACCGGGTGAATAATATTTTTATTTTTAATACTTAAGTATTTTAATTTAAAATGATGTTTTGTGGAATCAATAATATGATTTTTTCATCTTAAGTCGTGTATTTATTTTCTATTTGATCATTGAGTTTTTTTTATATTTTTGTTTAGAACTTTATTTTTTGTATTAGGTATTTACTATTTAATAATTGACTGGGCTGGTACCCAAGTCTTTTTGTATTTTTATTTTTTTCTTGCTTACAGTGTAATCTGTGTTCTGATTGTAAAGCCCTGGAAGAGTTTGGAAATCAGATAATCCTCTGAGATTGTGATCTCAGGGAACATCTTTTACTTGCCCCGAACTGAACCCACTGCTAAAGAATAAATGGTCTACGACACCGAGCACCTAGTTCGTCGCACTCTGTGCGGCAGCGCCTCTGCTCTGGGCTTAAAGGGAACGGGTAATTAGGAGGGTGCGCAAATACCCCTAAGAGGCGAACTGTGGGGCGCAGTTAATTGCTCTGCTGGTAATAGCAAGTTGAGCAGTTTGTGCCGCACCCGAGGTGTGAGGTCGAAACTAGATGGAGCCATACAAAACAACGGCTATGGGGAAGGAGGGGCTTCGTGCGAGCTATAACAGACGACGGTGATCAAAATGTTCAAACTACTTATGAACTAGCTAATACTAAAGACGGCACAAAAATCCACGCCCGAGGGGGTATTCGACGACGGTGTGTGTGCTTCTCTGAGATGAATACCAAATCGTGCCGAGCTGGTCCTAATAATCAACCAGGCAGAAGCTTGTTAGCAGAAAAATACTTTTAGTTTTTGTGGTATCATATTCGATCAAATACGTTCCAGATACATATTATGTATCAGACTGATACAGTTAAGCCCAGTTAAATTGTTTCAAAATTGCTGCGTCGCACGTTTGTGTTCAGTGGATATATTTAATTTGGCCGGCCGTGGTGGCCAAGCGGTCTGCGGCGTGCCAGTCACGGTCTACACGGCCGCTGCGGTCGGGGATTCTAATCCCCCCCTCGGGCATGGATTTTTGTGCCGTCTTTAGTATAAGCTAGTTCATAAGTAGTCTGTAAGTTTAGGACTGATGACCCCGTAGGTAAGTTCATAAGCTCTACAAACATTTGAACATTTGAATATTTAATTTGTTTTATTTTGACTATTGGAAATTTAAAATGAATTTCATCTCTGATACAGTATGTACGGTGTTAATAATTCTTTGATTGTTGAAAATTAATCTACCGCTGTTTGTTGTCGCTCCGTGCTCTTCCGATTGAGTCACCATGCCAATAATAGGAGTGATCCGCTAAATTACAGGCCTATATCATTGACATTTGAAAGCATTTTGGACCAAAATAATAATCTAAATAATAAAAAATTAATTAATAAGCGTGTCTGAAACCCTTTTAGGAAAACAAAATTAGGTGGCTGCGGGATCCGAACCACTGACCGTCAGCGTCACAGCCTAACGCATTGCCCACTACGCTACGACTATCACATACGATGTGTCCTTTTTAATCTGATACTGTTAATGGCCGTTGATACCTGATGCTAATACGCCATTTGTAGACACTAGATTATCATTTATCGTACGAAGATCGACGTGTTTTTGTTAATTCTTCAGTGCGCCATTGCTATGAGATGACAACGTGTAAGTTACAATAAGAAAATCATCGAATACACAACGCAAGATGGCGTAAGCCTCAGAGAGTTCTGGACGAGGAATGTCAAGTGACGTCTGCGAAGGCAGGTTTTCGTTAATTCAATGGAGGGTGTGAAACCTCCGTTATTTTTGCAAATATCTCTCAAACGATACGAGATATGAAAAAAAAAAACATAAGAGAGCAAAGTTGTAGAGAACTTTCTCCTCTACAAATTAGGTTATTCAATTTTCGTGTCAGCTGAATGGTTAAGCCGTTATTTTCATTTAAATTTCGAGCTGTCGAAAGACGATCGCAAAGACCCACTTTTAGTGTTACTACCGTAACCTAAAGTGGGCCAAAAAGGTCTGAATAGGAAAAAATTTTGGGGACAGATGAAACCTCTTGTAATAGTCTTAGTTTCATGGCCTAGTTAACATACTAAATGTCCCCGAAGCTTTGGGCAGTGGAATCGCGATTATGACGTCAGTAATATGACGGCATAAGAAAGTTTAGAGTAATCTTGGAACGGATATGAATTCTCACAGGTATGTAATATCATTTTTCAATATTGAAGTTTCTCTATTAATAACTGCGTAATTATGCAACGAAATGATGATTTTTTAAATTAATTATGTAACACATTTTTAGCGATTTAAAACAATGGTAGTATGTTTTTTCCTCTAATTAATAATAGTTACCTGAAATTATTTACTGTAAGGTATGATTATTCACTTGTCATATTGCTTGTTAATTGTAAGGAGATATTTCTTAGACTTGCGAGTACATGCGAATATTCTCATAAGCTACTGAAACGACTGTTTCTATAAACATTGCATGTATCTCAGCATCTATTTTTACAAAAATAATTAACATATATCTAAATATACAAAGCGCAGATTTGTATTAATAATTTACAGGAACGATAGGGATTTATATATATATATATATATATATATATATATATATATATATATATATATATGTGTGTGTGTGTGTGTGTGTGTGTTTGTGTTTGTATTTATCAGGTTTACTGCCTGGTTCAAGATGAGACGTAAATTATTTTGTCAAAAAGGAACCATTACTAATAACATTGTTTTGTCATTTAATCAACTAATAAGGTTGCACTCTGACCAGCAATAATTAATGCATGTGTAATAAGAATGAACAGATTGCACACTGGACGCCAATAAGCAGTGAATCACGCGTTTGCAATTGTTACAGTATAAGTAGTAGAATGTCTTCATTAATTTTCTGTTAAAATATGAATCACATCTTAAATCTCTGAATCATCTCTCTTATCACATTCCTGCACGCCGGCCGCGGTGGCCGAGGGGACTGGCAGTCTAGTGGCGGACAGCGTGGAGGCAACACACGCCGTGCTGTGCGCGGCGCTGCTTACTGCTTCCGCGTGGTAAGCTTGCTGTTGCGACTTGCAGTTATTCGTGTTCCGTTGTAGAAGATGAATACAGAACAGTGATGACTGATAGGAATAGAAAGGATACCCTGAAGTTTACTTTTCACAGAGAATTTGCCCGACCGAAATCTTTTGAAATTGAGGAATGGCTAGAACAATGCGTTAAAATAGGAATCGAGGATATTATTGGCATCCATCTATCGATTGTTAGCAGCGTTGTTTTTGTGAAACTTGCTAGATCCGATATGTGTGCCAAAATAGTCGAATCCTGTGGTGGAGTTATGAAGTATAAATACAGTGATGGCAATGTTGGAAAGGTTTTCGTTTCTCATGCAGGCCTTGGAATAAGAACTGTGCGCATTTTTGAACTGCCTTTTGAGATAACAAGTGCCGATATAGACGCAGTGATCTCGCCATACGGTAGAGTGATTAGTAATATTGCTGAAAGGTGGTCTACTGCTCATCGCTTTCCGGTACTAAACGGGGTACGACAGCTGAAAGTCGACTTGCGTAAGCACATTCCGTCATACATTCAGGTCTGCGGATACCGAGCAATAGTGATGTATGATGACCAGCCTAAGACGTGTGCCGCGTGCAACTCTACGGGCCACGTGAGAGCCGAGTGCGTGCAGCGGCGCGTGGCGCAGCTGCCGGCCGGCGAGGCGGCCAGGCCGCCCGTGTTGACGACTCTGCCGGTGACGTTTGCTGCCGCGGCGCGCGGTCTCCCTGCTGCTGCGGGCCCCGAAGTCAATGCTTGTCTTGACGTGCCTGAGGTAGAGATGACGACGGCGACAACTGAACCAACTGCGCAGACCCTCCCTCAGACTTCTCAGACACCGCCAACTGCTGTAGCCGTACAAGAACAGACCCCTGCAATACAAGCGACGGAATCGACAACCTCTGACGTCCTACCAGAGGCCCCTATGGAAATTATTCCAACGTTTGTACAACCCGCACCGTCAGTTTTAGAACAACCAACACCTATTGAGAGTATTAACTGTAGCGCACCCACCAGCAGAGACTCCTATACCGACAGAAGCTCCGCTCGGAAATGACCAAAGTCCGTCAAGAGGTTCATCTCCCAAGGCTTGTGCGTCAGGGAGCGGAGGTCACTGCACCGCCCTTACGGGAAAAGGCAAAGCAGATAGGTGCTCAACTTAGGAACTCAGAAAACACGTCCACCAATGTGTCAGGAACAATAGAAAAGGCCACGACTTCTGTGATATTCAATACTGAATACACCTCACACCCCGATTCCGGATTTGATGACCAGACTGTCGCCGAACTTTCTCCTGACAAGGTAATCAGCACGTCGGAAAATTTAGTACCACCTACTTGGGCCGAAGAAATGGGGTCTAGTACGGAAGAGGAGATGGATACCGCTGTAACCGAGACCCCCACAGGTCCATTCCAAACGGACGGCGACTGTCATTCCCTCCACGATGGCTCTACAGAAATTAACGCACAACAAGCAAGTTTGACTGATCCATTCCCTAATGACGAATACTATTAAACAGCTCTTGATGTACCTGGTGGTAGATTTTTACACAAGCATCTTTCTATATCCGTTTAGAAACTTTCCTTTAGACTCACTTCATGGTTAGTACCGCGATCCCTTTTTCTAAGCTTAATTTGCGTATAGCCACCCGTCATTCCACTACAGGCCTATAGGCTCGCAACGGTAAATCTTAATAAGATACGTAGTGAGCTGAAATTACAACATCTAAAAGACTTCTTACATGCTGCAGACGTTGACATAGCATTCCTGCAAGAAGTAACAGAAATCAGGCTTGACTGCATACCAGGCTATAATGCCTTCATTAATCCTGGTATGGGTTCTGAAATGGGTACCGCCTTACTTGTGAAGGAAGGCGTAATTATCAAGGATGTCACGAAATTACCCAATAGTAGGGGTATTGCTGGCACCTTCCATAACATCAGGCTAATTATTGTGTATGCTCCATCTGGGTCCAGTAATAGACGACTACGAACAGACTTCTTTAAGGAAGACATCGTACCTCTGTTTGGTGCTCACAACGAACACGTCATTTTAGGAGGTGACTTTAATTGCGTCCTCAGCGCTAAAGATCAAATTCCCAACATGAACAAGTCGATTGAACTGGAGCGCATAGTCCGAGACTTACGAGTCATTGACTCGTGGGAGTACAAACATGGAGTGGCACCTGGGTTTACCCACATCACCAATCATTCAGCAAGCCGTTTGGACAGAATATATGTCACGTCAGCCTTGAGCACTCACATTCTGCAATCTGAAGTTTGGCCAGTGGCCTTTTCCGATCACGCAGCATATTTATGTACTATAAATATGGAACGACAAGGCACGTGCAGATACAGAGGTCTGTGGAAATTAAATGTTTCACACCTACAAGACCGGACATGTCAAGAGGCCTTCCTGAACACCTGGAGGGAGTGCGAGCACAGATTCGCCTCATATACTTCGGCAATAGAATGGTGGCTAATGTGTGCAAAACCTAAAATAAGGAGATGTTTTATTAACTACTCTAGAGATAAAAGTTCATGGCATAAAAAATAATAGAATTTTATTTTCACTGTTTAAGAGAACTCTACATGCTAGGCACATCAGATACTGGGTACTATGAACAAATCAAAAGAATACAAACCAAAATCTTGGCCCTGCGTCGCGAACAACTAGAAGGATACATAGTTCGATCACGGGTCCAAACCGTGGCACAACAAGAAAATACGTCTATTTATCATGTCATACAAGAAAGGAAACAAGGACACAGCAAGATATTGACAGAACTAACAGCGGCAGATGGTACTACATTGTACACACATAGACAAATCAAGGAAGCAATATTAAGCCATTTCACAGCCTTGATGTCTCATAACGAAGTGGACGAAGAAGCACAAAATGTTCTACTGCAAAATGTGCAAGGCAGAGTCAACCACATGGAAGTAGAGAAACTTGTTGCACACGCAACCGAAGAAGACGTGGAATACGCAGTTAGGGAAAGTGCCAAAAATAAATCTCCAGGAGCGGATGGCATCCCAGCGGAATTCTACCAAGTGTTCTGGGATCAGATCAAAACAAAAATTACACTCCTCTGTAACGAACTGTTAGAGCCCACACATGAGATCCCACAAGAATTTCGCGAAGGCATCATAGTATTGATTCCAAAAAATCCTGTTAGTAAAAAAATTGACAATTTGAGACCTATAACGCTTCTTAACAGTGACTATAAAATCTTTGCTCGACTTTTAGCACAAAGGCTTAAATCGACCATCAACAGCATAACTGGACCCTACCAGACGAGTGTGGGCAAAGATAGGAGACTTTTACACACCCTGTGTGACTACCGCGATCTCATATCAACTGCCGAGGTCTGTAAACTTAAATGTGCCATAATATCATTAGACTTTGACAAAGCCTTTGACAGGGTCAATCACATCTCCTCCGTACCATGCATGCGATGGGTTTTCCGCCTCGGTTCGTAACTATTTTGCAACATATGATAACGGACAATACATCCCAAATCATCATCAATGGACAGCCTACCAGGAAAATAGAAGTAGCCAGTTCTGTTAGACAGGGTTGTCCAGTTTCTATGGCGCTCTTTTCCATCGCAATTGAACCCCTGCTTGCCACGCTGATGCAGCGTCTACAAGGATTACAAATACATGGAAACAAAATAGTTTGCAGGCCTATGCGGATGATGTGGGTTTCCTTGTCATCAACAGACCTGAAATAGAGACCGCTTTGCAGACCGTACAACAGTATGAACGTGCATCTGGCGCGCTGCTCAACAGAACAAAATCTGGAATTTTTAATATCGGCCGTGGTTTAGGGCCACATACATCTGAACATCTACGTGAGCTGTCGGTTTTCAAGTGCCTAGGTATTGACTTTCACGATACTATTCGTCGTACCATAGCAGCAAACTACAAGGCACTGTTAAATAAACTACGCGCCTGTGCACAGACATACAGTACCAGGAAACTCAATGAAATCCAGAAAGTAACAGTAGCCAACATCTGCCTAACTGCAAAACTTAATTATGTCGCTCAAGTCCTGCCCATACCTTCAACTATGACAAAACAATTCATGTCCGCACTTGGCCACTTTGTCAGTCGCGGTCACATTTTCAAAGTGCATTACGACACCCTAACGCTTCCGCCAATAAGTGGGGGTCTCAATCTCACAGACATTGGTAAGAAGGCACAGGCGTTATACATCGCTAAAACTACTGAACAATGGAAGAATTGTACCAACAGTCTTGTTGCACACTTGTTGGATGAAATAGCTCCGGCTGACCTCAGTCCACCCATCAGTGTACAACATGTCCCGAACGGACTTTATCACTTGAAATACTTTCTATTAGAGTATAGCTATTTACAAGCACGAATCCCCGATGTCAGAAAGAAGAAAGTTAAAAAGATATACCGTGAATTAATGAAAGATAAAAAGAAAAACAACATAGAAGACAAATACAGATCTCACAACTGGAAGATAATTTGGGAAAATATCCATTGTCGTAACTCACCTTCCACGATGAAGACTACGTGGTACTTAGTTGTAAATCGCAAAATTGCAACTAACACAAAACTTTACAACATCCACCTGGCAAACTCACCACTTTGTGTCACGTGCAACGTATTGGATACCGAAGAACATCGATTCGGATGCGACAAAGTCAAAGAAATATGGATGTATATAAGACGGAAATTGGCATCCATCAGCAGAACGTCGCCAAACTACATAACAGCTTCCGATTTTCTTTTCCCAGAAGACGTACCCTTCCCCAAAACAAAAAGAAACGCCATCAACTGGCTAAAGGGGGCATCGGTCCACTACATTTTTTCAAACACGGACATGAAATTGGAAAATTTCTGGGTATACCTAACCACGGAGCATCACAAGCTGATGAAAACAAGACATTACAAGAAACATTACGCTAATTTCTTACTAAACACATTACCATAACAAGGAAGGAAGGAAATTTTTATTTACACAACATTCCTTATACGTTAGTTTCGAAGCCAAATTTATATATCGCCATTGTTTTACCTTTCCTTCAGTTCAGGAGTCAAAGTATTATGTTTTAATATTGAGGACCGGATGGTCCCCACGTTTTACCGAAAGATAGGACATGTTTTTAATTTCTGTTGGTTTATTTTGAACAGTAAATGGCAACATTAACAGGAGGAAAGATTTTAGGTTATAAACGGCAATGGAGCCATAAGACCTTTCAGATCAACATTAACATGGAGGCAGAAATAGGTTTTTTTTTTTTTTTTTTTTTTTTTTTTTTTTTTTTTTTTTTTTTTTTTTTCCTTGAAAGAAGACATTTATTTACTTAAGAAGACACAGTTTTCCTCTCTGTACGGCTTTGAAGCCCACGCCGAGGTAGGCGATTTATGGCGAGCGGAAGGACGGGCTAAAGGGGAGGATGGAGGCCCGAAAAAAAAGGCGACTAAGGCGCACCAGTCACGGTGTGCACGGCTACTACGGTCGGGGGTTCGAATCCCCCCTCGGGCATGGATATTTGTGCCGTCCTAGTTCGTAAGTAATTCATAAGTAGTTTGGAAGTTTAGGGACTGATGACCCCGTAGTTAAGTCCCATAGACTGTACAAACATTCTTTTGAACACTCCTGCACAGAAGGTTCACCATCATCCTCATCAGAATCGGGAACATTTCAGTTGCTACACCCGTTGCCAATGCAATTTCCACACAAAACAGAACACTGTAAACCAACACTGCGTCAACGACTATTTCGTTCACATCCAGATTCACACATGCAAGTCGGGGCAGGAGGTTTCTGATTTAAAACTGGCTGAAGAGAACGAGTTTCAGAGACCAATCCCCATGAAGTGGGTAGCAACTCTTTGCTCCTCCACTGCTGCACCTGAACATAAAGACATTTTGAATGCTCTCTTGCTGCCACAGGTGTTGGAGGAAATCGAGCAAGATCTGAGAGGTGATTGGAGTATTGCTCAGCTTTTAGCAAACGTTGATATCTGAGACTATTTAATGACGTCGTTCTTTTAGGTGCCCCTTACAATGCTAACAGAAACTGCTCTCCTGCTTTAGTTACCGGTACTTCTTGAGCATTTACGTTGTCATTATCGACTGTGATTGCCGCATCAAAATATTACCAAATCCCAGATGACTTCTTAAACTAGCAATAAATCGTTCCTTATTTCCAGAATTTTTCTTGGTACACTGTGCACATAATATTTTCTGTAAAGTAGGTGTCAAGTGACTGACATTTTGCCTGACGTCGTCTGTGCTCTTCCTTTTTGTGCTCGACATGGAATAGCCATCTAAACGACAACTCAGTTATTGCCAAAATGTTTCCTCACATAATTTACGTGCAGTCCATATAATGCTTTGTAAGTCAAACATTGTGACCAAACAACTCTTCGCAATAAATACCCACCCTCTACAACATAGGCACAATCTTGAGGAAGTGAGAGATTCTTGTCATTTGATATACAGTTATCTAATATATCATACATCATACGGATTTTTGTGTTTTTACTCATATCATAATCATAAAACAAGGAAAAGGGATGAGTTGTCAGTTCGTGGTTTAAGCATTTCTGGAGGTCCTCATCAGTTTTCGCAGCACAACTTACTCTGAAGAATGGTGTTAATAGGTGTAACAATGTCATCGTTGACCTTCACAGCGCTAGTCATGTGTGCTAGTGTCCGCACCTTGTCACATCGATGTAAATGAACATCCGTGAATTTTTAAGGTCATGGGGGTAGCAGTAAAAATGGGATTATTCCGTCTAGTGTCCTGAATCTATGAATCCACATACTATTATATTTTCGGAGAAATATCAGCCACACAAGGATACAATCCAGACAAATTACTCAATTAACAGAACTCCAAGTTATATTTTCTCGTTACCTTATCTAATTCCATCCACATTGTCTGATTATTTTAGACAATCCATCGCCCTTTTTAATGTTCATCTAATAACTTCGTTTCAAGACACAATATTTTCCGTTCAATTTTTTCTGAATTTTTTAAAAAATGTTAAATACCTGTATTTAACTACTATGCAAGGCATCTACAAAATGTGGGGAAATGACAAATTGGGGTCTCCTTAAAACTGATTTACCGAAAGTGGCTTAATACAATGGTTAGCGGTAGCCTCTTGATAACTCCATCACAATAAAATATCTGAAATATACATTGGTACTGTGTACATCAACATTTGGTTTTGTAGTTAAGATTAAGATTCTTCAATAGTCAGCGTCTATTTTACAGAAAGAAAGGTTGAGTGGATGAAACTAGAGGTTATAGCGGGAAATTTTTTCGAACGCAGCCAGTGCTCATGATTGAGTGCCTGTGAAGACAGCTAGCGTTATTAGAACAATGAAAATTTGTTCTGCGGGACCTATCTGGAAAACATCAGTAAAATCGACGAGACTGCTCTTCCTGAATCTACATATGTACAGCGAGGGCCTACAGTACAGAGGAACCTGGTTCACCGTAAGATAAACGGATGTCACGAGCATGCATCTGCGCTTGATAGAGCCACAACATCGATGACGGAGTGCTTTAGGCCCTTTAAGTTCTGAGCGCCCTGTTTCCATTTAATGTGTGGAATATTTTAAGCTACTTGTGGGTATTGGAGCGTACGAAAGCGAACGGCGTATTGGAGAACACGTGGGTCTAGGAAGTCGTGCTGGCGATTCTGGACACGCACCGCGATAATTGGAGGCTGGCTTGCATGCGACGTAATGGTGCCCGCACGCATCACGATAAACGCAGGCTCATAAAAACGACGCGGAATCTAGGATCTCTTTCGGGCGAGCGATACGTATTACTCACGGTATCTGGACTCCTATCGAATTATGAGGAGGAAGTATAGGTCTTTGGAGGCAGAGTAAGCTCTCCGCATTTTAAAACGGGGCGTCGTCTCAGTTCGCTTCACGTAGAGAGTTCATGTAGGAAGAATATTTTTTTAACTTAGATTCCCTCATCTTATGGATGAAGGTGGGATCATGGAGGGCCTAGATGCCCTTTGCGCCATTTGGAGCCTTATCATATGAAATGCTGTTGTGGCTCTTTTTATTTGAACACGTTAGGATATATACATGTGGCGTCTGTTCCGAAAGAACAGACGTCACTTCTGATCCTGCAGTTGTTATTATTTAATATTCACAGAATATATGACATCAACTGCGATTGGGCAAAGTTGAAAATGTGTACCCAGCCGGGGTTCGAACCCGGGTCTCCTGCTTTCTAGGCAGTTGCGCTGACCCCTCCGCCACTGGGGACACAGTGATCACCGCACCTGCAAGGACTACCTACGCACGCCTCCCGTCAGATACAAATTCCCAGCTTCGCCCTGCCCACAGTACTCAAACTCGTAGTTATGAAACTTATTCCCGTAAGAGTAAGGGCTTCAAACTTTCCCACCCCTCCCCACTAACGATAGGATCATTGCCCACCATCGGCATATTATATATATACATGTGGCGTCTGTTCCGAAAGAACAGACGTCACTTCTGATCCTGCAGTAGTTATTATTAAATATTCACAGAATACATGACATCAACTGCGATTTGTTGTTTTTGAGGCATAATCACGACTCCAGTATTTACCTTACAGCTGAGGGAAGACCTCTTCCAGAGTCGGTTGTCTATCCTTGTTTTCTATTTCGTCTTGTTCTTAGTCTATATTTCCTGTCTGTAGATGGCTTGGATGTCCTGTTTCTATCGGTTTTATTTCTGGTGAATAACTGTATTTGAAAGTTGGGTGTGGCAGATGGAATGGTGGTGGTTACTATTAGCTCCTTTATGCTCTTGTTGTTTGTCATTATATTATCTTCATATGGTCCTAAGTTGTTGGACTACACGTTCCTCCAGTTTGTCTATCTGTAATAATATATTGAAGTGTTCGAATTTTTTCGTAAGGTATTTTGCCTATTTTTCGTAGCATCCTACGTTCTCTCTTTCCATTTTTCTATTGTTTCGATGTAACTTTTTTTTCCTTTTTTTTCAGATACTAACTCTGTCGTTTGGCCGCTGCACCAAAAGGCGGTGTCATCCGCATATAATGACAAATTTTCATTTGCCCTGTAGATTTAGTTATATCGGGTGTGTATATACTGTGCAGGAGTGTGACATGAAGCCCCTTGTGGTACTCCAGCCTGTGGTTTAAATGGCTATGATAGTGTGTTACCTACATTTATTATGATGTTCAGTTCTGCTATCGTGCTTTTATTAGTCCTACTATTTATATTGGTACGTTGTGGCCAACCGGCCTGCGGCCGCAGTTTTTTACCAGAGTGCGCACGGGACGTGCATTTACACATCTACCCTATCAGAAATAGAGCCACGTAACGATTGAAATATGCCATGAGTTCGGCGCATAAGACCAAAGCACATCTTATAGCTTACTAGCATACTTATCAGTATGTGGTTAAAACAAATGCCATCCGTCTATAATAAATTTCAGAGTAAATGAAAGTTTCGTGACGCAGTGTCTTATGTCTGCCGAATGTTAATACCATATTCTACGCTATTCTGATAACATCGACAACAAGCAATTGATTAATGTGAAAAGGAGATACTTCATGTTATGTATCTCAAAGAAAATAAAGTTGTTTCAGATATTTCTGTCTGCGTATTCATCGCTGAAATTAGTACACTACTATCGCTTTCTGCCCCAGTACAAAGCAATTTAAGTGTTTTTCTGTCGATCTTCTACCATTTGTCTACACTCGGTAATACCAAAACGTCATTCTGTACATACTTTTAAGAACACAGTACTGCAGAAAAATACCAATACTTCCTATACTGAAACAGCGGAAACTACAAGGAGTCAAAATCCCCCCCACCCTCCTGTTTTTCAAGTTACATCATGTAAGCAATTCTACATCTACATCTACATCTACAAAGATACTCTGCAAATCACATTCAAGTGCCTGGCAGAGGGTTCATTAACCACTTTCATAACTTTTCTCTACCGTTCCATTATCTAATAGCGCGCGGGAAGAAAGAACACCTAAATCGTTCAGTTTTCGATCTGATTTCTCTTATTTTATTGGGATGGTCATGTCTCCCTAAGTAGGTGGGCGCTAGCAAAATATTTTCACATTCAGAACTAAAAGTCGGTGATTGAAACTTCGCAAACAGATCACGCCGCAATGAATAACGTCTTTCTTTTAATGATTTCCACCCCAATTCGTGCAACATTTCCGTGACGTCCCCCCCCCCCCCCCGTAACGTGATAAAACAAAACGAGCTGCCCTTCTCTGAACCTTCTCAATATCTTCCGTCAGTCCCACCTGGTGAGGGTCCCACAAGGGGCAACAGTACTCCAGGAGAGGACGCACAAGTGTGATGTAGGCAGTCTCTTTGGTGGAGCTAGTGCATCTTCGAAGCGTTCTGCCGATGAAACGTAACCTTTGATTCGCCTTCCCCACAATATTTTCTATGTGTTCTCTCCAGTCAAAGTTGTTCGTAATTGTAACTCATAGGTATTTGGTAGAATCTACGACCTTAAGGTTTGACTGATTTATCGCGTAATTAAAGTTCAGTGGATTTCTCTTAGTGGTCATGTGTATTACTTCACACATTTCTTTATTTAGTGTCAGTTGCCAATTTTCGCACCATGCAGAAATTTTGTCTAAACCGCTTTGCAGTTGCTTTTGATCCTCAATTGATTTCACTAACCGATAAACGACAGCATCATCCGCGAACAGTCTAAGGGAGCTATTCAGATTGTCTCCTAAATCGTTTATAAACACGAGGAAGAATAGGGGACCTATAACGCTTCCCTGTGGAACGCCAGATATCACTTCTGTTTTACTCGATGACTTACCGTCAATTACAACGAACTGTGTTCTTTCTGGTAGGAAATCGTGAATCCAATCACACAATTGGGGAGATATTCCATAAGCACGCAATTTCATAAGAAGCCGCTTGTGGGGTACAGTGTCAAAAGCCTTCCTGAAATCCAGAAATATGGAATCGATATGAGATCCCTTGTCTATGGCACTTAACACTTCATGTGAATAAAGGGCAAGCTGTGTTTCGCAAGAGTGATACTTTCTGAAGCCGTGTTGTCTCATGGTTAATAGGTCGTTCTCTTCGAGGTAGTTCATAATATTCGAACAAAGTATATGTTCCAAAATCCTACTGCAAATCGACGTCAATGAGATAGGCCTGTAATTTTGGGGATCACTCCTATTGCCTTTCTTGAATATTGGAGTAAGTTGGCCATGACGTCCTGGGCTCTCAGCCAATCAGCAGCGACGTCACTCATGGCCACTCTCTCCCTATACAGGCTCTCTCGCCTCACCTGTCTATTACTCACTGCGGGAGCACCTTGTAATCATGAAAGACGGTGCTGACTAAAACTGCTTCCCATTTATAGGAAAATACACTGCCCGAAAGAAAATGTGATAAAATCCAAAGACGTAATTGGATGACTATGTAACTTCGTTAACGTACATACCATCGACATGTATTTGAATGATTAATAGTTTTATACTGGGCGACAAACAGAATGACCGTCTTTATTCACAGATTGTTTCTATTCCAAGTTTCACGGTAATAAAGGAGGGTGTTTCGTTCTGGAATTTTAACTGCGATTGTGTCACTAAAAGGGACTAAATGCAATTAACCATGAGGGTGTTAGTGGCAAGTGAATTGCCTAAATATGATTATCTGTAATGATTAGTCCAGTTTCAAAGAGCTTTGGAATGTCGGTAATAGAGGACGGAGGTGCAGTATGTGCTTCTCGTAAAAGAGACATATTGTGTGAACCTTAGTCGATAAATAAAAGGCAAACACATACCTGTGTTATTATTTTAAAGTAAGATGCGGGGACAAATGTATCACCCATTTTATGCTTCTGACATGGACTCAACTCCAAATGCTTTCATCGCTTTCATTATCATGCCCACGACATAAGAAAACCTGTCTGACAACCTTGATCACTTGAGAATGGCCTAAGGCTGAAACCTGCTGTGAATATAAATATAAAATTATCAGTCAAATGGCGGACAATTCTTTAACAAATAAAAGAGTCATTAATGCCATAATAAAGTAATGAAACTGATTTCTGGGTAGCTGAGTCACAACACTCACTGCTGTTGAAGAGCATCGTTAGGAGGTTTGAGACGCACAAATATTTTTAATATAAAAATTTGTAACATAGCTGCTATTGTCAGCGACCGTTACAACGTCAAAGGATAAAAATGCAGCCCTCGGTCGCAAAATTAAAATTATTTAAACTGGTTTCGGCAATAACTATGATTGCTTAACCATAAATTATAAATAAAAACAAATCAAATGGTAAAAGTTACAAGTCAGCTGTAAAGCTTACGTCATAGAAATTAAAACAATTAACAATTATTTAGAAAAAGCTAGCCACTATGGGCTGCACGAAGGCATCACTTATAAAGGCGTTCTCCTTCGCAGCACCGCCCTTTGAGTGTTCACATGCCTCTGTATTCGCATACGCTTTTCTATACCAGTTTCTTCATCCGTTCAGTGTAATATGAACAAAAACATAAATAACAATAATAACAATAATAAAGTGACAACAAATACAGCTCCGCCATAGGCGTTCCCATGTCCGGTTCGGAAAGAGGAGCGAGAGGAAAAAACCTGGGGCTCTTGCGAGGGTAACGTTCAAGATGGAGGTAAAGACGAAGATAAATATAATCGGATCAACACAACTGGCGGGACAACCCATCTTTAGGTATTATCCAAAATACACAGATTAAAATCCCCATGTGATGAACATCAGTTCCTCATATATAGGGTCAAATAACATTAAAATTTCTCCCAGCATGTACCCCGAAAATGAATTTGCCTGTTGTAGAAAAGCGTAACCACTAGGGAACCCGGAACAAAAAGCATAGTGGAGAATTTGCAAAGCTGTGGTAACCCTACATGTAAAATAGTAACAAAAGGAAAGTACCTTTTTGGTATCTAAACATCAATTCCCATTTAAAAAATGGGAAATTATAGGCTTCTCAAGAAACTCTACAGATTGTCGAAGATGTAATATGTTCAAATGTTTGTAGAGCTTATGGAACTTAACTACGGGGTCATTAGTCCCTAAACTTACAAACTACTTACGAACTAGCTGACACTAAGGGCGGCACAAATATCCATGTCCGAGGGGGGATTAGAACCCCCGACCGTAGTGGCCGTGCAGGCCGTGACTGGCGCGCCTCAGTCCCCTCGACCACCGCGGCCGGCAAGACGTAATAGTCTCTGACGGATATATGACTTCAAAGACAATGAAGGTTGCAACCCAGCGGGAAACGGCCCTATCTAGGATCAGAATTCGGATTCATAGTGAGCGGAACAATAGTAATCTCATATTTCTTAAGTTTAAGGTTCTCTATTTTATGATGTACAACAGAGATAAATGGATAATGTTAAGAGGAAAGTGAATCATAGAAATTTTTTTGGTAGAACGCGTAGAAAATGGAACAACATGCTAAAGCGAGTGCGCAAATTACGTTTGCCGGTCTTACGTTGCAGTGTTAGCTAACGATATCGAAACAGTTCGAAGAAAAGATCGTTCTTTAGTTTTTAAAAAGAGATGAGAGAATATCACGGATATGATACGATGAGTTGGAGCGGCAATCATTTTAAAACAAGTGATTGTCATAACACAGATAAAACGGGTTGCGGGCACAAATACAAAATTCTGATGATGAAAAATGAAAATAACCATTCGCAACAGTTGTCGGAAATAACTTAATTCTTTTTAAAAATATTAGTGCCTTTGTGTACTCGCAAATCGATAATGATGGCTATGGTAATAGCATTATTCTTTGCAGCGATATGTACTTCGAACACGAAAATATTTTCTAGACATCCACCTTAATAGGGTGTAGTGATCATCCAAATCAAATGAGAGAAATAAGAAGTTTCACGAAGAGATTTAACTATTCGTTTCTGCCGCGCGCTGTTGTAGAGTGAAACGTTAAGAGACATAGTGTGAAATCGGCTTTATAAACCCTCTTTCACACAGTTAAATGTTAGAGTAGTGATGTGGTTCTAGGTGAAGAAATTCTGAATACCCATAATTACGATTTGCAGCTTTTATATTTGCGGTAATCCGTTACACCTACTAGTAAATGATTTAGCTCTTTCATTATTTATTTGTAATATTTCTTTTTGAAAATTTCAACACCCCTAAAAAAATCAACAATGAAGAATTCTTGTAACTGGACCCTAACCGAGGTAATCGCTCATGATGGCTGACGATTTTAAACGGAGGTAACTTGGAACGAAAATTGTTTCCTTCCTACGTCATATGTAATCCTCTCGTACTTTAATGTGGTTTTATTTGTGTAAGCCGATATAATTGTAGTGTTTATAGATGCAGTAGTAAGAGCAATCAAACAGTGATTGCGAAGTAATATTGACCATCTAGGCGGCACATGCAACAGTTAAGAAGTTCGAAAACAAGAAGAATGAAAAGAAACTTCAGACGAGTGGTTCACAGCTTTATATGCGGCCGTGACTTGCAGCCCTGTGATATTCGGCTCACGGCTGACTGCCTAGCTTCGGGGCCACTTGTAGCGACTTCCGCCCCACGAGGTGGCGCCACTCGTTGTTCAGTGCTATTATTACATGCACTTCTGCACGCTATCGACTTGTTTAGACTCCGATGGCTTCTGGGACCTCGCCGAAATCCGTGCTCGCTGTGTATAACAGCATCGGTCATGCAATTGTAGCTTTTTGACATTTCACGTTCCAGACCAACGTGACGTGACTCATTTTATTTGCACCTTAGGGTGTTGTTCAGCTCTCATTTATCAACGGCGTCTTCCCACCATGACGACGGCAGAATGAGTTATGTACTAAACTTTTACTTACGATCAATCAAGAGGAATAACGAACTTGGCTGAGGAGGCTTCAGCTATTAGCTTCTTGGGCGATCTTTTTTTATAAACGGTTTTGAATTCTGAATTATCTTATCGACAATTGGTAGCACATAATAAAGAGATAGCAGTTTCTGAAATTTTCATCTAGAAATGAACATTTGTCATTTGCATCAGGGTCAAAGAGACCACACGCTGATGCCTATATAATTCAGGCTGCCCATCTAAGAACACCAACTGAAATATTTATTTCACCTACATTTATTACCAGTTTGTAAATGTCTTCTTGCAGCATTTCATTTAATGTCAGACAATGTAAATGAAAATAAAAAATATAAAAATGTAGTAAATGGAGAAGGTAAAAATAGAGTACGGATGACTAAAAATGAGATTTCCAGGAAGTGCGAAATGGCCAAGCATGACTGGCTAGAGGGCAAATGCATACATGAAGAAGAATGTATAACGATGAGAAACATAGATACCGCATACAGCGAAAAGACATTCTGGGACAAGAAAATGAGCCATATGGATATCAAGAGTTCAGATGGAAAACCAGTTCTGAGCAATAACGGCAAAGCTGAAATATGGAAGAATATATAGAGGGGCTCTACAAGGGAAACGAACTTCAAGAGCCGGCCGCGGTGGCCTAGGGGACTGAGGCGCTCCAGTAACGGTCTGCACGGCCACTACGGTCGGGTGTCGAATCCCCCCTCGGGCATGGATATTTGTGCCGTCCTTAGTATAAGGTAGTAGATAAGTAGTTTGTAAGTTTAGGGAATGATGACCCCGTAGTTAAGTCCCATAAGCTTGACAAACATTTGAACATTTTTTTGAACTTCAAGACAATAGTGTAGAACGGGACGAGGAAGTAAATAAAGATACTGAAAGAAGAATTTGACAGAGCACTGAAGGACCTAAGTTTAAACAAGGCCCCTGGAGTAGACGACATTCTCTCAGAGATACTGTGTCTCTGGGAGAGCCAGCCATGACATAAATGTATCACCTGGCGTGTGATATATAACAGACAGACGAAATAAACTAAGACTTCAAGAAAAATGTAATAATCCCTGTTCCAAAGAAACCGGGCGCAACAGGTGTGAAAATTAGAGAACCATCAGTTCAATACGTCATTCTTGCAAAATTTTAACAGAAACTATTTACAGAAGAATGTAAAAGCTGGTAGAAGCCGACGTAGGGGAAAATCAGTTTGGATTTACGAGAATTATTGGAACGTATGAGGCAATACCTTACGACTTATCTTAAAAGACAGATTAAGAAAAGACAAACGTACATTCCTAGCGTATGATGATTTGGAGAATGCTTTTGAAAACGTAGACTGAAATACACTCTTTCAAATTCTGAAACTCGCTGGGGTAAAATACAGTTATTACAACTGGTACAAAAACCAGTCAGCTGTTATTAGAGTTAACCTTTTCAGACCCAAGGTTGTAAGTGATGTGGCATTAATATAGAGATGGACCTTTACGATACAAAATACATACATTAATTCATCACAAAAAGGAAAATAAATTTCTTTCTTTGTACCCACACAATTGTCTGTTTTGGGCCTTCACTAATATATTCTATGATCTGCAACATCTTACAGTACTGTGCCTTTGAAAGAAATGACATAATAACATCACAGGATCATATAAAATCAACTGGATGTTAGATATGACAGATTTTATGACAAAACAAGGATATCAACACTTTGTAAACAAGTCTTTCTTGTCGTCGTTGTAAGTGTACAAAAGTTTTCCGACTTTGCCGACTGCTGGCGTCACCCAGTGTAGAAACATGGAAGTAAAACACGTTACGCATGTTACCACTGTCCACGATTACGTGATGAGTAAGCTATGAACGAAAGCAAGGAGAAATTTGGAGAAGGCGTCAAAGTTCAAGGTGAAGAAATAATAACTTTGTTTTGCTGACGACAGAGAACCTGGAAGAGCAACTGAACATTGTGGTAAAAGGATGGTATAAGTTGAATAATAAAAAGAGCAAAACAAGGGTAATGAAATGTAGTCTAAGAAAATAAGGAAATGCTGAAGGAATTAGATTTGGCAATGGCAGTATGGCAATGGAGAGAAAAGCGTTTTTGAAAAAGAGAGCTTCGATAATTTAAATGTTAAGACATCTTTTCTGAAGGCATTTGTGTGGAGTATTGCATTGTGTGGTAGTGAAACATGGATGATAAATAGTTCAGACAAGAAGAGGGCAGAAGCTTTTGAAATATGGTGCTACAGACGAATGCTGAAGAAAAGGTAGGTAGATCACATAACTAATGAGGAGATACGGAACATAATTGGGAAGAAAAGGAATTTATGGTATTCCTAAACTAAAAGAAGGGATTGATTGGCAAGACACATCAGAAATCAAGTTTTCGTAAATTTTGCACTGGAGGGAAGTGGGTGGGGTAAAAATTGCAGACATAGATGAATAAACTAAGCTGATTCAAATGTTTGTGGGCTCCTGTTCGTATTGTAGAAGTCGTCTTCTCTTGACTTTCGTTTCTAATTTATTCCGACCTCTTCGTCTTATTCTACTCACCGAGACAATTTGTTTGAGTATAAACTCGATGGTTATTGACAATTTTTGCCAAGAGTTGGTACATCTGATATGCAATATATTTAAATTCGAGGCTGGAGCAATTACTAGTTTGCATACACCTAAAGTTACAATTTTTGTTGGCGACGCGACTCGAGCCTCTAGAGGCGCCTGGCCAGCAGTAAAGTGCTAAAAAAAAAGTTCAAATATTTGTATAGATTATGGGACTTAACTACGGGGTCATCAGTCCCTAAACCTACAAACTACTTATGAACTAGCTAAGACTAAGGACGGCACAAATATCCATGCCCGAAGGGGGATTCGAACCCCCGACCGTAGTGGCCGAGCGGAACGTGACTGGAACGCCTCAATCCCCTCGACCACCGCGGCCGGGAGTAAAGTGCTCATCCTACCCACTACACTAGAGAGATTTATGACACAAGCGACCCAAAGGAATTAGCTAGGCCCGACCTTTCACAGGAGTGAACAATGGAGGCTGGTCACACTAAAAGGGATAATTACATAGATTGGGAGGAAGGATGGAATTCACCTAAGTGTTCGCACACTGTACTATAAGCTCTATCTTCTATAATCCTATAACCTTGATCAACTCTTTCAATCGAACTCTCGCTATGTCTTGATTAAGTCACCCGCGTGAAAAGTGTGCGTCGCAGGATGGGCCGGAAGTCTCTGGAACAAGAACAGATAAGGGAGAGTGGAACGGCCGCCCATGAAGTAACTCCGCTGGACTTTTGCCGGGGCGGCTCGGTACGACGCCAGAAACATTAGCGCCGCTTCTTACGTCGGGTAATGGAACAGAAACTTATCGAGTTGGGTCTTGCACAAATCGTTCCACATGGTCGTTACATGCCGGATGGAAGGGAGCGGTATGGACGAGAGAAATCCCATTGGTGGAACAAAATTGTTTGAACTCGGCCAATTAAACTGGGGACCGTTGAAGGGAAACTATTGTTTCCGTAAGCCCTTCAGTGCCAAAGATGCGTCGAAGCTCTTTAATTGTCTCGGCCGATGTGGTGGCCGCCATGCATGATACATACGGGAACCCCGATCCAGAGTCTATCAGGATGAGCCACTGGGATCCGTGGAAAGGGCCCGCGAAGTCCACAGGAAGACGTTTTCAAGGAGCAGCTGCATCAGGCCAAGAAAAATACTGGCGCAAAGGGGCTACCTGGCGGGACTGACACGTGGTGTAGGCAGATACGAGGTGGGCAGTATCTTTCTCTAACCCACGCCAATAAAGGTGTAGGCGAGTCAGCTGTTTGGTGAGGACGATTCCCCAATGACTGGTGTGGAGGTGGTCGAGGACACGATGTTTCAACGCCTACTGGATGACCACCCGAGGAGTGTCAGAGTCCCTATGCATGACGATGACTCCACTGCAGATGAAAAGACTGTGCCTGTGCTCCAAGAAATGCTGGACTGCCGGATCGCGGATGCTACCACGACTGTCTGGCCAACCAGCACTTATCTGGCGGCGGAGGGCTCCAGTGTCGGATCTTTTGCAGAGGCCCTTCGGACTGTGTTGGCGTCTTACGAGAGGGCGGCCAGAGCCGCGTCCACGTCCGGCTCCACATGGAAGCAGACCAACGGCGAGGTGTCAAACGCTCGGTCTGGTCCAACTGGCAGTCGGGAAAAGAGATTGGCGATCGCGTGTCTGTCAGAGGAGCGATACACCATGTCGAAGTTGAACGTTGCTATGAAGAGAGCCCGACGTTCGAGACGATGTGCCGTACAGGTGGGCACGAAAGCTCCAGGGTGAATCAGAGATACCAGGGGCTTGTAGTCGGTCTGCAGCGGGAAGTGACGACCATAAACGTAATCGTGAAATTTCGTCAGGGGAAGAGACCAGTGCCAAAGCTTCTTTTTCAATTTGACGATTTTTCAGTTGATCGTCCGTCATTTTCTTGGAGGCGTAGGGTACCAGCCTATCGAAGTCGTCCACCACTTGTCAAAGGACTGCACGCTACCCATTGTCCAAGGGGTCGGTAGCGACGAGAAGGGGAAGAGGTCGTTATCAGCCAGACATGGAGACTTGAGCCTTGCAAAATTCTAATCACAAGTTGCGTCCCAGGTCCAACGTGCACCTTTACACAATAACCTGGTAAGGGGTCCAGATAGGTCGACAGCATTTGGTATTAAACGACGATAATAAATTATGTACCCAAGGACAGGTTGCAATTGTTGCACGTTAGTGGGGGGAGGCAAGGTCTGGATCACCTCGACATAACCGTGGGGGGTGGAGGCCTTTGGCATCAATCTTCAACCAGAGAGAGCTATCGCCAACGCAAAAACTTCGAACTTTTCCTTCTGTTGAGCCTTGGAGAACACCTTGTAAATTTGATATAGTTTCTTCGCGAGGTCCAGTGCAGGCGAGCCCCCGACAATGACATCGTCCAGATAGTTTGCAGTGTATGGGACACTGTTGGTGAGATGCTCCAAGTAACGTTGAAAATTGGCGGGGGGCGCTGGCAATTCAGAACGGAAGGCGACTGTACCGGGTATCGATGACCAAGATCTGCTGTGATTCCTCGTCCAACGGTACCTGCAAATAATCATCGCGTAAATCAGTTTTAGCAAAGACAGTTGAACCCGCAAGACACGTCGGATATCATCTATCGACGATACAGCGTACACATCAATGACTGACTGCGAGTTTACCGTGATCTTGAAATCACCACAGATGCATAAGGGGCCATTCGGTTTCTCGACTAAGACAATA
The DNA here is from genome assembly GCA_026315105.1 of Locusta migratoria. Classification (NCBI taxonomy): domain Eukaryota; kingdom Metazoa; phylum Arthropoda; class Insecta; order Orthoptera; family Acrididae; genus Locusta; species Locusta migratoria. Next base: position 459,893,471 of record CM048744.1, read on the forward strand.
GGCGTCGCCCAGCGACTGTGTGCATTGAGAGAATGGACGCCATCTCCATATGTAGACGGTCGCGTAAAGCAAACGGAACTGGGTGGGCCTCAAAAAATAAACAATGAAAATAATGAAAAACGAGTAACGGCAGCGGGAAGCAGCTCAGTATGGGCCTTGAATCCTGTCACTCTGGGTGTGGAAGATGAGAACAGCATTTCATAGTTTTTGATCAGCGGCGCAAATAGGGCATCGGAGCAGGGTGTCGAGATTGTCCGCACCTCGTCCTGTACTGACAAACCTAGACGATCAAAAATGCCTGAACGCAAGAGATTGGAGGCGCCAGCCGAGCACACCACCAGAAACTGAGCGGTGAAAGCGAGGTTGTTCGACTTGCGTCGAATAAAACGCCGTCGACTTATACATGGTAACTGCTGAAACTGCGCAAGTTTTAAGTGTAGGCTGACAACGCTGGAGAGCCCAATCGTTCATATGCGGCACCATCCACAATAGACACGGAGGAAGCTGTGTCAATTTGGAAAACCACAGAAGTATTGGCGAGCTCCAATGTGAGGAGGAGGCGAGCTGCAGACTGGACAATGACAGAATTTACTTGACCGTCATCTTAATGCGGGTGTCCCGTATCCTGTATGAATGATTCATCAGCTTCCTGTCCATCCTCCGGAATTGTGGCATCAACGCGGTGTTTCTGTGAAGCCTGGTAAACAACGGCGATATGTGCAAGCGGTGCACCTAGACTGTCGGTGGGGGCATTTGTCCCGTTGGTGATTACGGAAGCAGTCGAGACAAGGAAGACGTGCACAAGACCGTCGGTTACGTCCTGTGTCCATGGTCGGACGGGACAGCCGCCTGACGCCAGAGGACTGGCGAGCTGCAAATACAGCCTGATCGAAGCGAGGTGACGAGGTGTCGAGCGACGGTCCTGTAACTTCAAGATCTCACTTCGAAGACCCTCGTCCGATGCGTGAAACACCACCATATTGCGAATATATAAAGGAGAATAGGACTGCTTGCAGGCGACGTTGGCTTACCTGAATTTGCAATCAGGAGAAATCCCTGGAGCGTCGTAATCAATTCCAGATATGTCTGATCTGGGGACTTTCGAAAGGAAAAGAAAACCTGGCGAACGGAGGTAACGTGTATTTGCGCGTCAAAGTACACAAGCAGTTTTCTTTACGAGGGTATACAGGAGATCTTGAGGCGACTGCTCTGGGTTCAATTGTTGAATCAAGCGGTACACCTTGGAACCAACTGTTGCTAAGAAGAAAGCCCGACGTCGATTTTCCTCGAGGACTCCGTGGGCCAGGAAATGTTGTTTCAGTCACTCTACATAATCTGGCGCTGGTTCCAAAACCCTATCGAAAGCAGGAAGCGTCGGCGGCGACATATACAGACTGTTCACTTTTCCGGAAACGAAACCTACTCTGCGAGTTACGACTTGCAACTCTGGGGAGTGCGGTTGGTGCGCCAACCCTGTGAGCGCAGCTTGTATGTGGAGCAGACTTTCCGTCAGGGAGTGAAGAAATTCCTCTAAGGGAAGACTACTAAGACAAAGTTATATCCTCGTCGCCAATACTGTAAGGTCCTGCGATCTGCTGGAAAGACAACAATTGATGAAAATGATAGTTTATTAAACAAAAAGCCTTCTGGGGGTCCAACAACAAAAGAATACAGTGTGCGCAAAGAAAAGGGGTAACTAGTCAAACGGCCGGCTACACCAGGTTAATTCGCTGTCATTGGTCAGGAACTGTCACATTGTTAAACATAAAGTGGTGACGCAGTACAGCGCCGTCTCTTATGCAGTTGGTCGTTGTTGACGTTTACTGTTTTGTGTGAGCGCCTACATAGGAAAACTAAACAACCCGTCTTAGCATCCTGTTGTGCGGGCACTCTACACAGTCAGGGACTACAAATGTTCAAATGTTTTTATAGTCTATGGGACTTAACTACGGGGTCATCAGTCCCTAAACTTACAAACTACTTATGAACTAACTAAGACTAAGGATGGCACAAATATCCATGCCCGAGGGGGGAGATTCGAACCCCCGACCGTAGTGGCCGTGCAGACTGTGACTGGAGCGCCTCAGTCCCCTCGGCCACCGCGGCCGGCTCAGGGACTACCACAGCATAATTACACTCATGGCCATTAAGAACGCTACACCACGTAGATGACATGCTACAAACTCGAAATTTAAGCGACAGGAAGAAGATGTTGTGATATTCAAATGTTTAGCTTTTCAGAGCATTCAAACAAGGTTGGCGCCGGTGGCGACACCTACAACGTGCGGATATAAGGAAAGTTATAATACACAAACAGCAGTTGAGCAGCGTTGGCTGGTTAAACGTTGTTGTGGTGCCTCGTGTAAGGCCGCGTATTCATTGCCTTAATGCGCCGATTTGACTAGGTACTTTTCCAAGATTCGTTTCAATAACTCTTCACCTACAATAAATTCATCCTATTTACGATTTCCATTTGAATTACGTGCATACTGATCGCAATTTTTAATATATTGACTATTTCCTTTGCTTTCTAGGCAGTTGCGCTGACCACTACACCACTGGGAACACAGTGATCACCGCACCTGCAAGGACTACCTAAGCACCCCTCCCGTCAGACAGAAATTTTCAGCTTTACCCTACCCACAGTACTCAAACTCATAGTCACTGTAGGCAGGTACAGCTGGAAATTTATGTCTGACGGGAGGCATGGTTAGGTAGTTCTTGCAGGTGCGGTGATCACTGGGTCCCCAGTGGTGTAGGGGTCGGCGCAACTGCCTAGAAAGCAGGAGACCCGTGTTTGAATCCCGGCTGGGTACAAATTTTCAGCTTTGCCCATTTTCAGTTGATGTCATATATACTGCGAATATGAAAACAATAACTGGAGGATCAGAAGTGACGCCTGTTCTTTCGAAATAGGCGCCACATGTATATATAGAATAGGTTTTGCTTGTATGTGTTCACGGAAAAATTAGTTTAATATTCCAAAAATATTCACCTCCAACATTTCTCAGAAAACTAAGCCACTTTTAAAGACAGCGCAGAAGGGGAACTCCCAGTAACACGAAAGTCACCCCTCTACGTCTCCCTTAGGGGAGTCAATTCTCAAATATCATATAAGACTCACAAATTTTTATGACGAATATGGATCCTCCAGTAAAAATTCGTAAATCTCTCATTTTTGTCTACATGATGAATGGTGTTGCACTCCCAAAAAATTGAAAAATCATAATATATCAATAAATAGACATTCGATGAGGATCCCAGTAGGTCAGAAGGGCTGTTACATGATAATCCTGCTGTACTCTTTTAAACTGAGTCTTCTTGGCTTCCACCATGGCGTGGTACTTTTAGGGGATTTGCGTGTTTGTATCGCAGGAAATAGTCACCAAGGAGATGGTCACCATTTTGAAGATTTTTTTTTTTTTTTTTTTTTTTTGTGGCATTGTCAGTTTCCAATGTCGTACTCCCTGGGAGTGGGGTAAGGAGGTTGGGGGGTAGGGGATTTCCCTCTTTGGGATTTCGTTCTATCCCTATAACTCGTTGAGTTATTGAGAGGAGTCAGAATGTTCTATCACGCCAATGTTATATTTGCTAATTTTATGTAGCTTTTTCTCTGGAACTGTTACATAAAGAAATTTGTAATTTTAGCAGCTATTTTCAGCATATATTGTTAACTCACTGAACTAGAACCAATATTTTATTTTTGTTGGTATAATATTTATTAATTTCTTACTGTTAAGTCATTTTCATTGAAAAAATTTAACATTTATTTTCTTTGTTCAGAGAATAAACCAGATTTTGATTTGATTCTAGTTCAGTGACCTCTTAAGTGTTATACAGCATTTCTGAAAATATTATGTTATTGGTTTAGAAGTTTGTGAGATAAAGAAACATCGTATTTTTATGGTGATAAGGATGCCCAGTAGTTTCAGCTTTTCTGTAGTTGCACTGTGACTGAGGACTGTCTGGACAAGGAAATTTTGAGAATTATCATCAGTTGATGATCGATGTAAATATGTTTCCCATCCAGCTTGTCGCATTCCCTGCAAATTATTGCCTTACTACATTATTCTCTTAGTTATAATTTAATCTGAAAGGCGACCTCTACTGGTTATCCCATATGACAAAATTCTATCATTCAAATTCTGTTTCCTTAGGAACATGACCAACACATTCTAGTTTTTATATTATCTTATTGACGTGTGCCATAGATTCTGCAACACTTTTGTAAGCCTTGGAGTCCCCAAGGAATTTGTTGTTCTCTCCGTTCTTCTTCCGATCTGTTAAAAATTTTCACAACCGCGACAGCCTGATGCGAACTTCGTCTTTTTTACCAGATGTACAATGCTAACAATGCTTAGTGAGCACTTCATAACCCAAATCGTTGCCACTTTCCACGCTCGTAACAGTAGCAACAGCCTTTTTGGATGTGTGACCCCTTTTCTGCCAGTTTCCATAAAAAAACAACAGAGATATCTGAGTTTCCTTCATTTATATATTTTACCCATCACCCTTAACCTCAGACATTGCCGAGGGAGGGGTGGCTTGTGTGCTTAAACGATACAGATAGCAGTACCGTAGGTGCAACCACAGTGGAGGGGTATCTGTGGAGAGGCCAGACAAACGTGTGGTTCCTGAAGAGGGGCAGCAGCTTTCAGTAGTTGCAGGGGAACCGTCTGGATGATTGACTTGTAATATAAGCTAATGTGGAGTCGCCATGTAGTTACTGCGATCGGCTGAAAGCAAGGGGAAACTACAGACATTTCTTTTCCAGAGGACATGCAGCTCTACTGTATGAATATATGATGATGGCATCCTCTCGGATAAAATATTCCGGAGGTAAAATAGTTCCCCATTCGGATTTCCGGACGGGGACTACTCGGAGCGTGGAAGGTTAGGTTCCGTAATCGGGTAGGGAAATTAGAAAATTTAAAAAGGAAAATGGATAGGTTAAAGTTAGGTATAGTGGGGATTAGTGAAGTTCGGTGGAAGCGTTGCGTTTAACGCCCCGTCAACATCGCGGTCATTAGAGAGTTCGGTGGAAAGAGGAACAGGATTTCTGATCAGGTGAATATAGGATTATAAATACAGAAACACTTGGGGGTATTACAGGAGTAGGTCTGATAATGAATAGGAAAATATGAACAGTGACCGCAGTGATGGCATTATCGTAGTCAAGATAGACAATAAGCCAACACCGACCACAAAAGTACAGGTTTATACGTCAACTAGCTCTGCCAAAGATGAGGAGATCGAAGAAATGTGTGGCAAGCTAAAAGAAATTATTCAGACAATTAATGGAGAGGAACACGTAATTGTGATGGGACTCTAGAATTCGGTAGTAGGAAAAGGAAGGGAAGGAAAAATAGTAGGCGAATATGGACCGGACAAAAGGAATGAAAGAGGGAGCCGCCTGGTAGAATTTTGCACGGAACATAACTTAGTTATAACAAACACCTGGTTTAAGAATCACGAAAGAAGGATGAATACGTGGAAGAGACCAGGAGACACCGGGAGATACCAGACAGGTAGTATAATGGTAAAACCAAGATTTCAGAACCAGGTTTTAAACTGTAAGACATAGATATAGCAGATATAGACTAGGACCATGATTATTGGTCATGAACTGTAGGCTGAAACTGAAAAAAACTGCAGAAGGGTAGGGAAATAAGGAGATGAAACCTGTATAAATTGAAGGAACTTCAAGTTATTGATAATTCCCGAGGGAGCTTTAGGCAACAATTGACAGAATGGGTACCACCGAGAGGTGAAATAGTGAAGGCAGCAGAGGACAAAATAGGTAGAATGTCAAGACGTACAAATATCCTTGGATATCATAGGAAATATTAAATGTAACTGATCAAAGGAGAAAATTTAAAAATGCAGTAAATGAGACAGGAAAAATGGAGTATAGACAACTAAGAAATGAGATTGACAGGAAGTGCAAAATAGCTAAGAAGGAGTGGTTAGAAGGCAAATGCAAGTCAGTAAAGTATGTTTAAGTAGAGTAATAATAGATACTGCCTACAGGAAGATAAAAGGGAAATTTGGAGACAAGGAAATCAGCTGTATGAACTTAGATGGAAACATCAGATGCGAACATCAGTATGAATTCGGGAGAAATATAAGAACACGGAAGGCAATACTCACTTTACGACATCTTAAAAGATAGATTAAGGAGAGGCAACCCTACATTTCTAGCTTTTGTAGATTTGGAGAAAGCTCTTGACTATGTTGATTGCAAGAGACTCTTTAAAATTCTGAAATTTACTTGGGCAGTAAAATAACACACGATGGTCTCAGTACAGAGGATATAAAATGCAGATTGGCAATGGAAATAAAAGCGTTTTTGAAGAAGAGAAATTTGTTAACGTAAAGAGATTTCTTTGGAGTGTTGCCCTCTATGGCAGTGAAACGTGGTCGATAAACAGTGCGGGCAGGAAGAGGATAGAGGATTTTGAAATATGGTGTCATAGATGAAAACTGAAGATTAGGTGGGTGGATCGCGTAACTAATGAAGAGGTTCTGAACAGAATTTGGGAGAAAAGGAATTTTTGGCATACCTTGACTAAAAGAAGGGATCGGTTGGTAGGGCACATTTTTAGACATCAAGGAATCGTGAATGTAACATTTGAATAAAGTGTGTGGGGTAAAAATCGTAGAGGGAGACCAAAAGACGAATACAGTAAGCAGAAATAGATGTAGGGTGCCGTTCTTGTGAGGAGATGAAGAGGCTTGCTCACGATAGAGTAGGGTGGAGAGCTGCATCAAACCAGTCTCCGGAATGGAAACCACAACAACAATAACATATATTTTGCTTCACTGGCAGCATATTACATAAATCTGCTACAGACAGAGGAGAGTCTCATATCACTTCAGTGTTTCTATTTTAGCAGGTAGAGGTGGAAGATTCATTATGGCACCAAGTGTTTGATCAGCAGTGTGTCCTTTACCGATTACTCTCATTGCATACGTAGGGAGATATTACTCTCAAACAATTTGCTACTGCACTTTTTAGAGTTCCAAACAAAAGGTCTCATTTTCACAACTGGCCCAAATTGTATGAAATTTGCAAGAAATCCCTATAGATTTCGTTATTTTCATCTCAAAAGGACCTCCATAAAGATTACGACACAAACAATTCTTTATAAACTCATTAAAATACCAAACTCGAGTAAAACATTTTGTTCATTAAAAGGTTCATCTGTAACTTTACTAGAATAACTTGACGACTTCTTTTTTGATGCAATAGTGGTGTGTCTCCTTCACACATCCCAGCTGTACAACGTCAGAACATTCACTATCATCAACAGGTGCTGAAGCAGAATCACTTGTACAAACTATATTTGTAAATCTATTACCGCGGAACTTACGCTTTTTAAATAATGATGCACTCCTAGGCATAGTAGAAACTATGACACTTAGCCCTGAAAGTGAAAAGAAGTCAGATAATAAACTCCGATCGAGTGGAACACGAAACACTTGGCTCGAAACACGAAGTCACAGATCAAAAACTGATTGGTGAGCTATAAACACAACTAGATGCAAAGACAATGGTACCAACGGAAAGATCAGAGGTTATACAATTGGCTAGCGAAACTCAGAGCCTTCTGTATCTAATATTTTCGGAAATGTGAAGATTTAAATTTGTGAACATTGGAAATGGATAATAAAATAAAAATACTTCCTATTAGAATTTCGTAACAAAATTTGCACCATTTTAAGCAGAAAACGTGAAAATACTTGATAATCTTAACAATGGAAAACATTATTTTATACTATTTTGCGGCACTGCAATACTCCTTAAGGTGGCCTCTCTTAAGTGCCTCACTGTGTATATGTTATTGTGGCTGTTCTAATAGGTGGATGTGGTAAGGTCTCTTAATGAATAAATTACATAAATACAACAGCTGTTATGTCCTGTACGAATGTTATACGTTCTTAGGTATCAAATATGCAGAAAAATATCTCTTGTGTTTTTACAGTTGTGTGTGTGTTGTGTGTGTGTGTGTGTGTGTGTGTGTGTGTGTGTGTGTGTGTGTGTAAGAGCGGTGTATAAAGAAAATCTACTGCCTTATGTACACACTGGAAAGTGATATAATGGAGTGAAGTGTTTAGCTGTGAGAACTGATCATAAAAGTGAGTGTTGATTAGAGATAAAAAGAAATACGAAATTAGGTCCTCGCTCAGAATATTTTGAGGGGAGTGATAAATCTAAAGAGAGAGAGGCGTGGAAGTTGAAACTAGATTGTTATGTGAAATGCGAAACCACTGTGATTCCTTGTAGGCTTGATGTCAAAAATAGGCATAACTGACAACGTCAGTATTGTAATAAGGATGATTGTTAAAATTCTTTAAATGGTCACACCTGAGTTAATGAAAATGCTAAACACTATGGTACAGGTTTATTTACTACGAGGGACATGCTACAAGACATACGAAAATTTTATATAATACTGCAATTTAGAAGGTAGACTTATATGTTGAAAAAATATGGTCTTGACAGTGGTGAGTATGGGGGTGAGGGTGGGGGAAGGTAGCGAGAGTGGCAGGTTAAAGACTAGTTCACGTTTCTGCTTTTATACTACAAATTCAATTCTAGAAAAGCAGTAATTTTAGATTCGAAAAAGTTGGAGGCATGAGATATTGGACTAAATCCATGTTGGGAAAGTACTGGACTGAATGACATCTCCATATCTACTCCACAAATCACATTTAACTGCTCGGTTGAGGCTTAATCGCAGTGGCCAGCGGTCTGCGGCGCGCCAGTCACAGTCTGCACGGCCGCTACAGACGGGGATTCGAATCCCCCCCTCGGGCAGGGATGTTTGCGTCGTCTTTAGTATAAGGTAGTTCACAAGTAGTTTGTAAGTTGAGGGTCTGATGACCCTGCAGGTAAGTCCGTTAAGCTTAACAAACATTTCTGAGGCTTAATCGAATCGCTTTTCTCTACTACGTGGGAAAAGGGAACATTTACGTTTTTCATCTATTTTCTTGTGATGTTCGCAGATGGGGATTAGTAAAATATGTTCGCATTTAGCGCAGTAAGTTACTGAAAGAAATTTCGCTAACAGATCTCACTACAAAGATTACCACATTCTTTTAATGATTTCTACACCATTTTTCTACGAGATACCAAGGTGCACGTATAAAGTCAAATCATAGCTTGGCAAGAAAAATTAAAATAAAATAAAGAAGAAGAGTGTGTATCGGAGAAAAATACTGAGTAAGTACGACATTCGACATAATGCGAAAATTCTACTAGATGGTGATAATGCCTTGGTAACTACAACTAGTTTTGGAGAAGGATGGTGGAATGTAATGCTGAAAGATATCTGGAGAAATCACTATACATACAACGATAAGGACTCCAGTGCTTATCCCCGACAGGAAAAGTTCACTAGTGCAAAGCCTGGTGGCGTTGCTTGGAAATGTGATTAAGAGAAGGGCGGATAGGGCTTGCATGACCTCTGGTCGCTATTTGCCCGCTCGTCTCCGCTTTTATTGCTTCCTGGGAGATAGCAAGTGCGAGTTTACCGCTGCATCACACGCACACGCCGCCTGTCAAATCAATTAGTCGTCAGCCATCTGGGACACGGTTCATGACATTTCTGCCTTAATGTATGAAGGTGAGTGGTCTGTTACTTCAAGGTAGTTAGAGATACAAAGGTTGGCTGATTTTTACTGACGTATTGTCATTCTAACATTATGAACTACCTCGAAGAGAACGACCTATTGACCCAGAGTCAACGCGTATTCTGAAAGACTCGTTATTGTGAAGAACAGGTAGCTGTTCACTCATACGAGGTAGTAAGTGCTATCGACAAGGAATCTCAAATAAATTCCATATTTATGGATTACCAGAAAGCTTTTGACACTGTACTTCACAATCAGATTCCAATCAAATTGAGTGCTTATGGATTATCATCTGAGTTGTCAGAAAGGACACAGTACGTACTGACTGACGTAAAGTGATCGAGTAAACAGAAGTGATATCTGACTTTCCGCAGGGAACTGATATAGAGTTATTCCTTGTCTCTGTAAAGATTTAGGGGACAAACTGAGCAACTCTCTCAGACTTTTCCCGGATGATGCTGTCGTATATCGGTTAGTAAATTAAGCAGAAGAATAAAAATAACAGACTTAATTATATCCATATTGATGTAAGGTCGTGGTTGTATGCTTAATTATTTTGTCAAGTAGGCTCAACCACACTAAGTGTTTTATACACGATCTACGTGGTTGAGCGTACTTGACAAAAGATAAAAATAACAGAAAAAGCGAAAACGATTTAGATATCTGCATGCTGGGAAATTTTTCAATTGACCATAAATTATGATAAGTGCACTAGAAGAAATCCGTTAAATACCATTTACACATTAAATCAGTGAAATCTATAGGGCGTAAATCCAACTAAATTACATTTACAACTAATAATTACGAACAACTTTTGTTGGAAAGAAGATACAGAAAAATCGTCGGGAAGGCGAACCAAAGGCTAAGTTTTATTGACCGAACACATTGCAATAGGTCTACAAAAGAAACTGCCAACATTACATTTGTCCTACTTTCAAGTATCACTATGCACAGTGAGATCCTCACCAAGTAGGAATGATGGTGGGTAGGGCAGCTCGTTTTATCGCGATATAGGGGAGAAAGTGTCATGGAAATTTTGCATGAGTTGAGGGTGGAAATCGTGAAAAGAAGGCATTAGTTTTTGTGGAGAAATATATTTGTGAAATTTCTTTCACCAACTTTCTCCTCCGATTGCGAACATGTTTTGCTAGCACTCTACTACACATGAAGACATGAACAGCGTAATAAAATAAGGCAAATCAGATCGAACTTGAAGCACTTATGCCTTACTTTTTACCGAGCGCTATTATAAAAGAAAAATTAAGCTTATGGTTTAGCGTTCCGTTGGCAGCATGGTCATTAGATGTATAGCTCATGCTCGGATTTTGGGGGATGAAAATTCGCTGTGCCCTTTGAAAGGAACCATCCCGGCATTTGCCTGGAGTGATCTAGGGAAATCACGGAAATCTAAATCTGGATGGCCGGAGGTGGATTTGTGCCACCGTCCTACCGAACGGTAGGCCTGTGCGTGACTACTGTCCCACCTGACTCTGCGCGCCATTAGATAATGGAATGGTGCAGGAATAGTATGAAAGCAGTTCGATAAACCCTCTGCCATGCACTTAACTAATATTTGCAGAGTCAATAATAAGTAGACGCAGCCTACAATATTTTTCGTTAAATATGTTAGTAAATGTATCTCTAACAAAATTATATTTTCATGTTTAATATTTACTAGATGACCAGGTGAACTTCGTATCACTTACCTCTTAAAATAAAAAATAATAATTTAAATCATATGTATTTTGGACCCAGTAGCTTTATAAAGCCATTTGCTTTGAACGTCAAATGTGCAAAATTTTATCGCAATCCGATGAATGGTGTTGATATGTCATAGAAAAATCTCTTTCTATTTTTTCTGTATTTTCCAATTTTCCGGGAGGCTTCTCCAAATTTTTATTTCATAAGAACGTTACTCTTGCTTTGAACGTGAAATGATCAAAATTTTATCGCAAGCGGATGAACTGTTCTCAACTTATAAATTTGAGTACATTTAGAAGCACATTGTAAAAGAATCTTGGTTCAAATTTTGCTACTTTCCTTTTTAACTATTTTTTTAATGAAAACTTTTCCAAGACCATAATGAACAAAACAACAGAAGAATTACCCCCTGTCCGTCGTGCGAATAGTCAGTTATAGTGCTGAATTCAATGCCGCGGTGGAATAGCCGAGCGGTCTAGAGGGCCTCGCTGTGGATCGCGCGGTTGCTCGCCCTCGGAGCTTAGAGTCCTCCCTTGGGCATGTGTGTGTGTGTGTGTGTGTGTGTGTGTGTGTGTGTGTGCTGTCCGTAGGTCTGTTTACCTTATTTTAAGTGGTTTGTAAGCTACGCACTGATGTGCACGCTGTTTGGTCCGATAGATTTACAAACATTTGAACACTTTTTGGTGATTTCAATCAAAAATACACTGGAAACGCACTTTCAATTTTTCTCAAATTTTCCAATTTTCCGGAAGATTTTTTTAAAATAAGAAAGAAAAAGAAAAAAAAAAGAAAAAAAAAAAAAAAAGAAAAACCCCCTCATACAAACCTCAAGCCGTACTCAAGTGATGCTCTTACAACCAAGTGACAATTTATTTTTATTCGTAGAAAAAAAAATGCTTTCAGTTTTTCCTAAATTTTCCTACTTTCCGGACGACTTTTCCAAATTTTTATTTGATTACAACCTTCATCTTGCTTTCAACATGAACTGTACAAAATTTTATCGCAATTGGACGAACGGCATTGATAGCCCACTGGAAAAAGCTGTTTCACTTTTTCCCGATTTTCGTCTTTTGCGGACAACTTTCCATATTTTACCACCGTTTAAACCCTCGCTGGACTTACACGAATATTTCAAGACTAAAATCAGTCAAATCGGTTCAGCCGTTCTATTTACCGAGACTAACGAACAGCAATATATATAGGGTGTTTCACTAAGTGTGTTTGCCTCTGTAACTTATAAAATAATAGGTGACGGGAAATTTTAATGCGGTAGGTCAACACAAGAAATGTTACACCTTCTGCGGAGCTATGAACATAGTTTATTGTATCATTTTCCAAAGAGTTACAGCACAAAGATATAATTTTTTAAATGGAACAATAGCTTTTCTATCGTGCATTGGATTCGTTGAAATCAGCTGCGTCCAAATCAATTTAAACTACATTCCTATCACTGTTAGTTTGGGAGCTACAACCCTTCAAAGTTTAGGGGGCGGAGGCTAGGACAGCGTAGCTCACTGGCTGGTGGTCATGAGACAGTGGGCCGTGCCCCAGGGGATAGCCAGTCAGCTACGCTATCGCAGCCTCCGCCCCCGGAACTTTGAAGGGTTGTAGCTCCCAAACTAACAGTGATAGGAATGTAGTTTAAATTGATTTGGACGCAGCTGGTTTAAACGAATCCAATACACGATATAAAAAACTATTGCTCCATTTAAAAAATTATATCTTTGTGGTGTAACTCTTTGGAAAATGATACAATAAACTATTTTCATAGCTCCGCAGAAAGTGTAACATTTCTTGTGTTGACCTACCGCATTAAAATTTCCCGTCACTATTATTTTATAAGTTACAGAGGCAAACACACTTAGTGAAACACCCTATATGATCTTCGCCAAAATAATGTAATTCCGTCTTAAAATGGCTATAGCACGTAAAGTATAAATAATAAATTGTGATATTGTCAATTCTCTTTATATTAATATTAGCTCAAAACCCGGCGTGTCCCAGGTATTTACTTTGTAGTCCAGCTTCCATCCCCGTGTCTCTCTATCTCCAACTCTCTCTTTCTCTCCCATCTTACTGTACAGCTCCGTCTCTCATCTCTCGGCCAATTTCTTCCGCACCCCATCCTGCCTCCTGCCTTCTTGGGTCATCTACACCCCCACTCCAATCTAGGAAAACTCATAAATATCAACTTTTGTGGTGATGAGTAAAATAGGGTTACACTATTTTTTTTTTCAATCTACCATTTATCATTCACCGCACAAAATATATGTTAATGTCCTACCTTTTGAAGATGAAGTGTTTCATCAAGATTGGAACAAAATCGTGGGTTTTGTCAAAATTCTTAAGTAAAGTACCCTCCGTCACGCACAGAGCTTAATTATATGTGACCTTTCTCTTGTTTTGTAGGTCAAGAATGCAAAATTTTATCAAGATCAGAACATAACTAAACGTCTGTATGCAACAGAAACACACGAACACATTGAAAGACACACTTTCAGTTTTTTTCTCATTTTTTACCCATTTTCTGAAACATTTGTATTCATAAAAAGAAACTTTTTCTGAGGATTACGAACACACGCACACACAAAAAAGTGACTTTTCTTTTCGGAATCTATAGCGAAACTGCATAAGACGTCATGTCTCCTCAACTATGTGTAGTTCTTGGGGTCAGCAACCTCCATGGGCGTACAGCGAACAGTTCACCAGAGCTTCACTGCAATCGAATGAATGTTTTATGAATACATATAGGACATACATACAGACAAACATTCATATATACAATAAAATCGCTCTGTACAATTAGTAAACATAAATTTCAGTTAACAAGTATTTTACTGTATGAATGAAATTCCGGTGAACGTACATACTATTTCAGTATTGTGATCCGAATGTTTAAATTTTTGTAAACATATTGGACCAAACTGCTATGATCATCAGTCCCTAGACTTCAATTAACTTACACTAAGGACAAAACATACACACACACACACACACACACACACACACACACACACACACACACACACATCCGAGGGAGGACTCGAACCTCCGGCAGGAGTGAATGCCCAGTCCGTAGCATGATACCTTAGAACACGCAGCCATTCCCGCGCGGCTATATTGTATATCATGTTCGAGAGCTGACGTTGAGTAAATACAACTGCGTAGTACTTCCTTATTGTGACAGTATTGCATAAAAACACGATTACATTGCAATTACGACAAGTAACTGCAGCTGATTAGATGCGCTTCCAGTTAACACGCAAGTGCTTGTTTTCATATGTGTGACATGCAAGTCAGCAGCAGCAAAACCCGTTATTATCCTAAGTGAGTCTTCGGGTGGCAGCAGTGTTTTTGTCATCTGTAACGCCAGTCGCTAATTACCTGTCAGGCTAGGGAGCTCTACAAACAGGTCGTGTGATGCAGAGACATGTACATCTACGTTACAGAACATTGTGGGAGAAATAGCGATCCTCAGAAGTAATTAAAACTATACTTTATAAAAGTCTAGATCGCAGAAATATTTATCGATGGGTGACGAGTTTCTGTCTTTTATACTGTGGTCTTCAGATCTATGAATGGAACAGAAAACACTAACAAGCGAAGATCATGTGCGGGAACCCATCAGCAAACAATTACGTGGTTTTGAGTGAATCTTCATTTATGTCCTGCAAACCATTTTAGGTCATTTGCAGACAGTAATTATTATTTTAGCACTCATAAGAGCTATTACGAAGAGCAGGAAGAAAAATAATTTCGATGTCCCTGTGCATACTGTTAAGCCTACTTAGTGTAATCTTTTCTTCGGGAGTACCTGCGGGATCGATACGCATGCAGTAGAAGAAAATTCCTAGATGTACATCTACATTCATACTTCGCAATCCACCTCACGGTGTGTGGAAGTGGTACTATGCGTACCATTGTTGCGTCCTCCTATTCCAGTCTTATATGGTTCGCGGGAAAAATTATTGCTTGTATGCTTTTGTGTGGGCCCTAACCTATCTGATCTTACCCTTGTGGTCGCTTGGCGAGGAGTACAAAGGGGAAGCAATATTTTGGTTCTCTCAGAACTTTGAGAGAATCCCATACCGCAATTTACAACGTCTGTCTTTCGCGCCTGCTGGTATTCGTGAGGTAATATTGCTTCTTGAAACTTTGTAAGTATGGTTTAGTTAGATAGCTGGCGTCTAATAATTCGTTTGTAGACTAACAATTAACTGTACGGTGTCAAAATTATCTACGGCTGAACCTATACGACCACTCATAATGTCAAAAATATAGGGTGATCAGATGCAATCGTATGAAAAGAAGACAAACAGCTTCAAAAAAAAAAAAAAAGGGGACAAAGTAAGAAAAAAATCACACGTTCAAATTTAGTACATGAGTTAATTATTAACAGACGAAACATACATAGAGGTGCGTTGAGATAGCGAATATGAACGCGACTTTACGTTTTTTCATTGTGTAAAAATATTGGGTTTAAATTTTACTTACGGCTTCGTCGATGTGTTGTAATGTTGGCAACGAAATTTTGGCTTTACGACGTAACAACATAATCGATAGCAGGGTTGATCCCATGGTGTAATTTGTGCTCCACAACTGTATTTGACTTGCGGAAATTTTTTCAGCAATCAGTCGTAAAAATATTTATTTATTTGCAGATCTAGATTTCGACCATTGTGTGGTCATTATCGGTGCATAAAAACAATTTAAATAATTAAAACATCTCGACCTCCGTGTTGGAGGTTGCGTTCGTACTTACGCAGCTCAATTTTAATTGTTTTAAAGCACTGATAACGACCACACAGTGGTCGAAATCTAGATCTGCAAATAAATAAATAAATATTTTTACGACTAATTTCTGAAAAAATTTCTGCATAATCGATAGTCGTGTCACATTCGTAGAAAATTGCTTTATGTTTTGGACGTGTTAAAGTAAAAAATAATTTGAAGAAAGCGTTTCGTATCGATAACACGGCTTCTTAATGATGTATTTTTGGGTATATCGATCAAACTGTTACACTAATGTGAGTGGTTCTAGATGTACATTTTCAATTCACGACTCGTTAGCAGTTTTGGAATATTACTCGTAAAACATAATGATGTCCACAAGACTGGTGTATAAAGCGAAAAACGTTACGATGATTCACCTCTTATCACTGATCGCGCCGCTACCAACATCTACAAGTGAAAAAGCAGCCGCCGATATGAAAACTGCCATTTAACCTTCGGAATACAAATAAATTGTTGTACTGTCGTGGTTTTATTTCGTTGTTCGTTAGCTTTTCAATCTGTCGAGCTATTTCTTTCCTTTACTGGGCACTGAGACGTAAGTTACAGCACCACTTCTATAACAATCTGCTTCAAATTAGTTCCTCCCTTTTTTGAATTCAGGATATTTATAAAAAAAGAGCACCTAAGAATGTACACTAGCACTTAGGCATTTTATGTAACTGACTCGATTACAACGAACATCAATTTACACTCACAAGTCATATAATTTTATTATGCTCTGCTTTGCGAAAAAGGAGGACAATGTGAAAAGAACTAAAAGAGAGGTCACCATGTGCAAAGGTATTTGTATGAGCTGCAAGACTCCAGTTGTTGCGCATGTCATACACTCCAATTTGCATGTGTAGTACACTGTTGGCTACAGAAAATGTAACATCACAAAGAACTAGAGATATATCAACCACTGATCACACGATTTAAAATACAGTC
The DNA here is from genome assembly GCA_026315105.1 of Locusta migratoria. Taxonomy (NCBI): domain Eukaryota; kingdom Metazoa; phylum Arthropoda; class Insecta; order Orthoptera; family Acrididae; genus Locusta; species Locusta migratoria. Next base: position 459,910,529 of record CM048744.1, read on the forward strand.
CCATCTGAAGTGAGGATTATGATGAAATTAATATTGAATGTTGCTGCCATTGCTGGCCATAAGCGCTGCTACACTCCTTGCCATTCAATCAAATGGGCACTAGATGTGCTGTTGGCTATAACAGTCCATACATTTCCAAGTTGATCCGTTGTAGCAGCGAGTGGTTCGTCTTGGGCCAGTTGTTAGGCAGTAATGGATCAGACACTTCGTATTGACGAGAAATCGGTAGGGACAATAGAATCCGCTGACGACGAAGACTTGAATGTTGCTTGCCACATGTGCTCGTGCGTTATCCTGCTGGAATTGTTCAAATTCAAATGTTCAAATGTTTGTATAGCTTATGGGACTTAACATGGGGTCATCAGTCCCTAAACTTACAAACTACTTATCAACTACCTTATACTAAGGACGGCACAAATATCCATGCCCGAGGGAGGATCCGAACCCCCGACCGTAGTGACCGTGCAGAGCGTGACTGGAGCGCCTCAGTCCCCTCGGCCACCGCGGCCGGCTGCTGCACTGTCATCGTCGGCAAGCTCTGAAGTTACTGGAAGATAAGAGGCGCCAACACTTCGGAGATGTAACGCTGGTACGTATTGGGTGGGGGGGGGGGGGGGGGGTGGGAAGAGGGAAACTGAGAGAGTAGAATCCAATACCACCAAAAACGATAATAATGGGTGCAGTACGAGTATGGTTGCGCACTGCTGGGGCCGAGCGGTAGGTTCCCAGTTAAGTGTCAGGATGAGGCGTGAAACCTTGTGGAGCGCCAGAGGACGGCAGTAAAACAGTATTATTCAACTGAATAAAAGATTTCATGGTGTAGGCGTGTTAGGTCGCCGTCTCATCGCGTCTTCTATGGGCCGGCTGCTATACAGTTCGGACGAAGGTGCCCACGCCGCGACGATTGGGGGTCGAAGTAGACACAGCCAGGAGCAGTCCTCGGTTCCTCCTCCGGTCTATGTCGCTGCTTGTGGGTCCATGCTTCGAACCACTGGAGTCTGATGTCGTGACAGTTGAGCTCTTGATACCGCTGGCAGGATTAGCATCAAAGTTCATAGTTTCCCCGGGTCTGCCACCGGATTTTGATGTCAAGCAATTTCGGCGAATTACCTGTCCGCCATCCTCAGGAGAAACTGCTGCTGCGGAATCTCGCCGACAGGAGTGTTACCTCGTCGACAGGATCATTGGCTTTTAGGAAACCAACCAATGAGTTGGCTCAGCCAGCAACCAGATTCAGTCGTTGTGATGACGGTATACAGCGGTTCAGCATCTTCCCTGGATGATGGTCACTTCAAAGTGTAGTAGTTGTCTCCGGACAACTAGTGGCTACTTGTCTGTATTGCTTTATGTGAGACAGTGATTAGATCATTGGATCGACGACTACCCACCTGCGTATCATCTATTCCAAAGATCTAGTGATTACACTTCTAAAAGCGAGAATATATATACAGGAATTGGCTTAAGCTATGAGGTATAGGACAGTTCGTAATGACCGAATGTGTCCAACAACTTTCACTCAATGAGCCCTTTAATCTCTGACGTACCCCGGTCTTATTCACTCAGGTAGCAGAGTTATGTATAGTTATAAAATGTTTACAAGCTGTAGAATAAACCTTCCGTCGCAGCCAACAGACTGATGACTGTAGCTTTCAACTTGAAGACGCAGCGTCTGCTGTCGTCACGAAACACGCGTCGCATTTGCGACAGAGCGGATGAACTGCTTCCGCCTAGCTTGGCTGGCGATTGCTTGAGTAATCTAAGATTTTAACGTTTATTTTTCACAACTGTACCCTGTAACATGGCTTTAGGAAACAGTGAACAGTTTCTCACCACTCTAATTCGACCAAAGGTCTGGTGCAGGAGGAATCGGGTTTGGAATGACATTTTTATGTTCTGCCTGCAGCATCGTCATGGTCAAGAATCTGATTCAAATTTTTGGGTTATAACAACACAAATCAAGGGAATCAATTACAGAAACACACGATACCGTGTTTCAAAGCTGACATACACGTCAAAATCTATGAGTAAATGTTTACAAATGTGAATAAGATTGCACCATCTGCCAAGCGATTATAAAAAATCGCATTTCAGCTCAGTACAGTGTTTAAAGTTCACAGACTTACCATATATTTCCGAAATGTCACTACTGTTATTAGTTAAAACATCTAATAATTCAAATTGTTAAATACGTCAATACTTACATGTCACGAAAATCAAATTTTGTAAAAAGTAGATTAAACTTTATTATTAATTAGATCAATTTCAAGACAGTAATTCAGAAAACAATTGTTACTTCTATGTAAATGATGTAATTTAAAAAAAAAATTCAATAAATGCAGTAGCTAAACAAACAACTCTACATTCAATATCCTATCCTATTCAAAATTTATATTTTACCAGAGTAATAATTTCCTTTATTTACAATTCGCACATTGGTATTGAAATAGTCGACCAAATACTTTGTTTTTCTTATGTCAAGCTTATTCATAAAAATATTATTCTAAGGTAATTATTTAGACTTAACATAAGGGGATGTAGGATATTAAAAGAGGCAGTTGCAAAGTTTGGCTGGTTCAAATAAAAGGTAGTTCGTGTATGTGTCTGCAATACCTAAATCAGTGTTGTTGTATCTATCAGTTTTTTAGAGATGCGTTAAGATGCGAAGGCGAGATGGACGCCATGGTTTTGTATCCTTTCAACTACAAACAATTAATGTGTTTATGGGAATCTGAGATAAATACTCATTTTGAACTGACCATATTCAACTACTTTGGACTTACTTCGTGATAGCACTGACGACAGTGAAGCCACGAACTGAAGATAAGTAAAAAATTTAGCTGACTCCAACTTCTAAGCAATCTATGCAAAACATGGATTACATTAAATTAGAATGGGGTTACATTACATCGTGTAGGAGCAGTTGTAACAGCAAAGGCGTCAACACTCCAACACATCTCTCACCTCACATGGGACTATTTTCAGTCATGTGATTTTTGTATAACGTGTCTTTTCCCAAATAAATTCTGCTGTGTTATCAACGGTCCTTTTTGCTTTTGGGGTGGCTAGTGGTGTATCGGATTATTTGTTGTTGTAATAACTGCACATGCACTTTGTTCGGTACAATGCGTTCAGTTTGACCTGACCCACAAGCAGTGAACGCCTCTGCAAATACATTGTTTATTTAAGGTTTCAGAATCGACATGTGCCATCTGTCTTATCTACGACTGAGCTTGATGTATCGTCCCATTTGATACCCTTACAATTTGTGGCCCCCAGATACGAAGTACAATAACGAGTCCAGCTCTGATTGGTGTAATGGTCGTAGAATCGTTAAGTGCACAATTTCACATTTCTGATTATTTAAAGCTTGGTGCTATGCTTTGTACCATTCTGATTTCTTACCAACATCTGAGTGAATGATCCATTAACTTTCTGGCGTGCAGTCGTATAAATTACACTTCTTTTAATTTTTCAGCTACATTTCGTCCAGCTATTTTCAGTTAGTCCATCGACTGACGCTCTAACACTCGTTTCGTCCCTTTAACCCTACGGCTCGTGGACCATGCCATTGCACATGAGCGAAAGACGCATAGAGATTTATACTTATGAGCACATATCTGCCATTATCCTTAATAGACGATGAATGTGCATTCGAACTGGGCGTCTCCGCCTTTACAAAACTCGCCAACTAATTCTTTACAGAAATGAGTCACATATTTCATTCAGTTTTTAAGGAGATCTAATTTCACGTCCCCCTCTACGTCTCCGTTTAGACCCTTACTTCCCTTTCTTCCAATGGCGAAATATAGTAATTGCATAGAAGGCATTCAGAGAATGACGACGAGTTGATACTCTACGTGAAATTGAAAAATTGCAGACCAGTAGAGCCAAGGTCTCCACCGATGGTTTAATGAGTGTGAACAATGTGCCTTCTTGAAAGACATATAAATAGGGAAGGACGAACATTGAGTTTCATAGTTACAGATTGACTGTTTTAGTCGATAATTACCACAGGAAGCTTGGAGTACTTTCACAGAGTTAAAATCTTGCACAAACAACTGCATCAAACTATTATTAAGTGTAAAGTTAATAAAAACAAAGGATCTTCAGGAACTGTATATCCTGAATCGCGCCTGCTCTTATTGATATTGAGTCTTCATGCTCTTTGCCGGTTACTCAGCAACGATTTCATGCTCCGTACTCGGGATGGAGGAAACTCCCTAGGAATGCTTTAATACCCTATCGACTGCATGGTCATAAGGAGCTCACGCGCATGTGACCTTTCAAAGGGGCCATCCTGGCATTTGCCTGGAGTGATTCAGGGATACCACGGGAAACCGCAAGCTGGATGGCTGGAGGTGGATTTGAACCACCGTCTTTCCGAATGTGAATCCAGTGCGTTATCGTTGCGTCACGTAGATCGGTTAATTTCCGAGGCATTGACATGGCGACATGTCACTTTTACAGACTTATTACGTTCAGGAGAAATCATAACGTAAGAATCTGTACTCTTCTGTTAATGTTTATACATAGTGAATGGGTGGTAAAACAATGTGGCACTCGTACAACTGTTCTCGTCTTGGAAAGAAACATGTAATTGATACAGCTGAAATACACTCATTTTTAAACTAATTAACCATTGTTTCATATCATTTAAGAGAATCATTTTCCTTGTCCACGGAATAATGACAAATCATTTCTGTGTTTCACTGCAGAGTTCACTGAGCTAACTTGAAAAAAAAAAAAAGTGCATCCGGTTATTCACTTTCGTAACAATTATCGTCGCCATGCCTCATATCCCACTGCACTAAAGCTTTTCCAATAAGCTGCTTTGGACAGGAAAAACAGTTATCTATTAACTCTTACAAATTTTCAGTCGGAACGTTTTTTGCCGCGCCCTGCACAACTAAACTCCATGTTGATTTCTTACAGCCACCAGCTAAAGTTGAGGTGGTGTTTCGCAACCTGCTACTTTCCTTTGAAAATAATCCTAATTGATATAAAATAAGGCTACATGTCAATGTGTATTGGTCTGGTGAAGTGATTCTTGCCCTGGCGCTAAGCTAGGTAGTTTCCATCTGGCAACAAGGACGCGGTTTCCATAATCAGGGCATGGTGTGGCTGAACGTTCGAGTCTGAAGTGACAGCTACGTTAGCGTACGGTCAGGGTGCAAGTGGCTGACCCTACGTAAGCACAGAGTGCGTGAGAAGGAATAATGGTGTAGCTGTTCTGCGTGCACGGCCCAGACTACTAACATATTATAACCTACAGCCGTTACTGGTTTAATGTTTAAGTGCATTGTTAGCTTCTCGGGCTTCCAGCCGAGTCAGATGGTTGGAAGCCCGCGAGCTTTCAGCCAGGCTCTCCTTGGCCATTGTCAACTGGTAAATGACTGCTGCGTCGTCGTCATTTTGCCGTTATATTGCCAAGCTCTCCTTGGCCATTGTCAAGTGGTAAATGACTGCTGCGTCGTCGTCATTTTGCCGTTATATTGCCGCGATGCTGGCTATGACGTCACTGGAGCTGTATTTCTCACTATATAGCATAATATTTACGTTCCGAGTCGGTCGCGCCTGCTTCTGGCTGCTATTTGTGACGTAACTGAGGCTCGCTTCTTCGCCATGTTTAGGTCTCATGTCTGCCGCGACCGCAAGATGACGTCGTTATTAATGGTATTCTCCCATATTTTAATTTCAGTAGTTTGTTTTTATAACACTATCCCAATGTCCTTTCGTTTTAGCAGAATGTTTCGTCGAATCGAATTAAGTGTCGATTTTCTAATGAACATTCTGCCACGGCTGATTTTTTCCGGGAAACGAAGACGTGTTCTGTCCGGCGTTGTTCCTTAGAGCGTACAGTAATTTCATAAGAATAGCAGTCACATAGTAACTTATAGACTCCCAGTGTTTTGAGTCTTAGAACATCCTTTACAGATCTCATCAGCTAGAACATCCTTTACAGATCTCATCAGCTTTCGTACTTTTTGTAGGGACCTGTGTCTCTTGATATCAGGAAAAGTACGTCGAAGGAAGAGGGAAAGATTCTTAGGTTCTTGGCCTTCCGTGGAACAGTGTCGGGAAAGATTAGGCGAATTGGCTGTTTGTATCTTGCGATGACTCCAACCATTTTCCTTTAAGACTCTTCCGAAATAACTCTAGCGGTAGACATTCGGCGAAACAGTCGTATTATGCGCGATGAACTAGGGTGTTCCGAACGCCGCGTTTTTGCGCTGAGTGGTGGTGGTTGAGCACATTCAGATAGCGTTCAGTATGTGTGGGCTTCCTACAGACACTGTGGCTGAGGTGACCATTGGTTTTTCGGCGGACGAGGCCATTTGCGATCGATTTAGGATTATTTTGCGGCTGCTTCAAATACATTACAATTCTTTTAATAATTTTAGTTGGGGGAAAGGCTTCTATGACGTTTCGCAAAGCTAGTTTTCTTTTACGGTATTCAAATGTATCCAACCACAACGCCTGAAATTAAAAACAATCACATACAAAGCAGACATAGTCAAACTTTCCACTGAAATGCAAGGCCAATGTTCGCGTTATGTATGTATTGTCATAAATTTTGTATCAATTTATTTCTTCTTAAAGAGGTTTATCACTGATTGTGATCTCTATATTTATTTGTAGTGAATTCTATTAATCGACTCCTAGATATTTAGTTGTAGTAAACAAGTACGGTCTCAGTTATTTTTTATTCCCTGTATTAGTGGTATTCGGCTCTTTTGACGTGCGATTTTGACTACCAGTGCTTTAGCTCAACAGAGCAGGGATACAAACGCTAGAAAGAATCAAGAATGTGTCGCACTAGTCGTACTAAAATAATAGTTGAGAATGTTAGTTTGTTTATTAGCTTCCACGCCCTAACTACTCTACTTATCATCCTTAAATGTTCCATACATACTTTCAGGGGTACAGAAAAGGACACGGGGTACCTTTCATGCAGAAAAAGTATAACTTTTACTTGGTTGTCCGGCATAATAACGCATTCCACCAACACGAATTAATCGCAACATAATGCCTGTGATACAGAAAAAGAGAGCGGTATTAACATGGAAGAAAAGGTTTAGTCCCTCCCTCCCCCCCACACAAAAAAAAAAAAAAAAAAAAAAAAAAAAAAAAAAAAAAAAAAAAAAAAAAAAAAAAAAAAAAAAAAAAGTAAAGTAAAACTGTTCCTGAGTTACATTAGACACATCTCAAAATCGTACATTACAAAGAAGACATATAGGTCTTCATGAAGGTGTTTTGTATACTTCACAAAGCACCATATGGTGCATGGCATGATCGACGCCTATCCACCTAAAAGCTGCAGATATACGTAATTTTTATGTACGGGGGAGAAGGGCATGGGCTGAGAATGAGGAGGAGGTGGGTGGACAAATAAATGTAGAAGAGATGGGCAGAAAGAGAGAGAGATGGGCAGAAAGAGAAAGAGAGAGAGAGAGAGGCGGGGTGCAGATGGAGCAGAGGGAGGAGGAGGAGATGAATAGAGAGATGGAAGAGGTGGAGTATGACAGAGAGAAGGATGAAGAATTGACATGAATAGGTAAAGTAGCTGGAGGAGGACGGGGTTGAGAAGATGAACAGAGAGAGGAGTTAAAGAGAGAGAGAGAGAGAGAGAGAGAGAGAGAGAGAGAGAGAGAGAGAGAGAAGATATGGACAAAGGGCAGGGGAGATGGGGCAACACAATGTCGGAATAAATAATCTGCCAATGTCAGTTACTAACGCTAGTTATAATTAAAGTTAAAACAAGTCCAGATCGCAAAATTGTAGTTTCCATTTCATAACCGGTTTCGGTCTATTGCTAACCATCTTCAGATGAGTACCATCAGGATGGCAGGCGGTGGCGGCCACACAGCAGGTTGCACAGACGTGAGCAGTCAACGATTTTGCGATCTAGACTGTTTTTAATCTTAATTATAAGTGTTGTATCAAGATCGCTGTTCATTTCCAGTACCCATTCTAAAATTACTAACGCTAGTGCTCCGTACACGCAGTCTCTTCTGCAGATGAATCATATATTCATAAAATTTTCTCATGACTGAAATATACCACAACTAAACTTACATGCTCGTTCTTTTTTACATCGCTTTTGCGAAATTATGCCTTATTACTTAGGTGACAAATGTGTCAGACAGCTGTTCCAAATACGATTTTAAGTCGTGCATAAGTTATGCGGGTAAGTAAAAAGTAGTAGGCACTCTTTTGCATTTTTCATGATTTGTTTGTGCAATTATTTCTTGACTGTTTTTTTTTCATGAAGACTATATTTTCATCGCTTAATAAATTATTCTGGTATTGATCATCACCCTCCCTGATTAGGATGGTTTACTGTAAAATCGTGTGCCGCGGTTCCGCTGTCCTGATCGCAGCACGCTACTCTGCGGTACCATAGTGACAGCGTTATTTTTAAAAACGGATTTTACGTGTTTTCAGTTTGTCACTTATTAGAATTTTTATAAAACTCTAATAAGTGACAAAACGGGTATTTATTTATTTATTCCTGCCATTTTTCAGGTATATATACATTTGCATGAGGGCTGTATGTCTGTAAAGTCTCTTGGGAATGCAATTAGTAGTAAAGAAGTATCAGATTGAAACTTGGTGCGCGATGATGCGTTTTCCATGAATGTTACTGCTAATGTGCTCGTATCTTATGAATTACGTGTCGTACTGAAATACAATTTAGAAGGTATATTCAACTATATATGTGAATACTGTCTGTAAAATTTCCTACGGTTATAATTTGTAGTGTAGAAATTATAAATTGTAACGTCATGTCGAAAAGTATTAGACGAGAAACTTTTTTTCCTTTCATCATTTTCCTATGGTTGTCAGCGAGAAAAAGTTTAATAAAGGTCTGAAATTTATTGTTGCAAGTCGCTAAGTACTCTCATTGTCATACAGCGTATTGATAAAGGCTCGCAGCATTATGGAGCAGTATTTAGCAATTACTGTTGTTTATGACGTCATATTTTCTGAACCATGTATCTTATGTGATTCTTAACCCTGTAGATATTGTTACATCATGGTAAGAAACACGTGTACCAAATTTGGTTGAAATCGGTCCAGTGGTTTAGGAGAAAATGAGCAGCATTGTCGCAAATATGCAGCAGTTTTTCGCGCATCTCATTGTTTATGACGTCATATCTCGTCGACTATATATCGTGTGTGATTCTCTCTCTTACGGCGACCGTGCTCATGGGTTTAAGCTTACGTGTACAAAATTTCATAACGATTGGAACAAAACTGTAGATTTGTATGCAACACGAACATACGGACACTCTGCTGTGTATATTAGATAACCTCGTGTACGGACTGTGTATTTACCATTCTCTCTGCCTATTTGCCCGGTAACTTGTTTACTGAAGCTGCCTACCGCAAGCTATTGCAATGCAAAGATGCGAAATAATCACGCCCGGCAATATCATTGGAAAGACTCATAAGATTGACCCGCGCAACGGATAACATTACAAACGCATCTCAACTAATTAATCGGATCCAATATATGTACGCAAATGGAACGGATACGTTACTCTATTTATGCTCCAGTGCACCATTGCAAGCGACAGCAAGAACTTCAAGAATGCGATTACTAGTGTTGAATACATTACAAACGCATCTCAACTAATTAATCGGATCCAATATATGTACGCAAATGGAACGGATACGTTACTCTATTTATGCTCCAGTGCACCATTGCAAGCGACAGCAAGAACTTCAAGAATGCGATTACTAGTGTTGAATACATTACAAACGCATCTCAACTAATTAATCGGATCCAATATATGTACGCAAATGGAACGGATACGTTACTCTATTTATGCTCCAGTGCACCATTGCAAGCGACAGCAAGAACTTCAATAATGCGATTACTAGTGCTGAATAGAGTCATATGAACTTTTAGAAATTGCTTCGACACGCGTGTTGGGTAAAATCATTATTTATTAACAAATCCTTTAAAATGAATATTACATCATGTTAATTGAAATGCAAATTTTTAGTATTAAAGAGAATTTACTTGCAACTTTAGTCTCCATTGTCTGAATGGGCCTCCTAGCAAGTTAATAAAATAAAATAAAATAAAATAATTAAAAAAAAAGAAAAAAATCTGAATCAACTGGAGGACAGTTCACGCTGTTTAACAAACATCGAACATTGACAACAGACTGCACATTAGTGGAGTAAAATGTGGCTTTAGAGTAACTAACTAAGGCACTGCAGTTCGTGTATAGAGTCGTATTCTAAAACAGGCAACAGTAGACGTTGGAAAATTAACTAGCTGCCACAAAAGATCGCTTAGATAGCAGAAGTAGTTCGCGATACCACGATAACACACTTTACACCAGGCACAGAACGAAGTCGTGTTCACATCACTCACACTGTCCAAATGTGGCTGGGATATGTTGCAAACCGACAAAAGAACAGTGGCAAGCGAGAGATACAGGAGTGGCCAGGCACCGTGGAGACAGGCTACATCACAGCACAACAAACACTCAGTGGAACGGGCGCCGCACAACACGAAGAAGGCAGGCCCGGCGTCCGGTGTCCGCTGTTGCAGTCGTAGTGCTCTGTCCCACAGTCTAACATATACAGTCGCGACATTCACTGCTGTGAAAGTTGTTACCAACTGACAGTTGCAACGACACTAGTGCTCCTAGCGGTGGGCAAGTCACCGTAGGAGTGATGTGTGTTTATAATTATCTGTGTGCGTAATTAACGAAATAGTTCTTGCGTTACAAGCATTAGTAAAATATTAAGAGATATACATAACGCGAACATTAATGTAAAAACAGTCGAATTTAACTGATTCAGAGGTGTAATGAACAACTTAGTCGTGAACAAATACTTACGAATATGTTTTATTTTGCAGCTTATTCCGCTGAGAGTAAGTAGAATACAAACATAAAAGAAACACAAATTTCTATTATGGTGTGTTCTTACTATGACAAGAGGATTTTTTTTTGACGTGTATCAGTTCGGTGTGTAGTCTAATGATTCAAACATTTTTAGGCTTCACTCGTCTTTCTGTCCTGAGTGTCATTACTTTAGCTTAAGAAGACAATGTCTTGAAGATTATTGCCGTTTTTGGTTTAGTTGTAGCAAGAATTGTGGAATTTGGGTTCTTCTTTGTTGAAAACAGTTTGATTGCTTTTTTCGTTTTCTTTCCTTGTCTGTGGCGTTTTTCCTTCAGGTACAGTTGAGGTGGCTGATTTGGTACGTTAAATACTGTGGTTATTGCATTCTATATTCGTTTCCTACGTTCCTTCTTCATCGATTTTACTGGAACTGTAGTAAAGTAACCTTAACGTTCTTGAGTAGAAAAGCGACGTCTTTCTGCTAAAGGGCAGGTCTTCTACTGTTAATAGTAAATGAAATTATTCAGCAAAAGCCTGTAGATTACGAGATAATTGTAAATAAACGGTCGTGCAATGTACCGTTTCGTACCTCATCAGGGATCTCAGTAAACCTAATAAAGACAAAGGTGGAGCTAATTTTAAATTACCATCTATTTTATGGCACTACATACGTTCCCTAGGGTGAAAAGTCTGTAAAAATCAATATAAACGATACTATTCGCACTCGTCCAATACCGTATTCAGAAACATAGCTTGCCGGCCGCTTGGAGCGCTACAGTCGTAGTGTATAACAAAAATCTGCGGGAGTGTATATGTATATGTTAGACTGTGTCTGTCCCCGGCTCAGCCAAACTGAAGCTGCCCCGTACATGTTACGAACACTCCTCGAAAGCCGGCCGCGGTGGCCGAGGGGACTGAGGCGCTTCAGTCACGGTCTGCACGGCCACTACGGTCGGGGGTTCGAATCCCCCCTCGGACATGGATATTTGTGTCGTCCTTAGGATAAGCTAGTTGATAAGTAGTTTGTAAGTTTAGGTACTGATAACCCCGTAGTTAAGTCCCATAAACTTAACAAACATTTGAACATTTCTTTTTGAACTCCTCGAAACTCGCGTCGACGCGGCACGCCAGGGCCACGGGCGCAGCCACCCAGCTAGGCAAACGCCCCACGCGGTATCGCCGAGCGACGCTGTCCAAGTTTCCGGGAAGCTCTCCCCCAAGTGACGTGTTAAACTCCCGCGTGAAACTGCCCTCTCTCTCTCTCTCTCTCTCTCTCTCTCTCTCTCTCTCTCTCTCTCTCTGTTGCTGCTAGAACCCCCTTTTTCTTGGTGCGCGAGCCGCTAGATAAGGCATCGCTTCTCGCAAATAGAGAGTAGGTACTAGCAAACATATGGCGAGCGCTAGAACATGCCAAGCCCCTAGCACGCCGTAGCGGAGAAGCGACGCAACTGTCCCCGAACTGGAGCGGCTGATCACCGCCATTTGCAGGGAAGAATCCTAGTACTGGGGGTGGTGATTTGAAGTGTATGAAACGCAACAAGAGCAAAATGAAGCACAAAATAAAAGCATGTTTGTTAAAAAAAAAAGTTACTGATTCTTGTTGTCTGTTTAAAAAGTATTCTTAAATGAATAAAGTTTCCTAATTTTCGAAATAACGTCTGCATAGAGACACGAAACTTAAGAATTTAAGGCTCGTTTCTGATAAGGTGGAGCGACTTTTCATCCAGATATTGGCATAAGATGATTGCATGAAACTTGTAAAGTAGCAGAGACTGCGATTATTTTTTAATTCGGGTAATTTTATGTCAGGTCCTGTTTACTTTTCGCCGACTACTCTGTACGTTTTGCACGCTTATTTTTGTACATTACATTTTTGTCTACATGCCATACCATATTACATAGAATTTTCCTTTCAACTTCCTCGAATTTGGCTATGAATAATTCTAATACTCATAAAATTTTAAATACGCATTTCATTCGCACATTACTCTTTAACAGAGATAGTACTTCTCAAAGTGGTTGAGTATGCAACACTAGATCAAGTAATGGCCATTTTCGAAGTACAATCACCACCTGTTAAGTGTCTAAAAACAATTATTCGACCTACTTCTGCATCATACTTATGTGATAAATACCTCTTATACGCCCAGTTATTCATTCAGCTCAAATTAGTATTTTTATTAATTTATTTGCAAATAAAGTACAAGTACTTGACATGCACCAAAGTACGTTTCTCAGTTTTAGAGAATCATCTGCAAGAGGAAACCCAAACAAAACCATACAGTCATGATTTATTATTTCTCCATGAAAATACTATACGGTGTACAAGTAATGACTGATCTTGGAAACGTAACATTGTTTCCGTCTTCGTCTTTGCTTCCGTTCTCACTCTTACAATTGAAAGCAACACACGAGCGTACCATTTTTACGTACGATTGCCCTGAAAATGGCGGCTTGTGTCACATTCAGTGTGAGGACGCGACACTAGCGCCAGCGAGCGGTCTAGTTTTTATTTAGTAAGTCTATGGAACATGCAGCGTCGCGATTACCGAAAGCAAAGCATATCGATAGAGAGGGCAGCGCCAGAAATCATAGTACCGAGGTACTACCAAGTCAGACAATAAATAATTAAAAACGAATGAGATGCAGACCATCAGAAATAACAGGCCAAGAGGTAGCGAAGAAAGTGCTGGAATAAAATCATTGAAATAGAAAATACAGATCCAGCACGGCTCAGTCCACAATTCATATGTGACACCGTTGTCAGTACAGCTTCACGGTTATCTTAGAGGAGGCTCTGAGAAAAACAAGTGCTGTTAAGTGGCATTCATCTTCGGTATTGTATATCCCTTGGGCACACAACACGAACACCAGTAATTTAGACATCATGATCTGCATTTCAACATGTTAAGGCTATGGTTGTCCCTCTCTTTTGGGTCTCCGTGTTGTTATCTTTCAAAAAATTAACGAAAGACTACTTACTACTCATGACGACCAGACCTATGTCAATGCAGGTGAGGTTTGAATTTTGGCTAGGCCACCACGTTCTTCTTAACTGAAAGCGAATGGTTACGACGGGTTTCGGAGAGATTGGTTTCCAGCTTCTCCAACTGAAGAATTCTGGCACAGAGTCCAAGTACCGGTCGTACCTACAATCTGTGCTCATTTAGATCGATGCTCAGCTAGTCTATTGCCATTGTTACTAAATATTAACCTTTTCACCCCAAATTCATCTAAAAATATAATGATGTATTCCTTCCACTATGGTGTATGCCCAGAATAAAGTCTTTTTTGGTGCGCTTTGTTTCTTTAGCCTCAGATACGTTCACAGTTAACTTACTGATGCTGTTGTACGTATAGTTACTATTACTTCGTGGTCTGACAAAGAAATGTAATATAGCGGCATTTGTCGTAGCACAGAAGTGGGAAAGGCGAACGTTACAGGTCACAAAAGCAGAAATAAATAATTTGAAAAAGGATACTGAAAATTAAGTCGGCCATCATTTTCGGCCCTCTTCAAGAAAAGATAAGCAATTCGAAGATTCAGTACTTTCTAGCAGCTTGGGCATGTATATGTGATTGAGTCAACACTAGAAGTAACGGATTTTTCTCTACTCCTAGTAGTACCATGTAGGTAAATTTTGACCCACACTAGTAAACTACCATTTAGTTTATACTTGGGTGCTGTTTTGCGTTTCTATATGTTGATAATATATTCAAGAAGACTCTAATTACAGGAAAAATACTATTTGTCCTTTAAAGTGAATAGTACATCGTCAAAAGTAAATTTTCAGAAATAAATGTAAATTTCATTTTACAGAAGAAATTGTACAGTCTTCAGTCAAAAATCATTCAAACAAGTAAGCAAAGCAATTTTACAATGTTTATTGATAGAAAGATTGAAATAGAGTGAAAACATACAATTTATGTGTCTAGCAATAGTATTTTTAGCTTAACTGACTTATAAGGCAAGTACCGAGTATTTGCAAAAGAGTCTAAAATGCAACATGTTTTCTTGCTTACTGCAATCAAGAAGAAAAAAAAAATGTCAGAACAAACAATTTCAGTCCGTAATTTTAAGTGTTTCGAAACATCTTCGAACAAATAGTTGACAGTTTTTTTTCTAAGCTGGTGTGGACTCACAGTTCAGACATTAGACAAGAGTTTTGGATTTGCACACATACTTGTTGGAGTTGAAACATGACTTTGATGTTGCATTCCCCTATTGTTGTATGTAGGAAACATGATTTTGACAATGCCTTCTATTTCCATATTAACCATTTCCGGAGCCAAATGCTTGCAAGGGGAGATTGGGTCTTCGTTGCAGTTGGCAGGGGCGAGGAAACTCATGTACTTCTCTGAGAAAGAATTCTCGTCGTGAAGTCTCCTACGTGTACATAAAGTAAAAATTATGTGAGTATTGATAAATGCAAGGTCATAAATGATGTAAAAGACATGCACAAGCCATCGGTGGTTGCCAGCTTGGACACTGTAAAGTCTTGCCATTCGGTCAACTATACCAATTCCACCCTTGGTTTTATTATAAAACAATACAGTTTCTGGAAGTTTCTTCTCACTATTGTCGTTAATCTGACATCTATCATGCATTTTACTCTGATGAATGACACCCATAAATCCAACACCTGAAGAATAGAACAAAGTAAGACGTACAGTGGACTGTGTGCTTACAAGTTCAAAAAGTTAGGTAGAATGCTATATGTTTACCTTGTGCAAAAGTAAATCATTGTCAGATGTTACAGATTCTGTTTGCCGATCATACGCTGTATCTTAGTCACTTGAGTCAGTAGTTTTTACTGGAACAAAATCGTCATCGTTCTTTGCAATCGTCTGACCTAACGGATTAGTCACTTTATTTCGTCGGTGAAATCTCGGCACCCGCGAAACCGCATCACCTTGCGTCAACAACAAAAATTCGCCACAATAAACCACAAGCTTACATCGCTACCACCCGGAATGACTAATCCCACTTGGCTCGACCAAAGGCAAAGATACACAGGAAACTTCTATTAGGGCGAGGCGCCTGTCATCCGCTGTCGTGTCATAGAACTGTTAGCAGTCACTCAGACAGAGGTGTGGTTATTCTGTGCCTTCCCACTGACACTTCATTGATCTGCATGGCGCCAGCCACAGAAAACCGAAAGCCGCGCTGATAAAAGATTTCATCCGACCTCCAAATTTATTTTCCGTATTTATCGCTATTTTGGCCGAAAGTGACATAATATTCTCCAACATCTCATGAATAATGTCGAGACACGGCCAGAAATTATTTCCTGTCTAAAAACTGGCATTGCTGATATCAGATTGTGTTTAACTGTGTATTGGTAAAAAATGACCCACATGGTACAACTGGTACAACAGATAAATTTTCCATACTTCTAGGTGGCATAGAGGGATGAAATTTTAGTGAGTTATACAATAAATGAATAAAAGTCACGAGAGGGTTTGGTCCTACGATGAATATGGTGGCCGGTAGGGCTGACTAAACACCCATACGGGTCAGAAACAGTCGCAACTTGTTTGGTGTTTCGGGAGATATTGGCAGTGTGCAGCTGTCGTAAGGTCAACTACACAATCCTGTGACGATGAACAACCAATATTGCCTAAAACTGGACACGTTTCGCAATGGCTGATAAACAATAAAGGGAAAAGTAAACATAAGCATTCTTGAGAAAATACAGTCATCGAGAAAATACAGTCACCGAGAAGAAACATAAATCAAATGAAAACCTACTGTCGGTTGATATGCCTCTATGCAATGAAGGGGAAAATTAGAAGAAGAAAAAATGTTACTCGGAGAAACATTATTTATTGTAAAGCCAGTGGACTGACTCAATCCTTTTTGCTCTGTTTTCTGTATATACATACAGATCAAACGATTTACCGACTCCGGAGCATGTGACATTGTCCTTGATAGAAGAAATGGTTTCCTAGATTCTGTCCATCTCGTCTTCTCTCTCTGTCCATCTCCGCTTCCCCCTCAAACTTTTCCTCCTCCTCCATCCGCCGTCCCTGTCCATGCCCATTGCCTTCCTTGTCTTCCATCTCCTCCTACCTCTTCTTCCTGACCATCTAGTCATCGTCCCTCTTTTTTCTCCCCGTACCTATTGAAACTCAAGAAATGATAATTAAGATATTAAGATCTTACTTCAGTTCTTGTGGTCACGGCGGCATATGACGACAAATTTACCCTCACGTAAACGAAATAAAGACACCAATAAACGACGTTATTTATAGACTTCGTTACTACGATTTTTGTATTCCATTGCTGACAACATTATGAACCTTGCACGTATGAAATTTTAGGAACCTGTATTTTTTTCCCGGCAGTGTTGTGTAGGTGTGAATGTTCGGGTGCAGGTTCGTGCGTAACTGCATTAAGCAGAATTTTATTATATCTTGCATTACTATACAGAATCTTTCGTGTGCCACCGCACGGTGGATAACTGAGGCTCTCTTAAAATGAGTATGTTTGTTAGTCCTTCACTATGAAATCGAACGCATTTGTATGAAATTTGGAATGGGGTACCTTGAGCTAATATGTGGGATACTTTTCGGAATACACCATACGCTGCAATAGACTTATTGTATGACCGATCACCATGAAAGTTTGCATTATAACTTGTCCTAGAGGAAGGAAGGGAGAGAGGAAAGGAAATGATGGTCTAAGAAAGGGCAAATGACAGGAGGAGGAGGACAGAGAGCGAGGGGAGGTAGGAGATTGGCAAAGAGAGAGCGAGGAGGTTATTGACAGACAAAGCGTAAGTGATTGGCATGAGGAGATTAACACAGAAAAGGGGAGGATAAAAATAGATGTTGGAGGGAGGAGCAGGTGAAAGAGAGAGAGAGAGAGAGAGAGAGAGAGAGAGAGAGAAAGAGAGAGAGAGAGAGAAAGGGGGTTGTAATGGAACATTGGGATACACTGCTCAAAACAGTTACAATATCAGGTGAGATATACACAATGTACATATGGTAACGTCTATTTTCAGATATTGGTTTCAATTGTTCGATTGGGTTGTAATTTGTGAGAGATACAGTATAATATTTTGCTGTACCAACTCGGGTTGAAGTCTGGGGAACTATCAGGTCACTCCATTAGATAAATTCCATCAGCTTCAAGCATGTTTTCCATCTGTGCAACTCTGTGAGGACGAGCATTACCTTCCACCAGAGGGAACCTATCTGCAACGGGGCCAGCTTAGGGCACAAGGGTCTAAGGACCTCGTCTCTGTACATCTCAGCAATCGAAGCGCATAGACGTTCGTAAATCCGCCAATACTGACTCCTGCCCAAATCATTCGTCCATGATATGGTGATGTTTCCTGAGCATAAGAAGGATTGTGTTGAATTCCACGTTCTCTCCACATGAGACAACGAAGATTACCGGGATGAACACAAAATCTTGAGTCATGTGTGAAAAGAACCGGCGCCATTCGTTACACCAATCCTGACCTTCCGCCGCCCAGTTTTTGCGGGTTAAACTAGACACACACACACCATACGCCTCCGTGAGTAGAGGCCACATTACCTAAGGCTTCGATTACGGACTGTATGTGTTGATATGGCGGGTGCGTTGCAATTGTGCTGCATTCAGCCTGATGTGTTGACGGGATGTTAACCGGAGATAACGGTCATGTCTTTCAGATATTACGCGTGGACGACCTTGGCCTTGCCTTCTTTTAACGGTTCCTATTGTCTGAAATCGCGTCCAGGTCCTGGAAATTACACTTTGGGACACTCCGAAAGTTGCAGCCATTTCTGACCCGTTTCCAACCTTCCTATGGCTCCCCATGCCAAAGCTTCGGGTAAGTCTCGTTGTTGTTGCATTGCGCTACCTGATCAGTACACTATCTGAATCCAGTTGCTAGTGTAATTAGTTTGGTGGAGTACAACCAAGTTAATATTAACCCCCGCAGTAGCAATTTTCTGCTATTACTATTATATTTGTTGCCTATTTTAGTTCATTCTGTCGATGATAATACTTCAGAATATAAACTGATCCCCTAAGTGTTTTAACCAGTGTACATATTGTATGAATTCTAATGTGAATTAAAAAAAATTGCAAATGTTTGTAAAGTCTATGGGACTTAAATACGGGGTCATCAGTCCCTAAACTTACAAACTACTTATGAACTACTTATGAACTACTTACGAACTAGGACGGCACAAATATCCATGCCCGAGGAGGGATTCGAACCCCCGACCGTAGTGGCCGTGCAGACCGTGACTGGAGCGCCTCAGTCTCTTCGGCCACTGCGGCCGGCTGTGAATTACATATATCTCCGTTTTTTATCAGTAGTAGGAGGAAAGCAGATGGGGAGAGACAGGGGGCAAAAGATAGACGGAGGAGGCTGATATAATGGAGGAGGAGGAAATCGACGTAGGACCGTAAACAGTGGTGGACGTATTTACTGCCTACCTTTTCTGTTCAAGTTTGTAATTAACTACTCTGTCACGTAAAAATTGTTTGTAAACGAGTGTGTTATGAGTGACATGTATTATCGTTTCGTATCATATCAAGAAGTAATGCCTCTCCCATGTCACGTGGTTTGCATTGCAAGAGTTCCAAGAGATATCTTTTAATGCGCAATTGGGTTATGCGCGTAAATAATGAGTTCCAGTCTTAACATTTGTTTGTTAATAGCTACTTAACTGCGGGTAACAGCGCCGGGTGGGACTAGTTGTATCCATAAACTAAGAAGGTAGTACGTGAATGAAGTTCGTGATTGCTAGATTTCCAAATCTCTGGGCTATGATGTAGGGGGCCAAGCCAAACAACGCAAGATTCTTTGCTTAGTTAAAACTTTGTCACTGTCTAAAAGATTCAGAATTTAGATCTCTTTTTACCTTCCGAATACTGTGACTTCAGCCCACTGATATTCATGTCATTTATGGCCTGATTTAATTCGCACTATTCTTTCTGCTCACGCAGCACTTGCTGTTGTTTCTGTGTTGTAAGTCTCTTGTACAAAATTCCCCGGTGCGGGTGGCAGTTGGACCTCCAAATATGCGGCAGGTGGTATCGCCGGAGCAGATAACGACAGGTGATCGTTCATGCCGCCCTTGGAACACTTCTGACAAGAACTCGATCGATGTCCCCTCTCACGCATGCCAACCTTGTTATCTGAGTACTGCCCCACTTCTTTTCTGCATGCGTACAATGTTATCTGCTTTTGAATTGCATTAAACTGGCAATGTGTCACAACTTATGCTGAACATGAACTCTTAACTCAAAAGTGTCAACTATGTTTAGCATT
Source organism: Locusta migratoria (assembly GCA_026315105.1). Lineage (NCBI taxonomy): Eukaryota > Metazoa > Arthropoda > Insecta > Orthoptera > Acrididae > Locusta > Locusta migratoria. Next base: position 459,930,672 of record CM048744.1, read on the forward strand.
CCCGAAGGAAAACCGTTTCTTCTTTCAGCCTACCTCTTTCAGTGAATGCTTTAAGCTCTTCGATATTTTCTTATAACTTACTGGTTGTCAATCTTCAGAAACCTATTTTACGAGCGTCTTTTCATACCATGTAAAAAACAAAACTACTTTAAAGAGATATTTCCTGTTACTTTCAGCTGAACGCAGAATTTGTGAATTAAGTGACTTTAGACCCATAAATTGCTCTATGAGTGTAATGTAGATTCTAAATAGAAACCATACCTTGAAATTAGAAGCTCTGACATATGCCACAGCATCTTCGGTGGTTTTCGACATCAGTCTGTACGTTTAAAGAGGTGAAAAAGAGTATTCGATGGAATAAATTTTCAAGTTTCTCGAATTCACATTAGAGCAATGCACGAGGATAGAGTGAGGGTGTCTTTTGTTTCTTTGGTGACACAGTTTTGCCATATTAAGGGGTCTGATTTTTTTCCAATGCTAACATGACTTACATCAAGCAGAAAACTGTGTTAAGTGCAAGAACTATTTTCTCAATCATTGTAATAGTTCTCCTTTGCATATCTCATGTCTCCAATGAATCAGGTGTGTAATATTGACATCAAATTCAGAAGGATACCACATCACAAAGAATTTTACGTTACATCTTATATTCCTCTTTGGAATTAAGTATACCGTAAGAATAATAAGTCATTAGCACACCGAAGTCCAAGAAAGATTCAAGACTGATTTAACAAATAACCAATTAAATAAAAACTTTATAAGGTAAAACATTTTTGAACGGATTAAAAAGTACAAAATAATTTCCAGATTGATAACCCCATAAAGACAGTCCTGAAATATATGTGACAGTGAGTTTTGAACGGACGTCTCAACAACTGTAAAATTTAAAGCGATAAACGTGAGGCACATATAATAGATAACTGATGCTTTATGGTTCACCTAAATCACCAACATTTTATTGCATTGCAAATTACATGAAATATTATGTATTTTTAAAAGTGAAGGTGCCTTGCGTACTGCTATCTATTGCACTTACCGGCATTTTTCGTTAACAATTTTACAAGTATTGACATAGCGATAAAAATTCATAACCACGAATTTTAAGGACTAGTTACATGAGGCGAGGAATTTATAATGAGCTAAGAAAAATTATTTTATACTTTCCAAAAATTGCGGCATTTAGAAAATTTTCATTTAAATAATTATTTCTTGATTGTTAGTGTCGTGTATGTGAATTTCTTGACTCGGTTTCACATGTTTAGATGAGATTACAAAAGAGACATATGATAAATATTATAATTTGAGATTCCCTTATCCTGAGTGTACCAATAAATTTCTTACTTTTATGTGACCACGAAGGCAATCTATAGAACTACAAATAAAGTTTTAGGATGAAAAAAGAGAAAGATGACGAAGAAAAAACGTTTCAGCGTATATAACGAAGAAACAAAACAAGCAATTCATGTAAAAACGGTATCATACATGATATATTTACAAAATGAAACAGCTATACCTTATTAAATATATTAGTAAAAATGGACGAATCCCAAGAGTATAATTTGAAAAACTGACGAAAATGCATAGAATAAATTATAAATAAGGTAGAAAACGATGTATGTGGAAGGCCGGTAATTGGATATAAACTAATGAAACACGCAAAACAGAGATCCTGCATGATTGAACCTAATAAATGAACAACAATGGGAAGAGTACAATAAACAATTCTGGTATAATGATGAACTGGATGAAAGAAAAACACATATCTCCAAAGTTCCAAGAGAAGATTCCCATAACATTACAATAAATGCGGTACTAAGGTAAGTAAAAACAGGGGTGAGGGCACCTGGATTAGATGGAGTGAAAATAGAACTTATTTTCTATAAAATGCAAATTAAGAATCACATCCGCTCAATAAATGCTAAAAAAAATGGCCAAATACCTCTCTCTGGGTCAACAGCTGTAATTAAAGATTTGTTTAATAGAGGAGATCGTAAAAATTATGAAAATTATAGGGGAATGAGTCTCGTGAAAAAAGGATATAGAATCTACACTAAAATAATAAATAATAGATTGAAAACTATTACCGATTGACTGCTAGGAGAAGGGCAAAGATTATGGTGGAAAAATATGCTGAACGAGTACCGAGTATCGAGTTTTAAATATCTCGGTTGTCACATACGTTTATTTATGACAAAGATGTTGAGCAGAAAGTATATGGGACACTCCAAAGAATTCTTAAAAACAAAGTTACAAATAATGCTTTATGAAAGTAAAATCTGGGTACCGAATAATAATAATAATAATAATAAACCAAAGATCAAAATACAGTCATCAAAAACTTTTAATTATTGGAGGTTGTACAAGGATGGAGAGGATACGAAATGAAAATATTAGGAGTTAAATACTAATCAGTAAACATGAAGATAGTAAATAACACACAAAGACCGATCTTTTACCAAGAAACACCAGACTTCCCAAAGCAGCATTGGATTACACGCCGGGGGAACGAAGAGCTCGAGGGCGATCCAGGAGATGCTTAACCGGAGTGAAGAAAAAGAAGAAGATCATAAAGATAAAAAATTAAAGGTCATTTAGAGACCTACAAGGCATTACGAGTATTCCTACCGCGAAACATTCGTGATTGGAACATGAGCAGAAACACTTCAGCAGTAAGACCAGCGATATTTCAGAATTAATAGTGAATATACAAGGTGATAAAAAAGTCAGTATAAATTTGAAAACTGAATAAATCACGAAATAATGTAGATAGAGAGGTAAAAATTGACACACATGTTTGGAATGACATGGGGTTTTATGAGAACAAAAACAAACAACAAGACAAAGCAAAGATGATGTTCTTTACAAGAAATGCTCAATATGTTCACCATCATTCCTCAACAATAGCTGTAATCGAGGAATAATGTGAACTGCACTGTAAAGCATGTCCGGAGTTATGGTGAGGCATTGGCGTCGAATGTTGCGTTTCAGTATCCCTACAGATTTCAGCCGATCACGATACTCGAGATCCTTCACGCGTCTAGCAGTATGGGGTGGAGCGCCATCCTGCATAAAAATCATACGTTCCAGCAGATGTTTATCAGTCAGGCTGGGGATGATGTGATTCTACAACATATCGGCGTACCTCTCACCCGTTACGGTAGCAGTTACACAAACAGCATCACGCAGTTCCTCAAAGAAAAAGGGCCCGATAACGGTAGATGTGTAAATCGAGGCCATACCGCGACTTTCTCGTCGTGCAATAGATATTCGGTAACACAAATTCTGCAGTTGTGGGCGTTGCCAGGACTTCGGAGCGTGAAATGAGCTTCGTCGGTCCACAACACGTTACTCAACCAATCGTCATCTTCCGCCATCTTCTGAAACGCCCACACCGCAAATGCCCTCCGCTTCACTAAATCGCCAGGTAACAGTTCATGATACCGATGGATTTTTTAAGGATAGTATCGGAGGGTGCGCCTAAGTGCCAAACAAACAGTAGTGCCTGGAATGCCGTTGCGACGTGCGACTGCATGAGCGCTGACTTCCACGTGCATAGACGAACCCACTACAGTCTCCATTTCTTCCTGAACTGTCTCAGCAGCATTGTGCTCGGTCAGCCACTGAGGGGTCTATCGTCTATACAACCCGTGGCTTCGAACTTCGAAATTATTCTCGCAACATCTGCATTTTTCAACGGACCTTTACCCGTTCGAATCCCAAGGCGATAGGATTGTAATGCTGAACTAGCACATTCCCCATTCTGATAATGCAACTTCACTAAAAGCACCTTTTCAGGTAACATCAACATGCTGCGACTGCTGGTGCATCTGATTCTCTCTCTCTCTCATTACAACTCCTTTTATAGACGATTTTCACGCGCAGTCAATGACGTTTTGCTGTGCAGCGCCACCTATCGGACATTTTTTGAATTTTCTTTTTCTTCATGTCATTCCAAGCATGTCTGTCAATTTTTACCTCCCTATCTACATCACTCCGTGATTTATTTTTTCATATTTATTCTGACTGTTTGATCAGCGGGTATGTTACTTCTCATAGCCGCGTGGTAATAGCCGTGCGCTCTTGGCGCGGCACCAGGGTACGCTGGCACCGAGTGCTCGAGTTGGAGTGGCCTGGCCTAATCGGCGACAGTCTGCTTCCGTCAACGGCGAGGTAAGGACATATCGTAGCGTTCCGCCTGTTGTGCTGCGAGCGGGCGCACGAATGTTTACTTCCGCGAAGCGGCGTGCCTTATTGCCCGCACCCAACAACAGACGTGGCTTTTCCATATCGCCAATCAATGATCAAATTAACGTTTCATGTACGATCAAGAGCGCATGAGATAGAACGTTTTATCCGTGAAGAAATGCGTCGGACACCGTAAGATGTTATTGGAAAATCTTTCTCGATCCTTAGTATTACTGTCTAGATCAAGTTGCCGAAGAAAGAGATGTGCGCCGAAACAGTGCGGTAGCATGCTAATTATATAAAGTTCCGATACTCTTACGGCCAGCCGTTGAGATTGATCTTGCAGGTTTTGGCCGCGGAACGATGGAGTTTTTCGAACTTCGAGGTGCCGTCGGACGAAATGGTGGCCTCCTTTGATGCCTACGGGAACGTAGTTACTCACGTAACTGAAACATAGTAGGCATTTGAAACGTACCATGTCCTCAACGGCGGTAGAGAGATAAAAAATTGAAAGAAATCACGTACTTTACCTGGTTACAGCCGGTTGCAGGGCTGCACCCACCAGCACCACACGACGTTTGTCCCGACCCCGTGGAAGTTGAGACTGGAACTGTATCGACATCTGATATTTCGAAATCCAGTCACAAATCAGAAGACAATACACCGCGGAGCAGCTTGTACACAACAAACGCTCGTCGAACAAACGGAAGAGACATCGCCGTAACCTCATCTGAAGACCAATAGTATAGTGTCGAGGATGGCGGTCCTACACCTGAAAATGCGCAGTCCTCCAACGACTTGGCAACGGACGAAGATTCTGTATCTACCATTGAGAGCAGCCAATTTCCCCAGCCTCCGTCTGCATCCCTCCCAGGGTCTGATGATACTTCCGTATTGACCAGTGAACATATTATACTGACCAATTCCAGAGAGGCACCGCCGACTTGGGGGTAGGTGGGGGGGATGCAGTTGACGCAGATTATGTCATGGTGGTGTAGAGGCGCCGCGGCGGATTAGCCGCGCGTGCTGGAGCGCCATGTTGCGGTGCGCGCAGCAGTCCGCCGTCGGGGGTTCGAACCCCCCTTGGGCATGGATGTTTGTGTCGTCTTTAGTATAAGGTAGTTCAAAAATACTTTGTAAGTTTACGGACTGATGAACCCGCTGTTAAGTCTCTTAAGTCTTTCAAACATTTGAACATTTTCGTGAAGAGGGTGGATGAACTCGCTTTATGATGTCGATTTCACACCAGTTGACGTGGTTCCACATAGTGAATCACCCGTCCTCCTGACGACGGCAGAGTTTGAAACGATCAACATCACTACCATTTTGCGCTCCATAAACTGATATTTCTTCACAACATGTTGTGCGCTGCTTTATAAGGTGTATGTTGCCACTTTTTGCACTCCCTATGGCTTTACATGTCTCCCACGCCTCCTCTATAGTTAGAGGGACAGCTAGCCTCTTACGTGACGCCATTCACGCTGACGAAATTGTATACCTCCCAGATGTCTATGACGGCGAAGGAACGAAGGAAGGAAGGAAATTTAAGATTTAACGTCCAGTCGACAGCTTGGTCATTAGAGACAGAGCTCACGCTCGGATTTTTGGTTAATTACGCGGAGAGAAATCGGCCATACCTGGAGTGATTTAGGGAAATCACAGGTGTGATGGCATCAGGGTCATCAATGTCTATACGACATCTCGTTCAGTTCGGCGTACGTCTACTTTCTTCTCTGACAGTAAGGCCTCTCGTCACAGCCCTTTTCATCTGCTCTCAGATGGTTCTCTGGCACCGTAATCCCACATGCATCCACAGACTGTTGCTCAAGGTACTTGCAGCACGCTCTCTCTCGGCTCCTATCCTGCTTTCAGATTTTCTGTCGTCATTCTTCCGTCGCTTTTTCTTCGAACTGAGCTGTTTTCACATTGCGATGCTGCCAACACGCTTGATTACAAAGATGATCTACGGCTTTCTTGAGAAGAATAGACCACCAAATGCGATTGAAGGAAAGCACCTCAGCGTCGACTGCAGTTTCGTGTGGCCATTCTTATCTTGCCATTAATTTCCAGTCAACATGGTACATTACGGTCAATGGGAAACAGTTATACGAGTTACGACTTCTCAGAATTCACCTCGCACCAATGAGTGTGTCTGTGTGTCGTCTGTGATAAAATGGACACGGAAGAGCATGGATGGTATGCGGTTCGGTAAAAGACGTCTGAGTCATGGTGCAACAGAAGCTGGCCTTGCTTACCTGAATGAGACCTTTTCATATACTTCCACAGCTGATCCTTTTGTTTCAGTTTCGAGGCATTACCCTAAAAGAAAGACGAACGCTGCGAAGTTGTTTTGTCGACACACTTGTTTGTTGATGGAGAGAAAAACGAATCTGACTTTTGGAATTTTCTAAATGCACGACATTGCACAGTTATTCGCCATCGAAAATACGGGAAAAATTTCTCAAATCTTCTTTATAGTGTTTTCCTAACTTATCCAGCAGTTGGGGGGGTTCCTATAATTAGTTGATCCTTACATTTGCTCAAGTAATAATTGCTACGTTCATTTTAAAGATCTATTTTATTTGATTTTAATGATTCTGACGGCTTACTACCTCAGAAATAGTTATTTGTTCAACCTTCACCCCATACGTGAATGTGGTCATGTGACCAATAGTTTTATCAGCCTGCACTTTCCCCTATATCAAGTATTTCTTGCTCATGGACGGTTATACATATTTTAAATTCACTCCTGTGTTCTAAACAAGTTTGTAAATTCCCCTTACAACGTCTGATGGTGCCCTGAAGAGGCGAAATGCGTCCTGTGTAAATAAGAGAAACATCATGTTTTGACCTACGAACACTGTTTCTTACCAAAATATCTTTATTTTGTATCAAATCGCACTACTGTGCAACATTTCATTAAGATCATTTGAGTAGCTTCAGAGGTGATCGTGGTCAAACATCGTGACACGAGACTAGCCACAGAACTCGGCGTTGCCCGGGTATTTATGTATTTCAATGATCTGTCAGTGCACTACCCCTTCACCCTCCTCTGTCCATCTCCGCATCGATTTCCCTCTATCCACATCATTTCTTTTCTCCTCCAGTATCTCCACCACCTTCCACTCCATACATGTCCCTGCATTTTGCCCGCCTCCTTTTATAAACGCTGGTGTATGTAATTCTCAATTACATTTTCTACGCTATGTAATTATCAAAATCTTACTTTGGGCCAGCTCCCCCCCCCCCCCCCCCCCCGTTTCTCGTTTCACCTTGCTCAACCCTCTCGCTGTTCACCTGCTCCTGCCGCCTGTCCATTTCCATTCCCCTTTTCTGTCAGTCTCCTCTACCCTCCCGTCTCCTTCTCTGCACTCGGTCCACCCCCTCCCACATTCTCTTCCTCATTTTATCGCAGTCCACCTCGCTATGTCGATGAAGAATTACATATCAACTTTGATAATGAGCGTTGAAACGGGGTCTTGCAGAAAATAAAAAAACTTTCCGCGGAAGCATATATATACCATAACTTTCACGGCGATTCGTAAAACGATGTCGTTGTCTGTTATAAGGTACCTTTTGCTATGCCCCATACGAAATATTACGTACACTGCGGTCATCCTCTTGTCTTGAAGGTAAAGTGTGCAAAATTCATCAAAATCGGAACAGAACATGTCTGTAAAAATACAAGCAAACGAACGGACGTTTTTTTCTCTGCGGCATTTTATACAAAACTAGCTGAAAACCCGGCGTTGCACGGGTATTTATTTCTTTATTCGAGCCTTGAGTTAGTACTTTTCCTATCCACTCTCTCTCTCTGTCCATCTCCTTTTTTCCAAAAATATGTTATATTTATCAGATAATATATAAGAAATAAGAAATCACACGTAAAATTGCACTCGTTTCGAAGAATCCAATCACGAAATTCAACAATAATGATTGTAATAATATCACGGATCGATCACTTGATGTAATGTGCGAAAGGTCAAATCGATTTTTTTTAAAAGAGATGTATCAAAAGAAATTTCTTTTTTACTGCTTTATTTATTTATTCTTATATTTCCTTATTCGTATGCTTATCCTTACAGAGAAAGCGCTGAAGACATTGTAGCACGCATAGACCAAAGATATGGTCTGTGGCATCACGTTTCGCTGTATGTAACCTCATTGCTATAGAGTCGCAAACGTCATCGCTGGCCTTCAGTCCGAATTTTTTTATAATTTGACGACTTCCAACCACCATATCTTCCACCCCATTATAGCTATCGGCATGGAACTGCTATGGGGTACAACGGGAGACTTCGGACAACAATTACACACAGACCATTTGATTGCGTTCTGTAGTTTTCCCTGCAGAGCGAAATATTAACACACACACACACACACGTAGAATTTTATATACACCGATAACTTTCCATCACAATATATTCCACCATTTTATGATTATCAACCCGTAAGCAACAATTCAAACAATAAAACCATTTTCAAAGAGTAGATATAATTTTCAAAGAGTAATTGTTGTTCCGCATTTCGCATTATATTCTTCAAATTACTAAATATCTATCAGATCGCTATAAAACCGTGCCTAAAACCCTCCCCAGGTATAAATTAGTAACTGTACAAATATTTAAGTCTCTGCGTCTTGTCGTTCGGACGTGATAAGCGTACACCGAACAGGCATTCACATTAATATATATAGATAAATAACTTTCCTATCGCCATAAAACCATGCCTAAAGCCTTCTCCGGGTAGACATTAGTAACTGTACAAATTTTTAGCTCTTTATGTCTTGTGGTTCAGACGTGATAAAAGTACACCGAACAGACATTCACACACACACACACACACACATATATATATATATATATATATATATATATATATATATATATATATATATATATATATATATATATATAATACACAGCAGAAATGGAATAAAATTAAACCAATGGAATATTTGAAAAGCATAATTATGTCTTAAGTGAAAACGCATCTAATATAAAATAAACTGTAGCATTAAGGAAACGTTTGAAATCTATTACAATAACAATTTCGTGTCGCTCTGTGACGTGAAATTCTTTGAACTGGACGCGACTACGGCGACTTCAATGTGCCCAGTTATCCAACCAGGGAAAGGGGACCTATAGTTACATGTAGAATTTGAACCACTTTTCGTTTCTGGCGGCTTCTTCTATGCAAGGTGAATATCATTTTAAAACTGAGAGTGAAAAGAAATCCATCAACAGAGCGAGTTTCCAACCCACGGACTTTCACTTTGCTGTCGAGCGCTTTACCAGAAGCCCAGACGTGAAGTAGAAACATATATATTTTACTTAGCAAACTTAAAATAAGATTTAATTACCAATAAAATATATTAAGGTCATTAATCGAGACAAAGTATCCCACCTTTTAAGATGGACCAAATCACACACAGTGTGCAAAGTTTCATTACGAATCACTTAAGTAATTTTAGAGTTCATTGCGGATATTTACAGTATACTGAGAATACGAACGGCAACCTACATACTTTTAAATCTGCTTACAGTATTCGTCGGTCAGTCTCACTCAACGTTTTTTACCTCCACACACTTCCTTCCAATACTAAGTTGACAATTCCTTGATCTCTGAGTGTGTCCCACCAATCTGTCGGTTCTCTTAGCCAGGATATGCCTGAAAGTCCTTTTCTCCCCAAATCTGTTGAGCACCTCATCATTAGTTGCGTGATCTACATCCACATTGTGAGATTAACGTCCACTTGGCCATAAAATATAAGACCTAAATAGCATTAAATACACTGCAGACATTGTCCATGCCAATGCACAAAATATTATACTTTATCTTTCATTTAATGGTAGCAGGATATGTATCAAGTAAGATAAGATTTATTGTGGAAGCAACATTTATAGTTAGGCCATGGACAGAATTTTCTCATGTTGGCGAGCGCTGTGGGCTTGAGGCAGAAGAGAGGCCAGTAGGTAGTGGTTTTTCCCGGATTTAGGGAAGTCCAGGCTAAGTCCTACCAGGGGGAGTGCTGGACAATGGGAGCTACCGGCCGAGGTGCAGCGTCCAGCGCAGTATAAAATATTCAAACATTATTTGAATTTGTAGTTATACTACGTACTGAGGAACCTCTATGGGCCTCCATGATGATAACATGATGCTCAATAAATAATTTAATTTACGATAAATTGGTAATTTGACTGGAACTCAGGCATACAGCAAACATTAAATAAATATGTAACGATTTCGCTTGTTAATATTTATACAATTGTGATACAAAGACGAGCGTGGGCTCACATTACTCATTCTGTATATATTTTACGAGAGGTGTTGATCTGATGCAGAAAACACATTTTAATTATGAGAAAAATAACATACCAGTCGCTACCATATTTATATCCAAGACAGTTACACAGATAGCGTGGCAATGTTTGCATATAAAGTTATTTCAATAATTATTCACATGATATCCCTATAAATAGTATGTAATTTGTATGTTAATTGTTCATTTAAATAGAATACCAATTGCATGTGCAGGTATCGAATTTAAATAACTTATACAAGTATGTTTATGTTCATGTAAGTGTATAAGCAAATATTATTTCATGTATTTCATAACTGTTGCAATTTTAAAACAAATGTTAGAAATGTATGTGGCTGAACTCTGTGCGTCTTTGCTAGGCTTTGGGCAGTTCAGGCTGGGAATTTGATGACGTAGGGTGTGAGATTACCGCCCAATAGAAATACTGGTAGTTAATAGCATTTGATAATTAAACAGTATGAAGTTCATTGCAAACATTGACCATGCCAATGCACTAAATGTTACATAATTTTAATCTTATTAATTATGGTAGCAATGTATGTACACAGTTGGGTGACAACATTTATAGTTAGGCCATAGGTAGAAATTCTCCACGTTGAGATTTGCTGTGTGCTTGTAGCTGACGGGAGGCCAGCGAGCAGGCCGATGTTGGTGGCTTGTTCCAACTTAGGATTTTACAGTTCGGTGAGGGGAGAGAGGGACAATGGCGAGCCAGGCACAGTGCAGTGCACAAATATTGTAATACTACTGGCATTTGAAGTAATACGATGCAGTTAGGAACCTTTAAGGCCCTCATTACAAAATAGCCTGTTGATAAATAAACAATACATTAGCTGATATAGTCACATCTAACGTAATATGTTTAATTGACAATGAAAAGTAATAAATTACCAACGAAGACAAGACAGTTACACAACTAGCATGGCAATGTTTGTTTATAAAAATAATATATTAACTATTTTTCATTTTATTTTCAATCAATCTTTTGTATTTTACCTTGAAATATTCAGTTAAATCAGTTATCTGTGATATAAGAAATTGCACGATTATGATAAACAGTACAAAGGATGTTTATACTAATATAAAAACGTAAGAAAATATTTGTTTAATGTGTAGTGTAATTATTTTGATTTTAAGTAAAGTTTTAGAAATGTATTGGCTGAGCGCTGTACGTTGGCAAATCGGTTACAACAGCTTACATGGGGAAGTTGATGACGTAGGGGAAAAACCCCCGGCAGTTAAGTTTTGGCGCGCGCGTGCGCGAGGGCAGGAAGTGAGGACTCCAGAGAGCACGTGGTGTGGCTGGCCTGGCGGGGTCGCTCTGCTCAGTCGGCATGTGGATCTCGAGGTGGTGACTTGAGTTTTGTGTGTGGCAATCGCCACGTGTGGTTGCTCGTCGTAGACTGCACCAAGTTAAATCGAGTGCTACTGTGTGTTTGTGAATAATTAGCCGGTGCAACAAGGTGTGCATCGCATTAAATTAAAGTGACTGTGATTTGTTAATGTAACACTTGTCGTCGCATAGGCATGAACATAAACGGTGTTTGAGACAGCCACGTGGTGTGAAAACAATTCGCGACAAATATTCATTTTGTCTGGGGGCTCACGAGCTATATTTGATAAATGTGCCGACGTACAGACGTATCAGCCACAGGGTTCTGAGATTGTGTAATAAACAACATAAAGTGAACTTTCACGTGTTTTCGAAATTAGTAGTTAGTACACCCTTATCTCTCATGAACTTGATTTTATTATGAATTTGTCTTGTTAATCATATGCAGGGAAGGAAAGCTGCGAACGTGTGATATCATCCCCTAGAAATCGAGTCAAACATTCGCAATCGCAGATCCAGTGCTTTTGCATGTTTAGGAATTTGGTTAGCAGCTGGTAGTTGTGAGTTATAAAAGTTAAACTTTCTCTAATTTTAAACTCTCACCCCGACCTTCACCTTCACCCTCGCAAGGGGTAAAACCAGTTAGCGCGCATAAAAGGGCGCACGCGGCCTTTGTACGGGGTAGTCGGAGGGTAGCTTACCTGCGTGGGGGCTGCGTCGGTCTGTGCCTCGAGTTGGCACTGTGTTTGTGTAGACGAGGCAGTGTTCCCAGCACTTGGCCGGAGTCTCTGTTACTCGCCGCTACGATGGCAGTATTTATCTTGATTCAGTGTGTGTGTATGTGTGTTCGAGGCGGGCCACAACATCAGTCATTGCAACGATTTCAATGTGTGTAAGTTTATCGAGGTGGAAGATTTTTTGTAGCTGCAATAAGGAGGAGTGCGTGTGTTTACTTGGAGGTAGCTTGCTGAAGAGCGTATTGAATGAAGTACATGCTGAGATATTAGTTCAGCAGAAAGTTACCGTGTGAATTTGTGTCTTGAAACAGTACTAATTGTGGAGAGACGAAGTGAATAGTAGAAGTACTTTGGTTTTTTTAGCGTCAAGACAATAAAACAGTCAGTGACAAATAACATTTTATTTATGGGGGCTTACGAGCTATGAACAGTGTTAAATTAAATGTGCCAAAGGCCAGAGGCATTAAGGAATTAGAAATAAACCGATCAGTTGAACTGAAATAGTGTTGATGTTTTGAATATTTTATTTACTTGTTGTATATGCAGGGAAAAGGCAGGAACTGTGCACAATCGTACCCCTAGGCTAAATTACAGACAGTACAGCAGATTCTGTTTATGTTTTAACGTGTGTAGTTTTCGAAGACGAGACTTTATTGTGCAGTTGTGCTGTAGTTTTGGTTTGTTTGTCGTTCTGTCTCTAATCTTTTTGTGCTTTCCCCTCACAACGTCCATACTCCGCAAGCCACCGGCGTTGTGTAGCGGAGGGTACCTCGAGTACCACTATCGGTTCTACCTCCTACTCCAGTCACGTATTGTTTGCGAAAAAAAGTTTGTCGGTGTGCCTCTGTGTGGGCTCTGTGTGATCTTTTCACGAGATATACGTCGGAGGGAGCAATATACTGCTAGACTCCTTGGTGAATGTATGTTCTCGAAACTTCGACAAAAGCCCGTACCGAGCGGCAGAGCGTCTCTCCTACAAACTCTTCTACTGGAGTTTATCGGCTCCGTAACGCTTTCACGATTACCAAATGATCCTGTAACGAAGATCTAAAGATCTAATGTTCGTCTGTAGCACCACATATCGAAAGCTTCTCATCATTTCGGGTTGGGTTATTTGGTTGGGATAGGGGGACTACCCGGTGGGGATGGGAAGGAGTGACGATAGGAAAGGAGAGGAGGGGGAGAAAGGAAATGCAGTCCGGGAAGTAAAGAAGGAAGGAAGACTGCATTAGATCGGGCACTGTGCTCGACAAGCACGTACTCACGGAAGAACCGTGAGCCTCTTGGGGAGTCATTCTTTTGTCTAAACTCATAAATGTCCACGTTTCACTCCCATACAGTTCTACACTCGAGGAAGGAGTTCCTAACATTTAAACTAGTATTGGATGTCAACAAACGTATCTTCTTCAGAAACGCTTTTCTTCCCATATCCATTCTGCATTTTATATGTTCTTTAATTCGACCATCAGAAGTTACCTTGCTACAAAATGGTAAAACTCTTATACTTTCGTATTGTCTCATTATCGGGACTCCGACAAAACACCAAATCTCCGACATCGCTGAAGCCGGAAATAGGTGCTACAAGAACGGGACGGAAGTGCCACGTGACGGAAATGCGACCCTTCCGCAAAATGCTGCAGATTTCAATGATGGACAACCAATAAGTGTTAGTGTGCGAACCATTCAACGAAACATCATCAACACTGATTTCATGCTTTCCCGGCGAAATGTTGACATTATGGAGTAGTCGGGTGTTCTGCCGGATGTTTGTGTCAAACTTGCACAATATTTCGACAGTGTGCCTCACTGTCTTCCTCAGGTGCTTCCTGGGACTTGTCCCTGTTTGGAACGCGTCCAGTATTTATGCCTAGGCGTTAGGCGTTCCATATGCGGTCCGCGCCGAGTCAGTTGCTCTGTGGTAGGTCCATTCCCGAGAGGGGGTGTCTGGTTGCTGCCTGGTGCTCCCTCCGCCGTCCGCGCCGCGCCAGGCGCTCCCTGCGCCGTCCGCGCCGCGCCAGGCGCTCCCTGCGACGTCCGCGCCGCGCCAGGCGCTCCCTGAGCCGTCCGCGCCGCGCCAGGTGCTCCCTGCACCGTCCGCGCCGCGCCAGACGCTCCCTGCGACGTCCGCGCCTCGCCAGGCGCTCCCTGCGCCGTCCGCGCTGTTGTAGGCGCTTCCTCTGCCGTCCGCGCCGCTGCAGGTGCTCCCTCCATCGTCTGCGCCGCGCTGGGGGTTCCCTCTGCCGTCTGCAACGTGCCAGGTGCTCTCCTAGTCGCTTTTCGTTGCGATTTTAGAAGTTCCAGAGCTGGGTTCCATGCTGCACTGAGTTGGTATCCAGTGTCACGGTTGATGAGGTTTTCACTGACTTTAATCTCAATGGATTCTTTTATGACACTGTCCCAGAATCTCGGCGTCTGTGTTACTATTCTGGTGTTGTTGTAGTCCATGGAGTGGCCAAGTTCTAGGCAGTGTTCAGCCACCGCTGATTTCGTGGCTTGTCCCAGTCTGGTGTGCCTTTGGTGTTCCTTGCACCTGATTTGAACCGTCCTGGTTGTCTGACCTATGTATGACAACCCACACTGGCATGGTATACTGTATATTCCTGGCCTCTGTAGTCCCAGGTCGTCCTTGGTGTTGCCCAATAGTGCACCGATCTTCGTGGGAGGGCAGAATATGCTCTTGATGTTGTGTTTGGACAAAATTCTGCTGATTTTGGCAGATACTGGCCCTGCATATGGTAGGTATGCTACCCTCTTGGCCTCTTCCTGTTCCTCTCCCGCTTCCTTCACTGCACTTACTGGGTTAAACGCCCTCTGGATATCTCTGGCAGAATATCCATTCCTGTCAAATACTGACCGCAAGTGTGCCATCTCTGTTATCAGACTGTCAGCATCAGAGAGCACCTGTGCCCGATGGATCAGAGTTTTGAGCACACCATCCTTTTGTGCTGGATGGTGACAACTGTTGGCTTGTAGATACAAATCCGTATGTGTGGGCTTGCGGTAAACACTGTGCCCAAAGGTGCCATCTGCCTTCCTCCTAACCAGCACATCCAGGAAGGGGAGTAGTCCATCCTTCTCCAGTTCCATGGTGAATTTTATATTGGGGTGGCGTGAGTTCAGGTGTTCCAGGAAGTTGTCCAGCTCCTCCTTCCCATGGGGCCAGATGACAAAGGTGTCATCAACATATCTGTAGAAGCATTTTGGTTGATGTGTGGCTGATGTTAGTGCCTCTTCCTCGAATTTCTCCATAAATAGGTTGGCTACTACTGGTGAAAGGGGACTACCCATTGCCACCCCTTCTGTCTGCTCATAAAATTGACCTCCGTAGAGGAAGTATGTCGAGGTCAGTACATGCTTGAACAGATCCAAGATGGCACCATCGAATTGTTCCCCAATGAGCTTAAGCGAGTCATTCAGTGGGACCCAGAGGCCAAGAGGGTAGCATACCTACCATATGCAGGGCCAGTATCTGCCAAAATCAGCAGAATTTTGTCCAAACACAACATCAAGAGCATATTCTGCCCTCCCACGAAGATCGGTGCACTATTGGGCAACACCAAGGACGACCTGGGACTACAGAGGCCAGGAATATACAGTATACCATGCCAGTGTGGGTTGTCATACATAGGTCAGACAACCAGGACGGTTCAAATCAGGTGCAAGGAACACCAAAGGCACACCAGACTGGGACAAGCCACGAAATCAGCGGTGGCTGAACACTGCCTAGAACTTGGCCACTCCATGGACTACAACAACACCAGAATAGTAACACAGACGCCGAGATTCTGGGACAGTGTCATAAAAGAATCCATTGAGATTAAAGTCAGTGAAAACCTCATCAACCGTGACACTGGATACCAACTCAGTGCAGCATGGAACCCAGCTCTGGAACTTCTAAAATCGCAACGAAAAGCGACTAGGAGAGCACCTGGCACGTTGCAGACGGCAGAGGGAACCCCCAGCGCGGCGCAGACGATGGAGGGAGCACCTGCAGCGGCGCGGACGGCAGAGGAAGCGCCTACAACAGCGCGGACGGCGCAGGGAGCGCCTGGCGAGGCGCGGACGTCGCAGGGAGCGTCTGGCGCGGCGCGGACGGTGCAGGGAGCACCTGGCGCGGCGCGGACGGCTCAGGGAGCGCCTGGCGCGGCGCGGACGTCGCAGGGAGCGCCTGGCGCGGCGCGGACGGCGCAGGGAGCGCCTGGCGCGGCGCGGACGGCGGAGGGAGCACCAGGCAGCAACCAGACACCCCCTCTCGGGAATGGACCTACCACAGAGCAACTGACTCGGCGCGGACCGCATATGGAACGCCTAACGCCTAGGCATAAATACTGGACGCGTTCCAAACAGGGACAAGTCCCAGGAAGCACCTGAGGAAGACAGTGAGGCACACTGTCGAAATATTGTGCAAGTTTGACACAAACATCCGGCAGAACACCCGACTACTCCATAATGTCATCATCAACACTGTTTCAATTATGTTTAAAGATGGTACAAGTCACTGTCATTCTCACATGGTGTATTTACATTATGTGGAAGTTTCTTGCAACTCAGATTTTTTATGACGTTATACCTACTGAACCATGTGATTCTTACCCCAACAGCATTGTCACCTCACGATGAGGAACATGTGTACCAAATTTGGTTGAAATCTGTCCAATGGTTTAGGAGGAAATGTACAACATTGGTGATGCAGCAGTTTTTCGTGCATCTCATTGTTTGTGACATCAGATCTCTAGAAACTGTGCTTTGTACCTTATTATTACACTTACGCCAATCGTCCTCGTTGATTAAAGCTTACGTGTGCAAAAATTTCATGAAGATTGTACAAAAACAGTAGATGTGTACACAAAAACAGACACGGACTCTACAGTTTATACACAAAAGAAGAAAAGAGAAGAAAAGAAGTAGAATATATACTTTTTTATACTGACATATTAAAATAATATGCATATGGTAGGTAAAACCATGAACATTTACAACAAAAGGTCTCTGTCTAAAAATCTGAAAATACAGCACTAAAACCCAGTAGTAAAGCCAGAAAGTCTTTATGCAAGTGAATGTTTAGTACTGAATTACAAATTACATAATATTGAAGTCGTGAAAAAAAAAATCATTCGAAAAATACTTGGTCCACTAAGAAATAAAGAGGTATGGGAACTAAGAAGTAATGCAGAAATTTAACGCAACATAGGAAACATAACCGAAACACTACGGAAGAGGCGACTGCTATTTTTTGGTTATTTATACCGAACGAACAGCAACAGGTTAACCAAACAGATTTTTAAATATCTCTGGGACAAGAAGTCAACAATAGCATGGATTCAAGAGGTTAAGAAAGATTTGGAAAGAATGAATATAAGTGAAAAAGATGCAACAGAAAGAGAAATTTTTAAGAAGAAAGTATTAAAAATGTAAGGATTCGAAGACAGGAGGGAGAAGAAGACAGGAGTAAAGTGGCCTGAGGAGAGAAAAGGGATGGAGAGTGAAAAGATGAAAGAATACTGGAGGAAAAAGAAATCAAAATGTTCAAATGTTTGTAATTCTATCGGACCAAACTGCGTGGTCATCAGTTCGTAGCTTACAAAGTACTAAGGTAAACTAACCTAAGGACAAACACACACACCCCTGCCCTAGGGAGGACTCGAACCTCCACGGCGAGCAACCGCGCGCTCCGCAACGAGACGCTTTAGACCGCTCGGCTACTCCACCGCAGCGAAGAACAAACATTGAAATTGGTGCGTGGTCCTTAGACGGCCGAAACGAAGAAAGAAGAAAAGGTACTCTGTGAAGTCCGAAGGGTCAAGAGTGTAAAGTAGAAACTTGAAAAAAAAAAAAAAATTAACTACGTTTCGAGTGTTTAGAACGCATATTTTTAAGCAATACTTTGTCTTTATGTAAATGTATAGATGCATAATAAAATACCTCTGTTACTGTTCCGTTGGCTGTGCCACCTACTTCCTTGAACGCAGAGAACTGGCGACTGTGTTTGGACGTGCGCAGACGCCAGCCTGATTGCAGAGCGGTATGTTATTAGTTCGCCGCGGTGTGCGTTTCAGTCGGCTGCTCGCGCCAGCGTTGTGAGCCTCCAGCGGACATTGAACGGGGACTGCCGCGCCGTGGCACCGCGAGCAGCAGCTAATTTAGTCATCGCCATTAGTTAATTGATGTGTCAACAGGGAGCACGTGGCGGCGTGTCGGACTGTGCAAGCAGCCGAGGGCGGAGTCTCTTGTAGCACGGGACAGCGCTCGCAAAGTTTGCAAGTTACAAGACCTGCGGTAGTTGGGCGAAGGTGAAAATTCGCGTTGTGTTGTAGCTGCTATGACCAGTGACAGGAGGCGCTCTCATTTATGTACAGACAAGAACGGACATTCAAAATGTTCAAATGTTTGTTAAGCTTATGGGACTTAACTGCGGGGTCATCAGTCCCTAAACTTACAAACTACTTATCAACTACTTACGAACTAGGACGGCACAAATATCCATGCCCGATGGGGGATTCGAACCCCCTACCGTAGTGGCCGTGCTGACCGTGACTGGAGCGCCTCAGTCACCTCGGCCACCGCGGCCGGCAAGAACGGACATTGTTACAGGGCGTCCCGAACAGTAATGTCTCGGAATTTCTTTGAGAAACCTAATACTTATAAACAAAACAAACTCTGTTAACATTCTACGGTAAAGGTTTTATCAAAAATGTCTGTAAATCTGTCGGACCAAACTGCTTGGTCCATAGCTTACAAACTACTTAAACCTAGGTAAACTAACCTACGGACAAACACACCCATGCCCCAGGTAGGACTCGAACCTCCACGGCGAGCAACCGCGCGCTCCGCAGCGAGGTGATTTTAGACTGATCGGGTACTCCACCGCGGCTAAAGGTCTTATACGCGTCGGCATAATTTCTCCGTACTTAATTACGACATACCTTAAAATGCGTGTTTTGCAAATGTCTTTCAAGCGCCGTTGCATTTAAGCTGCCAACTTCCGTAATATTGATTTATAAATACAAAATCCACCAAATACGGCACATTTGCTTCCGATCGCCTGAATTGGAGACTGCGCAACGTGATGTTCATTTATTCAATACCACGTGATTATGTGCCTAGCGAATCACAGCACGAAGAAGAATATCGTCGTATGAAACCTTTACCCATTCTACTATCTTATCCTTAAAAAAATTCAAACGTTTGTAATCCTATACGACCAAACTACTTTGGTCATCAGTTTCTAGTCTTACAAACTACTTAAACTAAGTTAAACTAACCTAAGGACAACTCACACATATCTACGCCAAAGGGAGGATTCGAACCTCAGACGCGGGAGACCTCACGATCTGTAACGTGGCGCTTTCTGGAGACCGAATTCAATGAAATTTTAATTATCAGGTCCCATACCCATAACTCGTAAGATACAGGAAATAGCCAAATATTATAACCTGGTCAAAACCAAAGACGCCAAACAGACAATCGTCATCGCTCTACAGTACAGAAGCTGGGCAAATCCGGCAGACTTTACGAGGATAACTGAGAAGCACGCAAGCTAAAGCTACCCTGCTGAAGTATACACAGATGGAAGCAAGTCAGGCGACGGACTGGATCCGGGGGTAGCAATATTTTTTAATAAGAAGCTTATTTACCATATACAGCTAAAACTGTCTAATGAATGTTCAAACAATAAAGCGGAACAATTTGACATCATCAATGCTCTTGAGTTTATAAACAAATACTGATACAACTGCAGCAATTCACACCGACAGCAGGATTACTTTGTACTCTTTGCGAAATCCGAAGAACTAGAACTTCTTGATTGAAGAAATAAGATGTAAAATCTGAAGGTTGAAGGCACACAATTGGCTGGTGCATTTGGAATGGGTTAAGGCACATCGAGGGATATGGGGAAATGAACTAGCTGACAACCTTGCTAAAAGAGCAGCTCTATCCCGACTGTCAATACGCTACAACAAAATACCTATAAGTTCTTTAAAGAAGAAACTTCGAGAAGAGTTTAGGAACAAATGGGACATTGAGTGGCAAAGAACAAAAAACGGGGCAAGCACTAAACCGCATTTTCCTAAGATCCCACAACGTTTAATGATTAAACTTCCAATATCTCCGAATTTTACAGCTATGTTAACAGGTCATGGGAAACTGAAAGCCTATTATCAGCTGTTCATAGTAATTGAAGACGGAGCGTCCATATGTAACAGTGCTGTCCAAACTACTGATCACGTGCTTTTTGACTGCTGCAATTTATTGAAAGAGAGGCACCATCTCATGAAAAAAATAGCTGCCGAAGGAGGAGGATGGCCCGTCAGTAAACATGATTTAGTACATCAATTCACTTTTACAATTTTTGTAATTCAATAAGATTTCCTGATGTATAAAATCGTTTGTTCCTTTGTAAACCCTGTCAACATATCTACTGTATTTGTGTTTGCAGAAATACCTGATGTAACCGCCTGAATCTAACCATCAAACATGTAATATTACTTTTAATGGGGCATGTTAAATAATAAATAAATAAATAAATAAATAAATATTCGGTGTCAGTGAGACGTTTTGATTGTAGCTTTTTTTTTAAACAAATACGGCGTCAGTGACGTTATTAGAGGATGGAAATCTAGATTACCCTTGTGATTGTAATATAATAATTGTAGCAGTGTAGATTGCGAAATTTATTTTATTATGATGACCGGTTTCGATCAATAATGACAATCCTCAGATCATGTTGTCGGTGAGGAGCTGGCCCGTCTCTTGAGGAACAACACTGCTCACTTGTTTCGTCAGCGATACAGGCTAGTCCGAAAATCTATAAGGGTGCTTACACGGACATTCCCAACCGCGTGATTAAGTGCTCCCACATGTGCGGTATTAACCACACGACCGAGCGCGGCGCGTGCAAAAAAAGTTAGTAAATCTATCGGACCAAACTGCGTGGTCATCAGTCCGTAGCTTACAAACTACTTAAACCTAGGTAAACTAAGCTAAGGACAACACACACACAGACGGACGGCGGTGCTGAAGGTCGCCGGTTCAATCCCGCCCACCGGCAGAAATTTATTTCTTGGCCGCGGTGGAGTAGCCGAGCGTTCTAAAGCGTCTCGCTGCGGAGTGCGCGGTTGCTCGCCGTGGAGGTTCGAGTCCTCCCTGGGGCATGTGTGTGTGTGTTTGTCCTTAGGTTAGTTTACCTAGGTTTAAGTAGTTTGTAAGCTACGGACTGATGACCACGTAGTTTGGTCCGATAGATTTACAAACATTTGATCATTTTTTTTTTTTGAACACACACACACACACGCATGCCCCAGGGAGGACTCGAACCTCCACGGCGAGCAACCGCGCGCTCCGCAGCGAGACGCTTTAGACCACTCGGCTACTCCACCGCGGTAAACGCGTGCAGATTTGTGGTGCTCAGGTCGTGTAGCCGAGATTAGAGGCACGTCCTTGACCGCGTGCTTTTCAGGAAGGCACGCGCCCGTCTGCGTGTAAACTGCGAAACCGGCGCGCAGGTACGCCCGCAAGCGTGGCGCATGGAGTTTCCTCAGTTCTAAACTCTTGAGAGGTCCCCGCGCTCAACGTGTGGTTAGTTGCAGCCTTTTTTCGGGTGCAAGCCGATCGAGCGCGTGTTGCTATCGCTACTACAGCAATAGACATTGCAGCTATAAACATAAAAATAAATAAAAGAAAACGTGATATTGCATTTCCTTTCTAAACGAACCCTGTGCGCTTTGTATTATTTATTTATTTATTATTCTGTTTTATTTTATTTTTTTGCAACGAACATGTGGTCGCGCTTTGCTTCAGAGAAAATTAGTTTGCTAAACGCAACTAATTTGTAATGTGTTTATGTCTTTAAATTGTTATTTATATAGTCTGTGGATCTAACTTTACACAAGCACTGTTGCTCTTGGTAGATGATTATAAATTCTGCCAAAAATTTTTTGGTCTAGCAGCAAGAGTGTTCCATGATAGCCCTACCGTCAGCAATATCCATAAGCCTAACAGGGGGAACACGAATTATGGTACAAACGAATTTTTATTGGTAGCATGTATGTTGTGCGTGAACTCCTCCAGACCACCAAGCTAAAAAGATTTGTTACACTGCGCCTTGGTTCCCACGAAAATCGACAGCGAAAGTCCAGCAAGTAACACCTATACTTGTAATAAGTCACCATCGCAGGTGAGTCAGCGTGGTGTTATTAGCAAGGCGCTCGACTGTTATACAGACGACCCGAGTTGAAACCCTACTCACTGCAAACATAGTTACATCCTGTAATTGCATCAACATACGAACGGTACGCTTCGAACGACTAGCCGCAGCATAATAATCCTCTGGGACGCGTCAAGTGGGCACTCACTGCATTCGACGCTATAACAACAGTGGGGCCGGGGACTGTAAACGCAGCTAGCAAATGCTCCATAAATGTTATAGGTGGTAACTATAGACGGTTTACTGATCTCAATCGCCGTAAGGACATGCTTCAAAATGACCAATTAAAGAAAATAATTGTCGCACAATACATGACATGTTGAGTAATTAACATAAGTTATTATCACGAACAGTTACTGCTCAATCAATCGTCGGACAAGTGTTAAAAAATTCCTACCAAGCTTTGAACCTGGGTCGTCTGTGTGGCAGTTTCAGGTAGGTCGATGGTTCGTTGTCGTTGGTTCATGTTTATTCTTAGTTCGCTCAGTAGTTGGCTCAGTTTTCCTTATTACAGAGGGCGTACTGAGCCACGGCGCCTGGCATTGTCGAGGGCCTTGCTAATTACACCACGCAGACTCACGGACCGCTGGTGACTTAGTACACGTATAGATGTTATGCACTCGACTTGTCTCAATTTTCGTAGAAACCAAGGTGCATTGGGACAAATCCTTTTAGCTTGGTGGTCTGGAGGAGTTCCTGTACGATATACTTGCGGCACATCAAAATTCGTTTGTACCATACTTAGTGTTTTATAAGGGAACACCAAGTATATGATAATCGCTTCCCGTACTGTATGTTGGCAGCTAGGAACAACTCTGCTCGAGAGCAGACGACAAGGCGCGTGAGACGCCAAACGCCAAGCGTGTAGTGCGAGGGCGCTGGCAAGTTGGAATGGGAGAACACCAGACAGCACACCTATCACTTTAATGATGCTGAGTTCTCACGGATGTTCTTGCGCGAGGATCTGCGTGGCTCGCCGTAAAGCGTGCCGTGCGGTTAAGAGTGTCCGTGTGAGGGGCCATATTTAGGACGAGCCACGCAATTCAGCACGCAAGCTCGTCCGTGTAAACGCAACTTCAATTAAACAGGCACGTGTGCGGTTAAGCAACACCACCGAAAGACATGGCGGCGTCGCGCTTGTGCCACGTCAAGCAAAGCAGGTCGCTATCGCGTACCTGAATGGCTGGTCACTAGGGCCTAGTGAGTCGTGCCCCACCGGCCAGCCTCTCAGTGTCAGCTCTGGGATAGCGACCTGCTCTGCATGACGTGCGACAACCGAGCCGCGGCCATCTCTTTCGGTTTTGTTGGGTTAAGCCACCGCTCAGATGCGCCCCGTACCTAGCTGCCAGCGCATTCGCAGGCCACACATGCGTGCTAGTTCCGCCATATACACGCAGACTCGTATGCGTAGCCAACTTAGGGCGTGGTGAAGGTCGTGCCATTAAACTTGTGTACACGCACCTGAGCGCCACGCACCGCGCTTAATCGTGCGGTTAAATCGCACGTGTGTGGCGAGGGCCCTTTATTACTCTGGTTATCATTCACTTGATAATCTTTACTTGAGGCTTTATCTGTCCGTAATTCAAATAGGTGCACCTCGGTTGCACAGTGGTAGAGTGCCAGACTACAAATCCGAAGGTCGCGGGCTCGATCCCCGTCAGGTCCTAGGATTTTTATCTGTCACTTTCCACTTCTTTCACCTCTGGCAGTACTGCTCATGTGAAAAACACCGAGTAGCACCTTGGTTCGGAGCCCACGTTAAACTGTAGGTCCCCCTATAACTGGCTGGGTAAGTCAGTTCGAAAGTCGGAGGAAGGCAATGGAATACCACCTCCAAACAGGACCGTGCCTAGTAAAGCACTGTGGTGTTCAAACCAATCTTCCGATTGATGACTGCTTTTTTTTAATTGAAATAGAAACTTTTCATTTATTAGTATACGTTTTGTAATTTTACCTCAAATTAGTTCTATACTGGTCTACCAATGATTAACCAAATTGTCTTACAAGTGATCGTGCAGATCCTTAGAACTTTGTAGCAAGGCGATGGCGATATACGTCTGCCGTTTTGGTGCTCACGGATAATTTGTTTTCTTAATAGTAGCTACCTGAAACATAACCTTCGGATGCTGCATTTAGAATAATCCTTCAGTGCTGACGAACACACGTAGCAATCAAATTATTTTCTTTCAAATTCCCATGCAATGTCTGTTGGAGAAAATTTTTAACAATCTTGTCATTGCAGATACCCACGATCCCGTCTCGATTGCATCAAACACATTTCTAGAAAGGAGAGACGCAGTCCGTCGACAGCGTCTCTGTAGGATGTTTTTTTGTTCCGCTCCCACCGCTTTCTATTACACTGAAGTTCTCGAACGTGCTATTCAGGTATTGGAAACAGACTATAATAGATCAGGGCAAGTCGAGACTGCATGGAGGATCATTAATGGCAGTGAACCGAAGGCGTCGATTTGCTGTCTATATCGCAGTGCTTATGTGTGGTCCGGCATTGTCAAAGCACTCATCATGGACATCAGTACCGCCACCGACAACTGCTACATTTAGTGAAAACTCTCGGCCGTGTGACCATACTGTAACTGTTCCATTCGTGCAGCTGTTTTGCGTAAGCGTCATAGAAGACCGCAGGCATCGAGGAGCACGTTTCGGAGTTCGACTAAGGAAGGATAGTTGCCTATAGGGATTGTAGATTGTCTATAGAAATCGTGCAGGACACATTGTGCACCTACCTACGTCCGGAGAGGATACAGTCGATTTATTATACCATTTCCAAGCAATCAGCACATGCATAGATAGCAGAGTGAGTGGAACCTTACATTCACCAATGGACTAGTACTCGAAGTTCTTTGTAAATGTGAATCCATTTTGCATTTATTTTCTTCGTACAATTTCTTTTTTAAACCTTGTTGTCCATATTACGCACTAATAGCTTGATATGTGAACGGTGTGTGTGTGTGTATGTATGTATGTATGTGTGTGTGTGTGTGTGTGTGTGTGTGTGTGTGTGTGTGTGTGTATTGTGTTTAAATGTTTGTGAAGCTTAAGGAACTGGGGGTCATCAGTCCCTAAACTTACAAACTACTTATGAACTACCTTATATTAAAGACGACACAAACATCCATGCCCGAAGGGGGATTCCAACCCCCGACTGGGAACGGCCTCGTGCATCGGAGCACAGCGCCTCAATGCGCTCCGCCGCGGCTGTGTGTGTGTTTGTGTGTATGTGTGTGTGTGTGCGTGTGTGTGTGTGTGTGTGTGTGTGTGTGTGTGTGTGTGTGTGTGTGCGTATGCGTGTGTGTCAATCAGTCTTTACACTTACAACAAACTAACTTATGGTAAAAAAAAACCACACACACATAATAGATACACACACACACACACACACACACACACATATATATATATATATATATATATATATATATATATATATATATATATATATATATATATCTCACGTCCGTGGAAGGACTCGAACCTCCGACGGGGAGCACACGCGCACTACGCAGCAAGGCGCCTTACAGCGCACGGCCACTATCATGCGGCCCTGACTTTTTTCAACTGGTACTCGATTTACTATTTTAGGCCATCGACGTTACATCGACTAAGCTTTCCAAGCTCGAAATGGTTTTCAGGGAACTGCCATATCTTTCAGGCTACTACACTACTAGTACCAAGATCATGAATCCTTGTGCGTTATTAGTGGCTCACGGATACATAATTACTGGACTGGGGTGATGTACCATGAACTGCAATTACAGCAGCAACAACAGTATCAATGGAACCAAGTTCCTATGTATTTTGTCAGTTGGTCATTGAAGAAGTACTAGCGTGAGCTGTTAAAGTGTAAAGTGTTTAGCCAACGTCGACAGTACTGCTCTTATCTACGCTGCCATAGTCAAAACTTTCTTGTAACGTATTACATATTCAGTCTGTTTTATGTTATCTTCTACTTGTCACATTTACGAGAAGTTTCGCAAATTACCATCACTCACGAAACCTAGTAGTCTGTCGTTCTACTTTTGTGTGATATTCATTTATAGATGCAAATTTATGTAGTGGCTATTAGGCTACGTTTTGGCGAGGTTTGCGCTGATTTAAAACTGTGTGCCGCACCACTATACGAATATCTGCCTTCTGAGGGATAGTGTTCTACCAACAGAACTATCCTTGCATGGCTCACGACCAATGCAGGTCACACCAATGACGATTCACGTTGTGAAGAATCTCTTTGTTTATCTCTTTTTAGGTTTGAGAAAATCTTGTGCCTATACTTATTAGTTTCGCTATATCGATGAATATCGGTTAGGAATCTTTTCGATTGTAGATATTGCGCTTGGAATCCACAGTTGTTTGATAAATTTTATCTTAAACATGTACAAACTCGGGAGTCCAAAACAATCGCATGACGTTGCACAGCACTTTAATGTTACACGTGATGTTTCCGTAATATCTTGCATACAACTGACAGGAAATAGAGGATGCTCCACTAAGGAATTTGAGTTAGGTAACCTGGGGTTGTAAAAGACAGATTAAAGAGATAATAGAATTAGTTTCCTGAAATGTTACGTCAATGGAAAGCGATCTGTTTAGTTGTTAATAAAAAATACACCTTCTTTAGGTTGTTATGCCCAGAGCGTTGATAAAATGTATTTATTTTCCTTGGTCGGTTTCAATGATTTAAATAATTATCATCAGAATGATTTACAAGGTCCTCACTGCAAAATTATACAAATTTCTTTACCATCTCTAGCGTAATTTTGTATATGGTCGGGGGTTTGAACCCCCCCCCCCCCCCCCCACGGGCATGGATGTTTGTGTCGTCTTTAGTATAAGCTAGTTCATAAGTAGTTTGTAAGTTTAGGGACTGATGGCCTCGCAGTTAAGTCCCTTGAGCTTAATAAACATTTGAACATTTGAAATTCTTTATTTGACATGTGCTTCTAAGATATGTTACATATTTTGAAACTTAAACAATTAATTTAATTTATATACAAAAATACGCTAGACATGGTAACAAAATTTGTACAATTTTGCATTGAAGACCTAATAAACCATTCTGAAGATGATGATTTAAATCATTCAAACCACTCATGAAAACAAATACATTTTAACAGCGATCTCGGCATAAGAACCTCAAGAAGGTGTAAGTTTATTAACAGGTGATAGGAATACAATCACACCTTACTGTGTACGTTTTTATTTACATTACTTACAGCTAACTGCAAGTAACACTATCAACGTGCCATTTGCAAATATGCAGCTCGGATGACCATCAACCTCAATGTAAGCATGATATCAGCAAACAAGATTCTGACGTACCCTGGCCAATATTTCTGGCGTGAAAGTTTCTGGAAGATTAAAACTTTGTGCAGGACTCTGATTCGAAATCGGGACCTTTTCCTTTTGGGGACAAGGGCTCTACCAACTGAGCTAACCTGGCGTAGATCATTGCCCGTCCGCACCGTATTACTTACGCCAGTACCTTACCTCCTCACTTCCAAGCTTCACAGAAGTTCAGATGTTTGCAAACCTACTTGGATCCAACTGCTATGGTTATTAGTCCGTAGACATACACTCTACTTAAACTAACCTTAGGGACAACACACACACACACACACACACACACACACACACACACACACACACACACACACACACACACAAGGCAGTAGGAGTAACCCACTAAACTATAGGCCTATTTCATTGACGTCAATTTGCAGCAGGGTTTTGGATCATATCCTGTATTTAAATATTATGAATTATCTCGAACAGAACGGTCCCAAGGTCAACACGGATTTAGAAAATATCGTTCATGCGAAACACAACTAGCCCTTTATTCACACGAAGTGATGGGTGCTATCGACAAAGGTTCGCAAATCGATTCCGTATTTCTTGATTTCCAGAAGGCTTTTGACACCGTACCTCAGAAACGGCTTTTAATCAAATTGCGTGGTTATGGTATATCGCCCCAAATTTGCGATTGGATAGGGGATTTCTTGTCAGAGAGAACACAGTTCGTAGTAATCGATGATAAGGCATCGACTAAAACAGAGGTGATATCGGGCGTTCCACAGGGTAGTGTTATTGGTCCTCTGCTGTTCCTTATTTACATAAACGATTTAGGGGAAATCTAAGTAGTTCTCTTAGGTTGTTTGCAGATACCGCCGTCATTTACCGTCTAGTAAAATCATCTGAAGATCAAAACCAACTGCAGAACGATCTGAATAAGATATCAGTATGGTGTAAAAATTGGCAATTGACTCTAAATAATGAGAAGTGTGAAGTCGTCCACATGAGTACGAAAAGAAATCCGTTAAACTTTGTTTACAACATAAATCAATCAAATGTGAAGGCCGTAAACTCCACAAAATACCTAGGAATTACAATTACTTCAGACCTAAACTGGAAAGGACACTTAGATAATATCGTGGGAAAGGCGAACCAGAGACTGCGTTTTATTGGCAGAACCCTTAAAACATGCAACAGAACTACAAAAGAAACTGCATACACTACACGTGTCCGTCCATTTTTGGAGTATTGCAGCCCAGTGTGGGATCCTTATCAGGTGGGTTTGACGGAGGACATCGAAAGAGTCCAAAGAAGGGCAGCTCGTTTCGTATTGTCACGATACACGGGAGACAGCGTTACGGATATGATACAGGATCTGTGATGGGAATCATTACAACAGCGGCTCTTATCGCTGCGCCGTGGGCTACTTACGAAACTCCAATCGCCAACATTCTCCTCCGAATGCGAAAATATATCGTTGACTCCCTCTTACATAGAAATGATCATCAGAATAAAATACGAGAAATCAGAGCTCGAACAGACTGTTCTTTCTTCCCGCGCGCTATTCGACAATGGAATGGGAGATACATAGTATAATGGTGGTTCGATGAACCCTCTGCCAGGCACTTAAATGTGATTTGCAGAGTATCCCATGTAGATGTAGATGTAGACATACGTGCCCCAAAGAGGACTCAAACCTACTACGGCTAACGGTCGTGCGCACTGCAGCAAGGCGCATTAGTGCGCACGACTGTTCCACCAGTCCCTAGACTTACAAACTGCTTAATGTAACTAACTTAAGGAAAACATAAACAAGCACATTTCCGATGGAGGACTCGAACCTCCGGGGAGCAGCAGCGCGCTCCGCAGCAAGGCGCTTTGCAGCACTCAGCCATTCTGTCGTGGCCTCAAGTTTTCCTACCTCAAACTGTTCCTCAATAATATACAAGGCTAGTTTAGGAACATCTGTTTCGAGGACAGTGTTGTTTTAGACAAGCTCTATATCCATTTCATACACTATTATGGAAATAGTTAATTCCATTAATTTTTTTTTAGTTTTATCTATAATATCCGTAGAAAATAAACTTGGTCGTCAGTTATAAATGAGCAATGTCAAGCTTCAAAAATAGTTATCTAACTGATATTACAATTATTCATGGTAAGATGGTTCAAAGTTTGGAACTACCGAGAACCTCCTTAGTGACTCTAGTACTACAGTAGTTACAACAACTATTTAATGTGAAAGTGAAGAAACTGAATTAGTGAAGAAATGAGTGATTTTACCCCGTATAGAAGACAGTAATAAACGAAAAATTGTTTCATCAATTATAAACTGATTCATCAGGGCACTACCTACCGTTTTCTCTGAGTGTATATGCGGGCTAAATTATTCTTCCGGCCATGAAAGGAGAGGTAAAAATACATTCGTCCGCCATGTTTAAAGCAGTAAAAGAAGTCTAGCATATTTTCAAGAAATTCTCACAACTGGGGAGTGGAGCTGCATTATCCAATGAGAGTACTACATTCTTTAAAACGTAATTCAGTGTTTTGGTACTAGGCATCCGAGCTCTTAAACTCTTCAATTCAAGAGACTTTCTTGAGCTCGAATGAGGTATGTATTTAAAAATCTATTTAACCGCTTACTTATGGTCACATATAAACTTTTTAATGTATTAGCCTACTTACTTCTATCAAAAATTTCACATCGGTCTACAAATAAATCTGCTAGTAAAATAGAATCTGCTTGGAATGTTTCTATTTCACATGACTAAGACATTTCTAACTACTACCTATTTCAGATTAGGCAGTACTAATTTCCCATGTAGACAGGACAGTGTTATGGAGTTTGGAAAACCTGTTGGTAGTCGTTTCCTTTCCTCATTTTG
Source organism: Locusta migratoria (assembly GCA_026315105.1). Classification (NCBI taxonomy): domain Eukaryota; kingdom Metazoa; phylum Arthropoda; class Insecta; order Orthoptera; family Acrididae; genus Locusta; species Locusta migratoria. Next base: position 459,961,645 of record CM048744.1, read on the forward strand.
TTTTTATCTTTATGCTTCGAATGAATCTGTACTGAAAGAAGAAAAATAAATATTGTTGATAAAAGTTTTAAATATGCTGCACTGAAATGTATATGTATTACTTCTGTTAAAACAGAAGGTCCAAATTAAAACAACATACTTCCGGAAATTTTTAAAGCAGCTGAATTGACAAAAAGGTATGGCGTTTAAAATACTCACGACTTCACTCAATCTTGTATAACACTTTCAGCACTTGATTAACTTTGGAAGTTGTTCCTGTTTTTCTGTTGAAGTTGTGTGCTGCAGGATGTACTTAATCAGTAGAATCTGTGATACGACGTGCAATGTTTCCACTTGTAGTATCAATCACTTAAGCAAGATACGTGTTGTAAGTCTACCATCGTACGATGTTTCTGAATCGTGGATTGTGGTGATAATCCTACAGTTAGCTTATATATTTCATATTTTCTTTCAGATGTTGTCTTACAATTCCGATTTACATTTATTCCCGCTGTTGCTCTTGCGAAACTGTAAGTAAACGTCTATCCACATTTTCCTTAGGTTAAATATGGATATGTTTAAATTAGGTGATTTCAGTACACCAAAAATTTAGTGAAACGTTTTTGAAAATAGACTGAAAACACGTAGAAAGGCAGTATTCTAAAGAGAAAAAAGAAGGAAAAATATTGTTTCAATTTGAAGATACAATTTTTTTCAGAAAACAAATTTTGTCATTGATTTAGAATCTTTCGGCACATAGAAAAACTATTACGAATAAAGAAAATCTAATATGTGGTGCCCATCGTAACAAAGACATAACTGACCAGAGGGAAGATAAGTATTGCGGGAAGGCTTCGTAGAATATTGTGTTCATATACCAGTCGTTAAATTAAAAATTGATAAAATGTCGTTACCTATGTACTGCTACATCTTCTCTGAGAAACAACAGTAGATGCATAAAAGTTTTGAATTTTACAGAAGTGCTTTGAAAGGTAAATAAATTAAATTTTATTGTTACATATAATAGGAAGTGCAAAACTAGGAGTCTTACATTTGAAGTTCCAAAAATTTTCTTGTTTGGTATTAAGTATGTGCAGACATATTCTTAACATATAGCTACAAAAAAATCAGCAAAAGAAGCGTGTAGTGAAATAAAAGTGCAGTACATTCATTTCTAATACAGATCTCGTTTATATACAGAACAGTAATGTATTAATATCTTTGGTTACAGTATATTTAAAATACAGATATGCAAAAAGATTGTCTCATCATTTAGTACAAAGTTTGCTGCTTGTTGGTAAATACAAAGCTTCATCTTAGACCTAGGATGTTGTTGGTTTCTTTTTTTTTCTGTAGTGAATTTAGCACAGGAAATATTGACTCAACAGCGGGAAAAATTTTAACTGAATATTGTTTCTTTTGACTTTTTGTTGAAACTTTTTCTTGTGCAATGTTCAGATACTCCCGTATTTTAGTTTACATATACATCAATATAATTTTAAATTATATTGCACAATGTCCACAAACGTACTAATATTGTGTAGGTTTTCAATGATTTTGTAGCTTTATTTTGTCACACTAAATCCTATACATCTAACCATCGATGTTAATGGACTGTGACTCGACAACGGTTGCTAAATTTATATTATGGATAAATCAGTTATTTCAACCATGGTTACTGAATTTTTTTCCGTTTATTTCTTTAAAGGATGAAAAATGATGACAAAGAGTAGGTTTTACACACCTACATGGAATGTATAAAATGAGTTACTATTTTTAGTACATATATTCACTTTCCAACATGAATAATTTTCCTTAGTAGAATATTGGTAGGATGTTCCACGTCCTCTCATTAAGTACCATCAGAATGTAATAATTTATAAGGATTATTTTGTTAGAGCGTCTGTCAGTATTGTTTGGTATAAATTCTAAAAACACAATTTCGATTACAGATGACACATAAAATTATGATACCACCGTATATAATGGGGAAAACAAAAAATAATTACATTAAATTGAGATATCGAGGAAACATCCATTTGGGAAAAATCTGGAGGTTTCTAAGGATAATTCGTTTTAGCAGTATATCTGTTAAACGAATGGTTTGAATGTTGTTCTGTTCGTTCTTTGGCAGTATGAAAAACGTGATATTGAAATAAAACAAGTGTCTGAGACAGGAATTTAAAAAAAGCATATCAACTCTGAATGCCAATAGTAGTATAAGTTTACTGAATTAATAAATTTGGTTGATTTTAAATCTTCATGTTAGAAACAATACTGTTCGTTAACATGTTGGTGAAAAGTTGAATGGGTTACTATCCCGCCAAATGGGACTGCCAGACGATTTAGAGAAAGTTCAGAGAAGGGCAGCTCGTTTTGTATTATCGCGATGTAGGGGGCAGAGTGTCACGGAAATGATGCACGACTTGATGTGGAAATCATTAAAAGAAAGGCGTTATTCTTTGCGACGAGATCTATTTGCAAAATTTCTTTCACCAACTTTCTTTTCCGAATGGGAATATATCTTGTTAGCACTCTCCTACATAGGAAGACATGATTATGAAAATAAAATATGAGAAATCAGATCGAAAACGGGAAAAATTGTTCCTTCTCCCCGCAAGCTATTAGATAAATATCATAAAAGCGATTCGATGAAACCTCTGCCATGCACTTCAAGTGACTTGCAGAATATTTATGTAGATGTCTGACGAGGATGCCTTTGGAGTGTTATCAGTGTGTGTACTCGGCTTGTGAAAAACAATATTGCTGTCTTCATGTGTGTCTGTAACCATTTGAATGGGAAGTTAGAGACAAACAGAAGGAAAATAATAATAATAATAATAAATGTTGCTTTGTTTACTTTCTTAAAATTTCGAGGTGTCGTCGAGTATTCCAGCTACTACAACTGCTACATCGTGTTCTAGTGTGTGTGAGAGAGACGAAGCGACAGAATGTAGCCAAGTGCTCTAATCGTTTGTTTGGATGCCATCTCACAACTGTATAAACTATCGCACTAAAGTTTCCGCTCCAGTTCTCACAATGTAAAAATGTCCGAACGACTTGTTTCGGGCCTACATTAGCCCATTCTCAAGCTCTAAAAAAAAGAAACCCAAGGAAAACGTAAATTAAAACGAAAACACTAAAACCTTAAATACGATCCATGTCAATATAATAAATTATGTTCATCCTAGACTGGCTTACCTTGAATTATAAAACATATCTGTCATAAGGCAATGTCAAGCGTTAGATATTTGCGGCATATGCGCAATATCAACAGATAAACATTCCTCAAAGTATAACATGTTGCTAGTTGGAGGCACAGTTGTGGACTGCTAACCATCTGCTCTGCTATATCAGAGATAGTCCACATGCTGCCCACTACCAAAGATAAATCTACCATATGGCTCGAAAGTAAACCCGTCTAAATAAACAATTTAAAATGTATCCAAAAAACTTCTAACAGTAAATCCGCCAACCCCAACCCAAAGGAACCAAATGCGAGGGGAAGTTTCACTGTTTATCGAGAAGGGCATTACCAAAATGAGACCAGAAATGTCCTTTAGACAATTCCTTCTGTTCATTTAATATCCTATTCGGTTCTTTTCTTAACCCATTTCTTCCTAAAAATAGAAATTGTGAAAAAGTGTTATATTTAGTTATCAGGTTCTCTTCAAAGTAATTGAAATAACATTACAAATATTACAAACTAGCAGTATGTGTTGTAATTTGCACCACCCACAATGTTGCGTTGTTTCCTCTTAAAAAAAATAGAAAAAATTCGTTTTTGTGATCACATTCTTCTATTTCTTAAAACTGTGCAATATTGTCTATTATATGATAACTCTGACTTACATTGATGGTATCACTCATGAAATATTGAAAAACACTCTGTGTGAAGCTGAAACTTGACATTTCTTGTGTATGTAGATCGTCTGACGTTTGTAAATCTTGCATCTTTTTACGAAGTGTTAAGGTAATTGTGAAACTTTACCACATGTACAGAGAGCTCGCGAATGCCTTTTAACCCATGTGTGGTGAGTTTTGTATAGTAATTCCATTTCGACTGCATTTTGTAAGGCTAAATTTTGTGTTGCGTGTACGCAACACTGGGAAGAAATGGGTTAATGCACAAAAAACATTTCAACCTCCTCCAGGTTAGACAAATCAAATGTTCAAATGTTTGTTAAGCTTATGGGACTTAACTACGGGGTCATCAGTCCCTAAACTTACAAACCACTTATTTACTACCTTATACTAAGGGCGGCACAAATATCCATGCCCGAGGGGGGATTCGAACCCCCAACCGTAGTAGCCGTGCAGACCGTGACTGGAGCGCCTCAGTCTCCTCGGCCACCGCGGCCGGCCAGGGTAGACAGCAACCATCCCTTGTCTTCATAATGAACTGGCCTCATACTGTTATTAATATTGCCCAGCGAATGCCGTTCATGTTTTAGATGCTTCGCCACCGCCGAAGAGCAATTATCAACGTTGTTATGCTCTTTAAATCGAATTTACGTTTTCCTTGGCTTTCTTCTTTTTAGAACTTGAGGGTGGGCTAATGTGGCCCGAAACATGTCGTTCGGACATTTTTCAAATGTTCAAATGTTTGTAAATCTATCGGACCAAACTGCGTAGTCAACAGTCCGTAGCTTACAAACTATTTAAACCTAAGTAACCTAACCTAAGGACAAACACACACACCCATGCCCCAGGGAGGACTCGAACCTCCACAGCGAGCAAACCGCGCGCTCCGCAGCGAGACGCTTTAGACCATTCGGCTACTCCACCGCGGCCGGACATTTTTACATTGTGGCAACTGGAGCGGAAACTTTAGTGCGAGTGCTGTAATAATGCAGGCAGGAGCTGGACAGAAGCCTACGCGAGAAGAAGGCAAGAAACTGGTGCGACAAGAAAAGCGTGACGCCTTCCGGCTGCGCCCAGTGCACAGAAGGCGGTGATCGGCGAGGTGTCGGTCGCGGGAAGCCGGTGCGCTGTCGCCACACGTCGTGTCACCTGTCGGCGGAGGCGCCGTGTGCGGCGGCGGCCAGCAGCGCCGCTACCAGGAGCGCGGCTGCTGCGGTGGCGACGGCGCGGCGCGGGGCCTCCGGGTGGCCCATGGCAGCCGCGACTGCCGGACCTCCGCCTCCGCTGCCACGGCGTCTGCCCCCGCTGGCCGCCGCGCATGCGCACTGCGGGGCCCGCCACCGCCAAGGTCTGGGCCGCGGCGGCCTTCTGCCTGCGACCTCCCACAATGCGACCGTTGCCTGCTCACCGCAGCTACCACTGTGCACACCGTCTTGCTGCTTGCTTACGCCTCACGAGACTGCACTATGCGGCCGCTACAGTCGGAGGTTCGAATCCCCCCCTCTGTCATGGGTGTTTGTGACGTCTTTAGTATAAGGTAGTTCATACGTAGTTTGTATGTTTAGGGACTTATGACCTCGTAGTTCCATAAGCTCTACAAACATTTGAATTTTCTCTTCAAAAGCCCAACAGTCTGGCCACTGTTTATCGTCTCCTTTGGTGTCCTCGGTAGAAAAATATGGAGTGACGCTGGATGAAGCACGCAAGGATGATTCTGTCTGAACTGGTTCCATTGGTGGCGTCGGCAGTTTTTCAGCTTCTTCGTCCCGTTTCTTAGGTATTTTGTGGAAATAACTGGTTATTTTATCAATTGTACACTGCGGTGGAAAACATTTAAGACAACTAAAAAAAAAAAAAAAAGGAAAAAAACACAAGACAACAGTGAAAGGTGCAACCGGCACTAGACACACCAGAAGTCGACTGCTGATACTCCGTCAGCTGTCACATTGTGGGAACGGCGGGAACCTCATTAGTGGCTTCCACGTGTACTGGCACAACAGATTTGCCGGCCGCCATTGCTGTCTTCAGCTGCCAGGGTGAGGAAATAGCAGCTGGATGCGCGTGCAAATGTTCAAATGTTTGTAGAGTCTATGGGACTTAACTACGGGGTCATCAGTCCCTAAACTTACAAACTACTTATGAACTACTTACAACTAAGGACGGCACAAATATCCATGCCCGAGGGGGGATTCGAACCCCCGACCGTAGTGGCCGTGCAGACCGTGACTGAAGCGCCTCAGTCTCCTCGGCCACCGCTCCGGCGATGCACGTGCCAGTTGGATGTACTGTAGCAGCGGCCAATCAGTGTCGCCGCCGGCGTGACCCGAGGGTCCTTGGCCGCAGCCCCAAGTCGACCCCTCTGATGCGGTAATCAGAGGTTCACAAAGCGAAAAAAGTGTTCCAAATAAAACATTCATGTTTATTTACGCACTAGACGAATATATGGGGCTATCTATTTAAAAAAAAATTAAACTTTGTAATTTTAACTTTGTAATTTATCTAAGTTCACTAGACGGGCTTTTTTGCTAAACGAGTTTCCTTATGATCTCCTATGCAATTCTAAGCTATTTTTCTTTATTTTTCAGAAATTGAATTTTTGCGTTTTTTACTAGTTTTTGGAACCACGTGGCTCCGAATTCCGACTTCAAGGGTTTATAGCTCGTCACTTGAGTTCTAGTCACAGCTCACACACCAGTGCCTTCCTATTGTGCATCCTTTCTTCGTAATCTGTGATTCCGTTGGTTTTTGTTGAAATGAATACGATCTTTAAGCACTTGGCCTTCAGTCGGGTGCGAATATGTAATGTAGCAGACACATGCCGTGTGTCTCAGTAATTCCGCATGCTCACGGTTTGATTTGAACGGAAATTAATCTCGCTATTATCGCGTACCATCTCAAGTAAAGAAAGACCAGAGCGACCTACGAAGTTTATTTTTTCTTGTGTCGTGTGGTACATCCTGGTTTGCTGAATTTCGCCTACGATAGCGGCGCCTGCTTCTGCGTCGTATCAGCACGCTCAGTTGGGTGAGTTTCGCTTTGCTGAATGCTTATTGATTGTAAATCTACCCCCGACGATCTTCAGTTCAGATTACTTTAACTTAATTTTCAATGTGCGATGCGTTTTTATTGCTTAACAAAATTGCTGCCCCCATTTGCTCATGTTTGAACTGAATAAATAATTTATTGTCATTGAAATTTTATCCTGCTCATAAATATTACTTTATGAATACCCTCCATTTTTTATTTAATGTTGTTTGTCACCAGTGCTGAGAACAAACTCAGATGCAAATTATCGTGTTTTAATTCCGTTGCGCCATGAATGCTCTCACAGCCACTTCCATGAAATGGTTTAGTTCGGGGTACCTTGTATAGTAATGATTGTGTGTAATTCGCGTGATCTATGACATATGTTAGCCACCGTCTCTTTTTTTTTTTTTTTTTTCTTTATTGTATTTCTACACCAGCGATTACACCAGTAGGCTGGCAGCAGCTCCAGAGGCTGCTCTTCAGCCGAGAGAATAAAATACATTGATGAGATGAAATTTAAAATACATGACAGGCGAAGAATCAACGGAGGAACAATGACACATACATGGCGACAATTGGAGGTACAAACAGTTGACAGGTGAACAAAAACCAGATGTAGTCAGTTAAAAACGAGGAGCCACGGTGACTTAAAAAGCACACGTTGGACGACAAGAACACAGGACGGCGAGTACACGGAGACACTAAGTAAAATACACGGTGCGACGCTTGTCTGGTTGCGGTGGACGCAGTTAAAAAACACACACTTCACTGTAGCACAATACACAACACTTGACGTAGCACTTGTAAAACTGTCGGTCCAGGACCCCGATAAAAAAGGGGGCGGAGCAAAGCGTGGGGGAGAGGGAAAAAAAAGGCGGTGAAGAAAAGGGGGGCGGCAGGGAAGAGCCGTAGGGACTCCAGGGCAGGGAGGGGGGTAGCCAAGCGGGGGAGCGGACGGTAGGCATCCCAGTCAGCACGGGAATAATCATGAACGAGTTTGGGAGGGGGCATAGGACGGGGAGCACGGGCAGGGCGGGGGCGGTGGTCAAAGGTAAGTAGGACAGGGGCGTGGTCACTGCCTATAAGGTCGAGGACATCTGCCGTGATGCGCCCTAGGAGGTTGGGAGACGCCAGGACGACGTCGGGAGTGGTGTTGCTTTCGGGGCGGGTTGGGCGGGGAAGAGGAAGGACATCGCCTCGGAGCGAGGTGGTGACGAACTGACGCCACCGCCGGAGTTCAGCGGGCGGACGGGAAGAAAGGTTGAGGTCGGCAGCAATCACATAGGTCGTGAAGGAGCGGTCTATGTGCGAGAGGAAGGCATAGGGGAGGGGAGCAGTGCTGCGGATATAGATAGTAGCGAGGGTGACAGTAAGGGATAGGAGGAAGAGGCTGAGGATCAGGTGTTCGGTGGGGTCATTAAGGAGAGGTTGGAGCCGGACGGGGTGGTGGCGTAGGTGGCCGATCGCCACTCCGCCTCGGGCGAGGGGTGGGGGGCCATCGGTACGGTGGAGGACGTAGGGAGTGGTGCTGATGGGACGGCGGGGTTGGAGGAAGGTCTCGTTCAGGAGGAAGGCATCCACGCGGTGGTGGGAAAGGGTGTGCATAAAGAGGTGTTTATTGGCAGGAAGAGAGCGGACATTATGATAGAGGAAGGTATAGGAAGGGCTTGCCATAGGGGCCGAAAGGGAGGGGTGAGAGGGGGAGAGGGAGCGACGGGAAAAAGAGGGTACGGTGTGTCTAGACTAGGGTAACTTGCCGGGAGAAGGTGAAGTGGGAATGTGCACGGGAGAGGGTGGCGAAGATTTCGAGGTGAAAAACGGAACGGGCGGCAAGGGCGATCTGCTGGAGGGTATGGGGACGCTGGAAGGTATGGATGTTCTGGAGGACGGTCGTGACAAATCGGATGACGTCCTCTACGGTTGGATGGGGGCAGAGGGAGTTGTAGGGATGGAGAGGGGGATCAACAGGACGAACAGGGACGGTAAGTTCGGGAGTGGTGGGGGCGGGGACGGATTTGCATTTATAGGAGTAGGTGGGATGGGGGCCACCACAGGTGTTGCAGACGGGAGGGGAGGCGAGGTTGGGACAGTGTTTGTGGAGGTGATTGGACTTACAGTGGGGACAGGTGGGTGGGTTGCGGCAGTCCTGTGTCAGGTGGTCGTTGTAAACGAGACACCTGGCACAGCGGTAGGATTGGGGTGGGGAGCGGGAGGGTTCTACCTTGTGGCGGCGGTCATAGATAAGGGCCCCCTCGAGGAGGAGGCGGTCGATGGAGGATGCGGATTCAGTGAAAATCCTCATCAGGTAGATGGGTCCGGTGGCGTTATGGATTCGCTTGGCAGAGCGAACGAAGATGTCTGGGTGGGCGTTGAGTTGGCCCAACACCTCCTCCTCCGTGATAACCGGACTAAGTTTGGTTATCACGGCGGTGAGGGTGGGCGGACGGCGGGGAGGGAGAGGTTGACGGGGGGAGGAGGAGGTATAGTACGGGGTGAGGGTTGCGTGGGGGCCGAGGTGGATGGCAGAGAGGCGCTGAAGCATGTCGGTGTGGAAAGTAGGGCTGGGAGATTTGATAAGGACAGAGTCCCTACGGGGGATGAGTTGGGCGATAGGGGCGGCAGGGAAGTACTTTCGGAGTTCTAGAGAGAGGGTACGATTGTCGAGGAAGCGGGGATCTGGACGGGAGAGGAGGTAGGTGTACAGCTCCGGTTGGGTGGGGACGGGTGCAGTGTCCATGATGTCGGCAGGCTGTGGAGGTGGAGGTGGAGGAGGAGGGGGAGGAGGAGCCTTCTTGGAGGCGGAAGGGACGGGAACCGCGCTTCCACGTTTGGTGGTCTTATTACGGGCGCCAGTGATGGAGGAGGAGAAAGACGGAACGGGGTCGTTGGGATGTGGCGGGGGGCGGGGCCCTGTTGCGGTGCGGCGGTAAAAGGCGGCGACTGCGGGGTGTCGGCCACCGTGGCCCGGCGATGGGTGATCCGTGCCGGTGAGATGGGGGGGAAGTCTGCCGGGGAGGTGAGGGGGAGATACACGGTGGCTGGGGGTGGAGCAGAGACGTGGGAGGCGGCTGTGGTGGAGAGGAGCACGGAGAGGGGGATGTCGTGGGAAGGGCGGGCGTGCGTGGAGCTCCAAGTCGTGACGGTGGGGGCGGTGGTGGGGGTGGTATATAAAATGGCGGTGGTGACGGTGACGGGGGTGTTGGACATTGCTAAGGACAAGGAGGGAAAGAAGTCGAAGAGAAAGAAAAGGTGGAAAGTTCAAGGTAAAGCTGGCGACCACTGCAGGTGGCCGGCTGGAACTGGCGGAAGCCTCGGGCCGCGGTGGAGCGGCGGGAGACCACCGGCAGCTGGCTGGAGGGCGGCGGCGGCGGAGACGACGCCAGCGGCGGGTGGACGGCGAGCACCGACCCGAGGGGATCGGGGCGGCTCCGTAGCGGCGGCGACGGGGCGGCGAACCGGTCCGGCGGTCAGCGGGACCCCCGGGGCAGAACCTCCGGGCGGCGGCGGCGAGACGATCCCCGGGCTGACTGGAGCAGCGGGGCAGCGGGGCGGCGAGCAGGTCCGGCAGGGCCTCCTGGCGGCGGCGCCTCCAGGCAGTGCTGGGCGGAGACAGCGGCAGACGGCAGCGGCAAGCAGCAGGGCCTCGTGACACCGGTATGGCGATGAGTAGCACGACTAGCAGCAGGGACGACGGCAGACCTGGAAGCAGATCGGACGAACGTTACAAACAACGTCACGGTGGTGCCTGCTACCAGGCGGGAATGATCGGCCACCGTCTCTTTGTGTTCCTGCTACTAAAATAATGTTTGAGTCAGTTCTGGGCCAGGGAACAAGATTCTGTTGCAGGAAGTATAGTTCACGCGAATCGTTCAGCTGGTTTTACAGCCAAAGTTATATGTTTAAAGTAAGCTTTTAACTGGCTCCTTTCAGATAGCATTAATTTTACAATTAACGGTGGTATTTCAAAATGCTGTTGATATCCATTTCACCTCTGGTAGTGCCATCTAGCGGGCGAACCATAGCGTCATCTGTTTTCCCCCTTACGCTAGAAAAGTTTTGTTCTCCGTAGTTTTCGTTTGATATTTATTTCGTGACATATTGGACCCAGTCACTATCAATGGGCTACCCTGTATATATAACGGGTGATCAAAAAGTCAGTATAAATTTGAAAACTTAATAAATCACGGAAAAATGTAGATAGAGAGGTAAAAATTGACACACATGCTTGGAATGACATGGGGTTTTATTAGGAAAGAGAGAGAGAGAGAGAGAGAGAGAGAGAGAGAGAGAGAGAGAGAGTATTGCTAGACGCGTGAAAGATCTCTTACACGCGTCGTTTGGTGATGATCGTGTGCTCAGCTGCCACTTTCATCATGCTTGGCGTCCCAGGTCCCCAGACCTCAGTCCGTACGCAAATTTTATCGTGGTCGACCGACATCTCTAGGGATGCTGAAAACATCCGACTCCAATGCCTCACCATAACTCCGGACATGCTTTACAGTGTTGTTCACAACATTATTCCTCAACTACAGCTATTGTTGATGAATGATGGTGAACATACTGAACATTTACTGTAAAGAACATCATCTTTGCTTTGTCTTAATTTGTTTTGCTAATTATTACTTTATTCCGTGATTTATTAAGTTTTCAAATTTATACTGACTTTTTGATCACCCGGTATATGTATTCTACAGAGTGTATCAAAACGATGGCGGAAATTTACATGTTTGTAAGTACACCATAATAGAAGCAGCCACTACTGACGTCAGTGTAGACATCTTCCTACTTAGTACACGTAAATTTGGAATATAAACTTTATTATTATTATTTACATCGCACATAGTTCACTGGATCATTTCGGAAATCTTTACAAACGTCTATGACTCTCCGCTCCAATTCCTCAGCGGTGTTAACGCTTTTGAGGGGATTACAGACACAAAAATCCAAAGTATTTATCTCAGGTGATCTTGGAGGCCACGCTTATAGGTCCGCCTCGACGTAGTCATGATTGGCAGTATCTGCGCATTAGATGCTGTTTTCACAGCAGCATTAAAATGTGCTCCATGTACCACATACTATGACGTTGCTAATGGGGTAACATCCTCAAGAAATACTGGGACAGTAAAATCCAAATTTCAAATTGATGTGTACTAACTAGGACCATGTTTGTAATGACGTCATAGGTGGCTTGGAACCATGCATTCATAATTATCTCGCAAATGGCTTCTTTGCGGATCCAAGTTTACTGAGATATTTTTGTTTCCGTTGTCGTATACCTTTTGTTGTTGTTATCGTCTTCAGTCCGGAGACTGGTTTGATGCAGCTCTCCACCCTACTCTATCCTGAGCAAGCCTTTTCATCTCCTCATAAGAACGACAACCCACATCCCCTTGAATCTGTTTATTATACGTGTCTCTTGGTCTCCCTCTGCGATTTTTACCCCACACACTTCCCTCCAATGCTAAATTTACGTTTCCTCGATGTCTAAGAGTGTGTCCTACCAAGCGGTCCCTTCTTTTAGTCAGGGTATGCCAAAAATTCCTTTTCTCACCAATTCTGTTCAGTACCTCTTCATTAGTTATGCGATCTACCCAACTAATCTTCAGCATTCTTCTGTAGCACCACATTTCAAAAGCCTCTATCATCTTCCTGTCCGCACAGCTTTTCGTCCATGTTTCACTCCCGTACAAGGCAACACTCCACATAAATGCCTTCAGAAAATACTTCCTTACACTTAAATTAATATTCGGTGTAAGCATATTATTCTTTTTCAAAAATGCTTTTCTTCCCATTGTCATTCTGCATTTTATATCCTCCTTACTGCGACCATCGCATGTTATTTTACTACCCAAGTAACAAAATTCATCTACCACCTTCATTGTTTCGTTACCTAATCTAATTCCTTCAGCATCCCCTGATTTTCTAAGACTGCATTCCATTATTTTTGTTTTGCTCTTGTTAATGTTCATTTTATACGCTGTCTTTAGCACACTGTACAACTACTCTTCCAGGTCCTTTGCTGTCTCTGACAGAATTACAATGTCATCAGCAAAACGCAATGTTTTTATTTCTTCCCCCTGAACTTTAATCCCTATTCCAAATTTTTTCTTGCTTTCCTTCTCTCCCTGCTCGATGTACAAATTGAATAGCATCGGAGAAAGGCTGCAACCCTCTCTTACTCCCTTCCCAACTGATGCTCCCCTTTCATGCCCTTCGAGTCTAATAACTGCGGTCTGGCTTTTGTACAAGTTGTAAATGACTCTCCTTTCCCTGTATTTTACCCCTGCTGACTTCAGAATGAAAGAGTGTATTCCAGGCCACATTGTCAAACGCTTTCTTAAAATCTACAAAAGCTAAAAATGTAGGTTTGCCTTTCCTTAATGTATCTTCTAAGATAAGACGTAAAGTGAGTATTGCCGCCCGGGTTCCTACGTTCCTCCTGAATCCAAACTGATCTTCCCCGAGGTCAGCTTCTACCAGCTTTTCCATTCTCCTGTAGATAATTCGTGTTAAAATATTGAAACCATGACTTATCAAACTGATGGTTCTGTAATTTTCACATCTGTCTGTGCCTGATTTCTTTGGGATGGGGATTATAACATTTTTCTTACAGTCTGAGGGTACTTCACCTGTCTCATACATCTTACACACCAGGTGAAACAATTTTGTCATGGTTGGCTCTCCCAGAGACTTTAGTAGCTCTGAGGGTATGTCATCTACTCCTGGGGCCTTGTTCCGACCTAGGTCTTTCAAGGCTCTGTCAAATTCAACTCTCAGTATAGTATCTCCTATTTCATCTTGATCCACTTCCTCTTCCCTTCCTACAACATCGTCTCTAAGTTCATTTCCTTTGTAGAGCTGCTCTATGTACTCTTTCCACCTTTCAGCTTTCCCTTCTTTGCTGAGAACTGGTTTCCCATCTCTATTCGTAGAGTTGCTTTTCTTGCCCCCAAATGTCTCTTTTATTTTCCTGTAGGCGGTAACTACTTTTCCCCTTCTTATACATTCTTCTACAGATTTGCATTTGGCTTCTAGCCACTCTTGCTTAGCCATTTTGCACTTCCTGTCAATCTCATTTCTTATTCGTCTGTACTCAATTTTGCCTGTTTCATTTACATCATTTTTATATTTTCTCCTTTCATCAATTAAATTTAGTATTTCCTGTGATATCCAAGGATTTTTTGTAGGTCTTGCCTTTCTACCTATTTTGTCCTCTGCTGCCTTCACTATTTCATCTCTCGATGCTACCCATTCCTATTCTGCTGTTTTATTTCCACCTGTATCTGTCAATTGATGCCTAAATCTCCCTCTGAATTTCTCCCGAACTTCACATTCCTTCAATTTATCTAAGTCCCATCTCCTCATTTTCCTACCTTTCTGCAGTTTTTTCAGTTTCAGCCAACAGTTCACGACTAACAAGTTATGGCCAGAGTCTATATCTGCCCCTGGGTATGTCCTACAGTTTATCACCTGGTTCCGGAATCGATGTTTTACCATTATAAAATCTATATGATACCTTCCGGTGTCTCCTGGTCTCTTCCACGTATACAACCTACTTTTGTGATTCTTAAACCACGTGTTTGGTACGATTAAATCATGTTCCGTGCAAAATTCTACCAGGCGACTTCCTCTTTCATTCCTTCTGCCCAGTCCATATTCACCTACTATTTTTCCTTCTCTTCCTTTTCCTACTACCGAATTCCAGTCTCCCATCACAATTAAGTTTTCCTCTCATTTAACTGCCTGAATAATTTCCTTTAGCTCCTCATATACTTCTTCGATCTCCTCATCATCGGCAGAGCTAGTTGGCATATAAACCTGTACTACTATTGTCGGTGTTGGCTTCGTATCTATCTTGACAATGATTATTCGATCACTGTGCTGCTCATAGTAGTTTACCCGCATTCCTATCTTCTTATTCATTATCAGTCCTACTCCTGTGATACCCCCAACTGATTTTGTATTTATAATCCTGTACTCACCTGACCAGAAATCCAGTTCATCCTGCCACCGAACTTCACTAATCCCCACTATATCTAACTTCAACCTATCCATTTCCCTTGTTAAATTTTCTAACTCCCCTACACGATTAAGGGATCTAACATTCCACGCTCCGATCCGTAGAATGCCACTATTGTCTTTCCTGATGAAAGAATCCTCCTGAGTAGTCCCCGCCCGGAGATCCGAATGGGGGACTATTTTACCTCCGGAATATTTTATCCGAGAGGATGCCATCATCATATTTTCATACAGTAGAGCTGCATGTCCCCTGGGAAAAGTAACGGCTGTAGTTTCCCCTTGCTTTCAGCCGTTCGCAGTAACTGCATGGCAAAGCCACATTAGCTGATGTCACAAGGCCAGCTCAGTCAATCATCCAGACTGTTGCCCCTGAAACTACTGAAAAGGCTGCTGCCCCTCTTCAGGAAACACACGTTTGTCTGGCCTCTCCACAGATACCCCTCCGCTGTGGTTACACCTACGGTACGGCTATCTGCAACGTTGAGGCACGCAAGCCACCGCCACCTCGGCAATGTGTGTGGTTCATGGGGGTGGAACCAAAGTGCTTTACTAAGCATCGTCCTATTTGTAGGACCTACAGTTTAACGTGGGTTCCGAACCACGGTCGTATGCTTTATGGGTACAAAACAATGGGAATTGCAGGAAGTGTTCGACAATATTTTCGCGAAGGAAAGGTTGCTTACTAACCATATAGACGTCCGATGAGTAGCGGATTGGCACTGTTATTTGTGTCTTTCGGCGACCCATCGAACGCCTCTACCAGCAACCTACCCTTCACGAAAATATTAATGTGTATAGTCAGTTTCTATGGGTGCCGCGCGGGAGTAGCCGAGCGGTCTGGAGCGCCACGTTGCGGATAGCGCGGCCTCCCGCGTCGGAGGTTCGAATCCTCCCTCGGACATGGATGTTTGTGTTGTATTTGGTGTAAGTTAGTTCATAAGTAGTTTGTAAGTTTAGGGACTGATGATCCCGCAGTTAATTCCCATAAGCTTTACAAACAGTTGAACATTTTTGTTGCTGTGTGTGCGTCCGCCTCATGCATCCCAATTTGCACTGTTCACGCTCTTTCCAGTCTCTTTCATTAATATGTTGATGATGATGGTCGTATGGCATTTGTGGACGTTAGGTCCCAGCTGGTGTCGTGTTTTGCGTGGCTGGTGGAAGTGTTTTAGGTGACGCCACTTGGCCCTCTCGACTTCTTCAAGTTGTTCTGCAAAATCAAAATGTTCAAACATTTGTGAATCTATGGGATCAAATAACTCTAACTAAGTTACGCAAAGGCAAAACACACAGTCACACACACACACACACACACACACACACACACATATATATATATATATATATATATATATATATATATATATATATATGGGGCCGAGGGAAGACACGAACGTTCGACGGGGGGGGGGGGGGGACCGTCTGCAAAATGCATAGCATTAAGCCTTAAATCACACAGCCATTCCCGCGCGGCGATATACGTCGACGGAGGTGTTCCTACTGTACTCATTTTTCTTTTCAGCAGTGTGTAAAGAGCGTCCAATAATTCACAAATCGAGAGAGTGACGATGTTAGTTGCTCAGACCCGAATGAATTTCTTAGTTTAAACAGAGTAATTAATAATAAAACAAAAAAAAATGAGAATCTAGAGCACTACAAGTAAGGAGAACTAAGCTCTACTGTCGTCAGTTTAAGAGACGTTGTAGTTTCATTTGGTTGCTCATTTCATCCGTAGCTCTTCTGTTGGTCCATTTCTGTTTTTTTGCAAGCATAAAGACTGCTCAACTAAAAGCATTTTGTGTTATAGAATACGGCAGATGCCTGTTCAGGTGCATTTCAAACCATGTAGGGTGTTTAACCTCCAGGCACGTGTTGTATCAGTAGACAGATTATCCAGAAGGTATATATTGAATATCTACGCATTAGTTTTCTACTAAAAAAGAAACTTTGTAAAGTACTCCTCACATCGATTAATGATCCAAGTTTCCAATATATTTCTTTATAATGGATTTGAAAACTTGTGCTGTTCTCGTTGAATCACCCTGTATTTGTTTATGATGATTCTACCTATATATTTGTCTCTTGTTCGATTCCTTGGTGTGTCAGAATGAGTCCAGCCAACCTCTTCCCTCTTTTAGTCATATTTAAGAAATTGTTTTCGCCATTTCTGTCCGATATCTCCTCATTAGTAACACCATCTACGCATCTAAACTTCAAAATTATTGTAATACGACGTTTCACAAGCTTCAATCCTTTTCTTGTCTAAACTACTTATCGCCCAAGTTTCACTTCCGTACAACTCAACACCCAAGACAAATGTTTTGAGAAATATATATTAAGATTACCTGACATAGTCGGGTCTGGAGACGATCTAATCATTTTATGGTTTTCAAAATGACAAGCCAAGATCGCACACTAACAATTAATTAAATGACGACTGGTTTCGGTGCACTGTGTCACCATCATCTGGTCACATATACGTTGAATCTGGTCATCTGTCAAAAATATAAAAGACATGCAAGAAATAACGCAAAAACATAAAAAATAACATACATTTAGGATTAAGAGGCACTTAACCTACCTAGTTAAAAAAAGTGGTTATAAAATAACATTGCACTTAGTCAATATATATAAAATACATAAGTTAAAAACATGACAGCTTACAAAATACTGACAGCTCTGAAAATTCTAGTTTACATATTGGCACAAGGTGGCAGCACCATAGCTGGTTTTACAGAAGTCAGTTATTGCATAAATACCAATTGTCACATAATTTTAGTCAGATATATCAAACCCATATTCTATGTATGGGTGACATTACAATTATATACTTGTAAGACAGGGTTGTAGCCTTTCCCCAATGTTGTTCAATCTGTACATTGAGCAGGCAGTGAAGGAATGGAAGAAGAAACTTGGAGAGGATATTAAAGTGCAGGGAGAAGAAATAAAAACATTGCGGTTTGCCGATGACATAGTAATTCTGTCAGAGACTGCAAAGGATCTGGAAGAGCAATTGAATGGAATGGACAGTGTCTTGAAAGGTAGCTATAAGATGAACATTAACAAGAGTAAAACGAAGGTAATGGAATGCAATGTCAGAAAATCAGGAATTAGATTATATAATGAGAAAATAAAAGTAGTAGTTGAATTTTGTTATTTGGGTAGCAAGATAACTTCTGATGGCCGAAGTAAAGAAGATATAAAATGTAGAATGTCTATGGGAAGAAAAGTGTTTCTAAAGAAGCGAAACTTGTTAACATCCAATATTAATTTAAATGTTAGGAAGTCCTTTCTGAAGTGTAGCATTGTATGGGAGTGAAACGTGGACGATAAGGAGTTCAGATAAAAAGATGATAGAAGCTTTTGAAATGTGGTGCTACAGACGAATGATGAAAATTAGATGGGTAGATCACGTAACTAATGAGGAGGTGCTTAACCGAATTGGAGAAAAGAAGTTTCTGGCACATCCTGACTAAGAGTAGGGATAGATTGGTTGGACACATTCTGAGACATCAAAGGAATTTTCAACTTAGTGTTAGAAGGAAACGTGTGGGGTAAAAATCGTAGAGGGAGACCGAGGGACGAATATAGTAAGCAGATTCAAAAGGATGTAGGTTGCCGAACGTATTCTCAGATGAAGAGACTTACAAAGGACAGGGTAGCGTGGAGAGGTGCATGAAACCAGTCTACGGACCACAACAACATGATTCATTAAACCTCTTGTTAACGTTAATCGAATATCATCCTTTCAAGACTATGCCTGTTCGTTTCGTACGCTCTTCTGCGTCCTTGACTGTCTCTGACAAAAGATTTTGCCATCGGCAACTCGCAAAGTCGTTATTTATCATACAAAGGAATTTATAAAGGTAGCTGTCATTGAAATGAATGACTAGGGAAAGTTGTCCTCATTCGGAATTCGAACAGGGTTTTCTTGCTTACTAGGCAACTTTCTAAACTTATACACACAATACTTAAGCTACGTATATACGTGAGAGTTTATTTCTCTCACGAGCATTTGCTTCTAATAAGTGCCGTGTTCAAAGAACGGACAACACATACATTTTTCTTTCATCTCAGTGAATTTTAAATCACATTCCAAACTTCTCTTTGCTTTGCTTCACAGCTTCCTCACGGTACAATTACGTATGTAAAAAACTACAACGCTCTCTTCGTAACTAATGCTTCCATTTAATGACCTTCGACTCTTATATTTGCTGTCCGGTCTCTGTTAAAGACGTAGGTGTGACTTTCATTAACCTTAAAAATTTTATTTGTTGTTTGATGTTGAATCTATTGTTTAATTAGACAACAAAAGTGGTTTATTTTAAAGTTACTCATTCAAAACCTGATCTGCTATTAGTTGCACTCCAAGTCGTCATATATTGATGTTTAACAGTCAATATCACTAAGTCGTCAGATAACTTCATCAAAATTTAACTGAACACGTACATTGTTCATTAACACAGTAATTTGGTTTAATTATGGCCCTGATATTGATGTATATACTGTTAAATGAGAAACAGTACATTAAACTGATTATGTGCGCAACGGATCTTTTAACAAAACAACTGTGACATGTAACCTGCATGAAACACACATTGACTTTACTCAAAAAATTAGACTGCGAGAAAGATATGAAAAACACATACCACTTTCTTAATGTTCGACTACGAGAATTTTATGCAGATCAGTACCTGTTCATCAAAACTCAATATCATACTCAATTAACTGCAGTTTTGCATAACAATCATTTACTACGATACCAATAAAGAAATCTGTTCAACAAGATTACCAAAATCAATACTGCACTTTAAATCCATTATCAAATAAAGAAAGTAAGTTAATCTTCTAACTAAGTAAATGAAACAGGAAAGAAAGGTCAACTTCGTTACTTATTATTAATAATCACCATTACATTACCTAAGTAATACAACCTTTTCATAATTACTTGAAATGCTATTACCTTCATTCAGGGGTGGTACAACGTTTTCCACAATTGTATGAAATGCAATATATATACGTATACTTGCTGGCACCGCAGGCTCTGCTCTACATCGCAGCCATATACACAACACAACTGCTCTCTAAGCGAACTGAACCACTAGTCTGACTCTCTGTCTCCCTGCGCGAGCTACAATGCTCTGCGGTACATAATCTTTGCCAAAGATGAAACTTCAGAGAGTTATGTACACATATCGATACACACAGTAGAAGCAATATTATACATTTTCTTGCAAGCAAGTTAATCGACACAAAACAGGAGGCACAATATTAGACATTTTCTTACAAATTCAGAAATATACATTTTCTATGGTCACGTTTTAACCTCTCTTCTAAAACACTCACACACACACACACACAGTATCCGAGGAAGGACTCAAACCTCCGACGGGGAGCAGACGGGTGCCCCGCGGCTAGAGCACACGGCCGCTCCCGCGCTCCGGCTGATCTTTTTCCGAGTTCGGCTTCTTTAAGTTTATCATTTTTCTGTAAATAATAAGTACAACGATTTTGAACATGAAATGTTTCGGTGCTCTGTCAAGTTCTTGTCTTAGTATAGTACCTCCGATCTCATTTTCATCCACTTGCTTTTTTTCTTTTCTGAAACACTGCTTTGAGGTTGATTTCAATTACAGAGCCGCTCGATATATTCTTTCCACCTTTCATATTTTCCTTCTTTGTTCAGTACTGCTTTTCCACCTGAGGTCTTAATATTCATATATCTGCTTTCCCTTGGTTCAAATGTATTTTTAATTTTCCTTTAGGCAGTATCTATCGTTCCCCTAGTTGCACCTTCTTCTAAGTACTTCACTTGTTCTCTAGCCACTCTTGCTTAGCCATTCAAATGTTTGTAATCCTAAGGGACCAAAGTTCTAAGGTCATCGGCACTTACACTTGCAAATTACTTAAACTATCTTATTCTAAGGTCAAGAGATACACGTACGCCCGAACTTGCGACTGAAGCAGCCGTTCAATCTCTAACGTGGCGCCGCAGACATCAGGACCGCAGTGCTCAGCTATTTTTCCTTACTGTCAATTTCAGTTTTTATTCATCTTTCCTGTTTCACTTATTACACTATTTCGGTAATGTTGATGTGAAAAACACTGCATTCCACCGTGGTTCCGAATCAACGTTCGGCTATAGGTCCTCAATAACTGGCTGCGTAAATCGGTTCAGAGGTCGGGGGAAGGCAATGACATACCACCTCCAACCAGGAGCACTGTGGTTTACGAATCAATCTTTGGATTTTTCACTGCTCTACGCATTGTTTCTTCTTTCATCAACTAAATTTAGTATTCCAGTTGATATCCAATGTTTTTCTCTGGGTCTTGTTCTTTTAATTGAATGTTCCCGTGACGTCTTTACTATCTTTCAAAGTCACTCATTCGTGTTATAGTGTGTTATATTCTCCTGTCAATCGTTGCCTATAGCGCCCTCTGAAACTCTCAATACTCAATTTTCTTCAATTTATCCAGGTCCCACCTCGCAAATTTTTCCACCTCACTTCAGTTTCTTTACTTTTAATCGTCACTTCATAACCAATAAGATAAAAATGTTTAAATGTTTGTAAAGCTATGGGACCAAACTGCGGTGATAATCAGGCCCTAGACTTACCAACTAGTTAAACTACCTTATGGTAAGGACAGAACACACACACACACACACGCCCGACGGAGCCTCGAGCCTCCGACGGGGAGCAGACACACATTCCAAAACATTCCTTAGTGTGCACGGGCACTCACACGCGGCAATACGTAATATTAATATTACGTGGAGGGGTATCTGTGGAGAAAACGTGTGGTTCCTGAACAGGGGCAGTAGCCTTTTCAGTAGTTACAGGGGCAACAGTCTGGCTGATTGACTGAGCTGGCCTTGTAACATCAGCTAACATAGCTTTGCCATGCAGTTACTGCGAACGGCTGAAAGCAGCGGTAAACTACAGTCGTTACTTCTCCCGAGGACATGCAGCTCTACTGTATCAATATATGATGATGGCGTCTTCTTGGGTAAAATATTCCGGAGGTAAAATAGTCCCCCATTCGGATCTCCGGGCGGAGACTACTTAGGAGGATGTCGTTGTCAAGAAAAACAAAACAGGCATTTTACGGGTCGGAGCGTGGAATGTTCTAACCCTTAATCGCGCAGGTAAGCTAGAAAATTTGAAAAGAGAAATGGGTAGGTTAGATATGGTAGGGACTAGTGAAGTTCGGTTGCAGAATGAATAGGATTTCTGGTCAGGTGAGTACAAGGCTATCAATAGAAAATCAGTTGGTGGTAACGCAGTAGTAGGTGTGATAATGAATACGAAAACAGGAATGCGGGAAAGTTACTATGAACAGCATAGTGAACGCATTATCGTAGTAAAGGTCAACACTGACCACAGTAGTGCAAGTTTATATGCCAACTAGCACGCCCGATGATGAGGATATCGAAAAAATGTATGAGGAGATAAAAGAAATCATTCAAAAAGTTAAGGGAGACGAAAACTTTATTTTGATGGGGGACTGGAACTCGGTAGTAGGAAAGGAAAGAGAAGGAAATGTAGTAGGTGAATATGGACTGAGAAAAAGGAATGAAAGAGGAGATCGCTTGGTAGAATTTTGCGAAGAGCACAATGTAATGATCACCAACACTTGGTAATGATGTAATGATCACCAACACTTGGTTTAATCATCACGAAAGAAGGCTGTATACTTAGAAGAGACCAGGAGACACTGGAAGGTACCAGATTGACTTTATAATGATAAGGAATAGATTTAGAAACCAGGTTCTAAACTGTAAGACATATCCAGGGGCAGATATAGACTCTGACCATATCTTGTTGGTATGAACTGCAGATTAAAAGAGACTGCAGAAAGGTAGAAAGATTAGGAGATGGAACCTGGACAATTTGAGAGTTTCAGAGGGAGCATTAGGCAAGGATTGGCTGAAACAGGGGAAAGTAATACAGCAGAAGAAGAATGGGTAGCTCTGAGAGATAGAGTAGTGAAGGCTGCAGAGGACCATATAGGCAGAAGAACAAGGTCTAATAGAAATCCCTGCATAACACAGGTTATACTGAACATAATTGATAAGAGGAGAAAATGTACAAATCCGACAAGTGAAACAGGAAAAAGGAAGTACAAACGTCAGAAAAACGAGATTGACAGGAAGTGCAGACTGGCTAAGCAGGAGTGGCTAGAGGACAAATGCAGAACCGTAGAAGAATGCATAACTAGGGAAAGATAGATACCGCCTACAGGAAAATAAAAGAGATATTTGGAAGCAAGAAAAGCAGCTGAGTGATATCAAGAACTCAGACGGAAAACCAGTACTAAGCAAAGAAGGGAAAGCTGAACTGTGGAAGGAATATATAGAGTGCCTATACAAAGGAAATAAACTTGAAGGCAGTATTCTAGAAATGGAAGACAAAGTGGAGGAAGATGACATAGGAGATATAATACTGCGAGAAGAATTTGACAGAGCGCTGAAGGACTTGAGTCGAAACAAGGCCCCTGGAGTAGATAATATTCCGTCTGAACTGCTGATGTCGTTGGGAGAACCAGTCGTGAAAAAATTGTACCACCTGGTATGTAAGATGTATGAGACAGGGGAAATACCCTTCGACTTCAAGAAGAATATTGTAATTCCAATTGGAAAGAAAGCAAGTGCAGACAAGTGTGAAAATTACAGAACTATCAGTTTAATAAGTCATGGGTGCAAAATACTAACACGAATTATGTACAGACGAATGGAAAAACTTATGAAATCCGACGTCGGGGAAGATCAGTTTGGTTATAGGAGAAATGTAGGAACACGGGAGAGACAGGCTAAGGAAAGGCAATCCTACGTTTTTAGCATTTGCCGATTTGGAGAAAGCTTTTGACAATGTCGACTGGAATACACTCTTCCAAATCAGGGGTAAAATATAGGGAGCGAAGAGTTATATTTAACATACACAAAAACCAAACAGCAGTTATTAGAGTCGAAGGGCAAGAAAGGGACGCAGAGGTTGGTAAGGGAGTAAGGGTTGTAGCCTTTCCCCAATGTTGATCAATCTGTACACTGAGCAGGCAGTGAAGAAATGGAAGGATAAATTTGGAAAGGGCATTAATGTGCAGGAAGAAGAAATAAAAACATTGCGGTTTGATGATGAGATAGTAATTCTGTCAGAGACCGCAAAAGATCTGGAAGAGCAATTGAATGAGATGGATAGTGTCTTGACAGGCAGATGTAAGATGAACGTTAACAATAGTAAAACGAAGGTAATGGAATATAAAGTCAGAAAATCAGGCGATGCTGAAGGAATTAGATTAGGTAATGAGACAATAAAAGTAGTAGATGAATTTTGTTATTTGGGTAGCAAGATAACTTCTAATGGCCGAAGTAAAGAAGATATAAAATGTAGAATGGCTATGGGAAGAAAAGTGTTTCTAAAGAAGCGAAACTTGTTAACATCCAATATTAATTTAAATGTTAGGAAGTCCTTTCTGAAATCATTTGTCTGCAGTGTAGCATTGTATGGGAGTGAAACGTGACGATAAGGAGTTCAGATAAAAAGATGATAGAACCTTTTGAAATGTGGTGCTACAGACGAATTATGAAATTTAGATGGGTAGATCACGGAACTAATGAGGAGGTGCTAAACTGAACCGGGGAGAAAAGGAGTTTCTGGCATATCCTGAGTAAGAGAAGGGATAGTTTGGTTGGACACATTCTGAGACATCAAGGAATTGTCAGCATTAGAAGGAAGCGTGTGGGGTAAAAATCGTAGAGGGAGACCGAGGGACGAATACAGTAAGCAGATTCAAAAGGATGTAGGTTGCCGAACTTATTGTCAGATGAAGAGACTTGCACAGGACAGGGTAGCGTGGAGAGTTGCATCAAACCGGTCTGCGGACTGAAGACCACAACAACAACAATATTTATCTAGCAGCATGGCTTGGAATTTTAAATCTTTTCACATAATTTATTTCAAAATATTTTTGGTAACTTCAGATCTTCTGGAATAATCGGTTATGTGGAATTTTACGCACCTCCATTATACAGGGTGAATCACCCAACACAAATATTGTGGAAACGGAAAATGCCATTGATGTGTTGTTTTCACAGAAACAGATTGCAATATTACTTAAAAGTGTATTTTTTTTATGCAAACGTACACTTTTTAAACGGAAAAATGCCTGTAAACATTAAGAAATTAAAAGTGGGGTGCACTAGAATATCAACAGCGTTTTTTTGCAGGTTTCTAGTACGGCAAGTCGTTTACGAGATATCGTCTTTTGAAACGTTTCCACACCGACACTAATGCAATACCTGTGGTAACACACACTAAAGGACAAGTACATACACTAGTTATGTGGATTGCAACCAGTAACGCGACAAATGACCACAAGTTGTGTTCAAAATGACCACCGGCAGCAGAAATACACGCTGTGAGTCTGGTATCGAATGATCGCTGTACACGTGCTGGCATTTCAGCGGATATGTCCGAGCAGGCTGCAGTAATACGTCGTTGCATATGATCGGGTTTGGTTGGTATGTCCTTATAGACAACATCTTGTAGTAATTCGTGCACTATGGGCTGGACAGCCATCATGTTGGTGCCATTGATTCCTCCTAGTCTGCAGAGGAACGTCTTCTAGCATCCGTGGAAGATGGTCCGTTAGAAGGCTGCGATAGTTGTTCGCAGTCAGTGTTCCGTCTATGAGCTGCTGGTTGACTATCCCACACCACGCGTTTACACTCCATGGACGCTGACGGTCCCCCTGTCGAAGCCAAGAGGGATTGTCAGCAGACCAATAGTGCATGTGTCTTCGGCTTATCTGGGCATGATTGGTAAATGTGGCTTCATCACTAAACAAGATGTATGATACATCTGGAGTTTCCTTGCCTGACACATGCCACTTCCTAGTGAGATTACGCGAGAGCTGACATGCGGATCAACTACAACAGCAGCAGGTACATCAATTTCCCCCTCGTCTGTCGTCACTTGTTTTTTTCTATTACGCTGTCTCGCTATTACGCTACCACTTTCACGTAACTGGTTGAAGTGGTTGATGAATAATTGCCGAGATGGGTGACGTCTGTTGCGATACCTTCCCTCTTTTTCTGCATTGGTAAAACCCATCGTACACTCACGACCTACCGCTTGTTCTGTTACACGCTGACTGACTAGCGAGCCGCAGTGCACTCAAGGAACACACAAGCACGCTGTAAGCAATCATAACATCATCGTACCTATCAACTGTGCGGGTTGACTGGCACATGCAAAGGTCGGTGTGGGAACGTTTCAAAAGACGATATTTCGTAAACGATTGCACTGCAACAAACACTACCGATATTCTAGTGCACTCTACTTTTGGTTTCTTAATGTATACAGGCATTGTTCAATTTAAAAAACTGTATGTATGCATAAAAATACACTTTCTAACTAATATTACAATCTGTTTATTGGCTAAAAATACGATCCCCCGGTCTACCAAATCATTCTCTGAAAACCGCACATCAGTCGCACTTTCCGTTTCCGCAATATTTGCGGTGCAAGTGTTAAGTGATTCACCCTGTATATAACATCAACTTAAGCATTTCCCGTTTCATACCTCTTAATGCACCTACAGGCTTAATCAATGTAAATATCCACACTTCAATCCGTAGAATGTTGGTTTTCTTTTTCCTGGTAACAACATTCGCTTTACACGTAAGCGAATAGTAACTTCATATAAAATTTGTCTCTAATATCGGTCTAGAAATTTCTCTGTTGCCTCCCTAGATCCAAAAGTAGAATGGCTTACGGTTTCTATTACATGCATAATATTTGAAATGTCTACACCGCTACTTACCAGCAACTGCGTAACACATTTCTGAGATTCATACTGACTGCTGCTGACGGCATTATTGTCTACACCTTGCAGCAAACAAGCAAGCCCCGTCTGGCAGCTTTCTGCTGCACAAAGCTGCCACACTTGTCGATTTGCGTGGCTTGTTCGATCTGCAGCTCTTTTCAGCGGCGTACATAAATAGGTCTCTGGTGCAATTAAATGCTTATCGTTGCACGTGGTAATCAACGTGCATGACAAATTTAACTGATTGCAAAGCTGCCACGTTTCCACGAGTAAACAATGGCAGCTCATTTTTCTTGTTTTTGATTGAGTTCACCGACAGAGAAATTGCATACCATTTGTTAAGAGTGATTAAGCAACGCGGAGTTTTCTTGACAATGAAGCATGAGTAGTTTCTAGTTTAGGAAATTTTTATTTT
The DNA here is from genome assembly GCA_026315105.1 of Locusta migratoria. Taxonomy (NCBI): domain Eukaryota; kingdom Metazoa; phylum Arthropoda; class Insecta; order Orthoptera; family Acrididae; genus Locusta; species Locusta migratoria. Next base: position 459,988,775 of record CM048744.1, read on the forward strand.
ACTGAGTAATAACTTGTTCTAAGATTAATTTAAACAAATAATATTACGACAATAGCTCTCAAATGTAGTTAAGCTTACGGGTATGCGTAAATAGAGTGGTAGCAGTATCTCAAAAGCAGAACTCTTATCTCTTATGAGAGAAACGTAGTCCCTTTCCGTTAACTGAATGCGAGTTCTTCACAGCTCACAAATTTATAAATTTTGTTAGGTAATTAGGTAACAGTTTATGACAAAATTCTTGAATAGGTGCTTCCATTGGTACTGTCTAAAATAACCGACTTGGCTTTACATGAAATCTCAACACATTTTACGATGGAATGAATCGTCGAGAGACTTTCAGTTTTGTACTTTTTATGTTTTTGAGGGGATCAGATTTTTTTTTTTTTTTTTTTTTTTTTTTTTTTTTTTTTTTTTTTTTTTTTTTTTTTTTGTACCTCCTATTTTCTTCTTAGCTAAGATTTATGTACCTCAGCCACAGCCTAGCACTTGGAAGAGCAGCAGCTTCCCTAACGGAAAAAGTGCCAACCAATTTCTTATACTTTACTTTATCGTGTCCGGACTATTTAAAGGATATCAGCCCAGTACTGGGCTACGTCTGTTCCATTAGTATTCGCGAGCCACAAATCTTTGAGGGTACAACGGTGTGGACATTTTTCACATGTAAGAAGGTGTTCCATATTTTGACTTTCTCCAGTCACAGTTTACATCGGTTTGGTCGATTATACCGCACTTAAGCATATTTACTTTTACTGGGGCGACCCCCGTTCTGAGCCTATTCAAGGTTCTCCAGGTTTTAAAATTTAGGTTTTGACCGGTCCACTGAACTTGGGGGAGAGGGAAATTTTCAGGCGGTTCGTCCTGGACAGTTACAAGGAAACTTCTCCTAGACTTCAGTCGTGTCTCTGCTGGTCGAGCTCTGTAGAGGACATGCCGCTCATCTACGAGTTGTTTTATTTTCTCTACATGTTCTAAGACGTTTCTGCGAGCTGTGGATCTGCAAAACCAGCTGCCTTGTACAAGAGTCTGACCGGCGTTGGTTTCATGCACCCTGTCACTATCCTGCAGGTCTCATTGAGGGCCACATCTTGTTTCGTGTGAGCGCATCTATTCCATACAGGGCACGCGTACTCAGCCGTTGAGAAACAGAGCGCCTGTGCCGTTGTTCGTAGCACACCAGGACATGCACCCCATTTGCTACCCGTTAGCTTTCTAAGTATATTATTTCTCGTCGTTATTTTCTGTCTCATTTTGATGCAGTGCTGTTTATAAGTTAGAGACCGATCCAGAATCACGCCAAGATATTTAGGGTGGTCTGTGTGTTCTAAGGTTTTCCCGTTCCACGTAATTTGGAGTTTCCGTTTGGCTTCTTTCGTGCGAAGGTGGAAAGCGCAGACTTGAGTATTGGAAGGGTTGGGTCTTGAGGAATTTTGATTATAGTACGCAATCATTGATTTTAAGGCATTTTCAAGTTTTTCCTCTACTTCTTCAAATCTTTTTCCTTGAACGCATATTGCAAGGTCATCGGCGTAGATGAACTGCTTAGTGTGGGCCGGTGTAGGTTGGTCATTTGTGTATATGTTGAAGAGGATTGGAGCTAAGACGCTTCTCTTAGGGAGGCCGTTCTTTTGGTCCCTCCATCTACTCATTTTGCCCTCCAACTATACGAAGAACCTTCTGTTCTGTAACAATGAATGTACGACCCTAACCAGATGGTAATCACCGAGTGTCTCATAGATTTTATGGAGTAATATATTGTGCCTGATGGTATCGTAGGCTGCTGTCAGATCTACGAAGGCTGCCCCCGTTATGAGCTTCCCTTCATACCCTTCTTCAATATGTTCTGTCAGTGCAAGGACTTGGCCGGTACAGGACTTGCCAGGTCTAAATCCTCCTTGTTGTGGAATGAGGTGTTTGTCAACATATTTTCCTATTCTGGACAGGATAAGTCTCTCATACAGTTTAAAAAAAGTGACAGAGCAAGGAGATGGGTCGGTAGCTACTAGGATTCTCTGGATCCTTCCCTGGTTTAAGTAACGCTATTACTTTAGATTTTCTCCGGGGTTTTGGGATTTTGCAAGTTTTGCAGCACGTATTGAACAATTGTAAAATCCAACTCTTGGCCCTTTACCCTAAATTCTTGATTTGTTCAGTGCATATGTCATCCACACCAGCAGCTTTACCGTTTTTTAACATGTTCATGCCAACTTGAAGTTCTTTCATAGTGAAAGGTGTCCCCAACTGGTTGGTCTCCCGATTGATATTTCTGGTAATTTTTGGGTACTTTTGTTGTTTCTTGATTTTCCCGTTCAGCAGTATTTGCGTGTCTACTTGGTTTGCTGTAACCTTGCATGGTAATATTTGTTCCTTAGGGTCGCCGCTCAGTTTCTTAATCAAGTTCCACGCTATTTTGCTACTGTGTGTCATATCCATTTTTCCCAATGTTTCGGTCCATTTCTCCTTCCTTCCTTGGCTTAATTTTTGGAGTAGGGCTGTTCCACAGTCAACTGTTTCTTCGCTGAAAGGATCAGCGGTATAGAGTGTTTCGTATTTTTTGAGAAGTTCTTTGGATTCACTGGACATTCCAGTGACGTACTGTTGTCTGCACCCCCTGGGAATAACTTTCCTAGACGTATTCTTTATTATTTGAGTAAGTTGTTCATAATTTTCTGGTCTTGGTTCAACATGTTGTATCTCAGAATCTATCATAGATGCATAGCTTTCCCAGTTTGCCTTCTTAAAGTTAAATCTCCTCCTGAATGGGATGGTCTGTGGTCTGACTGCTGGATAGATGTTAATACCAACTGGTCTATGCTGTGTTTTTGGTATGGGGCCATATACCACTTTGGTACATCGGTCCTCAAGATCGATATTTGAAAAACATATATCCGGGTTGTATCCCTTTTTCCAGACATTACTTTCGAAGGATGATGGGAGTTTTGGGTCATAAATTAGTGCAAGACCACTCGTTTCTGCCCAGGTCTCTACGGCATCACCATTTGCATCCGATTCTGCATAACCCCATAGTATGCTGTGGCTGTTGAAATCTCCCAGAATGAGCTGGTTGGGTTGTGACTGGAAGTTAGGTGGAGGCGAAAAGGTAAAGGGTTGGTTTGGGGGTTTACATACCGAGGTTATGGTGCATTTTCCAATTTCGATGGTAATAATTCCTATACCATTTAGGTTAGTTGTTCCCACAGAGGAGACCACAGTTTGAGATTTCACGAACACAGCGCTCCCATGCTTGTTGTGTGGTATTTCTGCTGTTAATTTCATACCTGAAATGTTCGGTCTTCTGGCAGTTAGGTCTCTGAGTCTCTTGAATGCACAATACATCGTACTTCGAGGTCTTACAGAATTCTGATAAGATTTCTTCTTTAGCTGTGGTGATACCCTCGATGTTTATGCTCGCTACTGTCAGTGTTGGTTCTGAGAAGAACCATTGTGGCTTTATGTTACTGCGCGTCATCTTTAGTCCGGTATTGGAAGGATTGGCCGTCTACTAGTAGACGTTACCAGGGGACGCCGCCGATAGTATTTGCTAACTGCAATTAATGTGGTGCTATGGGCCTCGTGGAGGCTCCTTCCTTGTCCCCACTTTCTTATGCAACTGTAGAGCTGCCGCTTGGGGTGCTAGCGTCGCTCCAGTGACGTTCGTGATGAATATTTGCAGTGAACAGACAATTTTATGAATGACGACAGCACCCAATAATGATCCAAAATCTCATATGTACTTCTCCTGGTGGATACGCAATATCTTCGCGGTTCGTTTTTTTTTTTTTTTTTTTTTTTTTTTTTTTTTTTTTTTTTTTTTTTTTTACCTACTGAATACATCGTGCGATGACAATTGCATGCACATTCACGATTAAAGCAAAATTGCGCTTTTATGGATATACTGTTAATGCGTATGCACCAAGCGGAAGTGATTGTGGCTTCATGGTTGTGTCCTAGATTTATAGGTTTTTGAGTTCTTATCTACTTAAGTGCTGCATTTTTCCTCCCTTGTTGCTTCTACTGCATAGATTATAAAAGTTAATTAGATGAACACTACCATTCCATAATACCCCATTGCATTACGTAATAATCTGAAACTTTTAACAGAATTCTAGGGTATTATTGAGCAACAGCACTATTTCATATTATTGATTTCGAATATGCAGGACTTACTGAAAGATGAGATGTACCGTAATAATTGCAAAGAGAGTATAAAAATAATATCTATTCGTGTGCATGTGGTCCTTTCCTTAATACTTTCATAACACAGTTTCAAACTCTGCCTTTACCGATATCGTGAGAATTAAAATCAACAGTATTATTTCCGTGCCTGTATGTTCTACGCCGCAGTAACTTCAGATATGTGACAGTCGCACCCCAACCACAACTCTGTGACTTTTGCAGCCAGTCTGTCTGGAAACTACCTGCTCACTACCTGCAGCCCATACCCTCGCTCAGTCACTCCTGTGCCCGCGGTAGTTCAATGCTATTCTCACCCCGGAAGTCCTGGCTCACCGGTAACACTGTCTTCTTGTCAATACGACTATGAATATCGTAGTGGTTGTGTTTGTGTGCTTCTTGGTTCGATATGGAGGTACCGACAGCCAACCGGGATAAACCATGTCTCCACCATGAAGTTAACTCCTATATCATAAAGAGAACCAAAGCAGATGAAACAGTGATTACGCGGTTCAAAACATGGAACAACCCACTATCCAGGAATCCATAAGGTCAAAGACTGTCTGGCCTTAGTGCAAACGAGTATCAGTGTGGAGCACAGGATTATAATCGCTTAGAAGTGTAAACGTCAGGCGAAGAAGAAGAGACTTCGATTCCAAAAAATATATACCAAAGTGTTAGGTGATTTGCAAAGTGGAGGATGTGATTTTTTGACAAATGCGACAACAGCAAGCATCAAAGTGGACTGGGATGGGCTTGGTGAAGATTTAAAATATTAAAACGGTCTTACTTAATGTTAACACTGAGAGGACATGTGAGGACTGGGTGGGCATACCAATGATAGCCCGTGTTTACGATCACTCTTTTATTTAACAGAGACAAAAGGTGATGAGGGCTTGTTTCCATACAGAGTGTAACAAATTGATTCTCAGATATTTCCCAATACTAATCAAAACTCAGAGATTATGATACAATCTTAGGGAAATGTTATTGTAGAGGAGATGTAATCTCAAAATGCATCTTAGGGCAAGGAAGCTAAAAATTAGAAGTACATGTTAAAATACAAGTGCGCCTCAAGTACAGACGTAATGGGGGACAACCATCGCGGTTTGGGTGAGTGTGGGGTAGTGGAAGATTAAGACTCGTGGTATCTGGGAAAATACAATTTATTTATTTATTAGTTTCTTGTGGTTGAATGGCTCCTCTGCAAGTGACTCGGACAGGCGTTGCGAGTGGCAGGCGGAAGCGCCCGTTAAGTCGCCAGGCAGGCCGGCAGACGTAGTCGAGCTGACGGCCCCGCGCCGGCTGAAGCTGCCGTTGGAGAAGCGCGCCGACTTGCCGTACGCCTCGGGAGCTCCGACCCCGCCCAGATGTAGGCTATTACGACTCGCTGCCTACCGGCGTCGTGGTGTCTGGCGGCGACCGCTGAGGGAACCCCGCCGACGGCCCCGCCCGCGTGATGACGTCGCAGGAATGGCGGCCTGCCAGGGCCACGCCGCTGAAGGTCCTCACTTCGACGCCGCTGTCGGTGGCGTGCTACCCTCTTAGGTCTCGGCGGTGACAACCGGCGTACAGACGGTTCCGTCTCGGCATTCTGCATCATCGAACGCCCACTGCCCAGTACAGCGCTTATAAGCACTGCTTTTCTGCTGATGTGTTGTCCGACGTGTCCCAGTTGTATATACTGAAGTCTGAGGCTCTGCATACCGTCGGTCGATGGTCTCAGGGCGGCGACCGCGTCATCCCAGTTTCCGGGTTACTGCCATCAACAGACTTGTTTCAACACCTTCTGCTTCTGCTGCTAGAACATGTACTCGCGAAAACCAAGATATAACTTCACTTGTTAACATAAAATTAAGAAATATCTCTATGCCTCTACACAGATACCACTACAAAAGCGTGTCTTGCAACACGAAACCTAGACCTAAGGCACAACTGAATTTTCAAAAGGAGACTCGCAAGTGACAAAATTATTTACATTGAAATGAACGTCCTTCAGTCAGATTGGTATCATCTTCAGGGCCCTTTTTCTACAAGAGAAGCAACAATGGCTCAGGCTGGCGATAAGACACGCTATTTTACCGCGGTCAAACGAATGCAAGTAAGGAGGGAAATTATGAATTTAAGTGGAAAACGAGAATTTCAGGCAATGCCGCAATACAACCCAGTGTAGGCATGATACCAAGAATACCGGGAAAAGGGCACTACCTTAAATTACGCCTGCCCCCCGGCAGCATCAGACGGGCACACACCACAGAAAATCCCCAGACACCAATAATCAATGCTTTAGCGAGCAAGACAGTTCACTCTCAACTTTGAATTCTTAGTAACACAAACAGTAACGAATAAGACGTTGTCGTTAAGGAAAGTCGACAACTGGGTTCTGCCACACAAACCCTAATCAATCACAAACACAACACCAAAATCAGAGATCCATGCAGGGAATAACTGCAAGAGGCGACAACCACAAACGGAATATGCAGCAGCCAGGTGGACGGCGTATAGAAGGTTCTTATCTCAAATGTGTCGCGGGAGCTGGACACCGTGATCTCCTACAGAATTTTGTAAACGAGAGAGATGGGTGAAGAACTCCAATATCATGCTTCCATCCGTCATAGCCTTCCTGGGGAGACGGATCTTCCAGTACAGAATCTCACTGCCGGCGCTCGGTGATGCTTGATCCCGAAGTTGCGGGTAAACACCCGCAGTCAGGAGGAAGTTCATAATGATTGGAAAAAAGCGCAGGTGACTCCCGTTTATGAGAAAGAAAAGAGAACTGACCCACACAATTACAGGCCAATATCGTTGACATCAGTTTCCTGTAGAATTTTGGAGCATATTCTCACTTCGCCGGTCGCGGTGGCCGAGGGGACTGAGGCGCGCCAGTCACGGTTTGCACGGCCATTACGGTCGGGGATTCGAATCCCCCCTCGAGCATGGATATTTGTGCCGTCCTTAATCTTTAGTTCATAAGTAGTTTTTAAGTTTAGGGACTGATGACTCCATAGATAAGTCCCATAAGCTCTACAAACATTTGAGCATATTCTCACTTCGGTATAGTAAATTTCATTGATACGGAAAGCTTCTTTCTATGAATCAACACGGGTTTTGGAAACATCGTTCATGTGAAACTTAGCTTGCCCTTTTCTCACATGACATCTTGCGAGCCATGGATGAAGGGCAACAGGCGGATAGTGTTTTTCTGGCCTTCAAAAAGGCGTTCGACGCGGTGCCACACTGCTAACGAAGATATGACCTTATGGAATAGGTTTACAGATTTGTACTGGCTGGAAGACTTTCTAAGTAATAGAACGCAGTACGTTGTTCTCGAGTTGTACGGCGAGTGTTCATCAGAGACGATTGTATCGTCATGCTTACCCCAGAGGATTGTGATAGGACCGCTATTATTTTCTATCTATATAAATGACCTGATGGACAAAGTAACTTGTATTTTGCGGCTGTTTGCTGATGATGCTGTGGTGTATTGGAGGGTGTCGCCTTTAACTATCTGGGTGATTTACAGGATGACTTAGACAAAATTCCTAGTTGGTGTGAAGAATGGCAGCTAGCTCTCAATGTAGGAAAACAATCCCATAAAGTTAGAATACAGCTTTAGTAGTGAGCTTCTTGATGCTGTCGCGTCGTTCAAATATCTAGGCGTGACATTGCAGAGCGATATGAAATGGAACGAGCATGTAAGGACAGTTGTGAGTAAGGCAGACAGCCGACTTCGGTTTATTGGGAGAATTTTGGGAAGATGTACTTTATCTGTAAAGGAGACCGCGTATAAAACGCTTGCACGACCACGTCTTGAGTATTGCTCAGATGTTTGGGATCCGCAGCAGATCGGTTTGAAGAAGGAAGAGGCGAGCAGCTAGGTTAGTTACTGGTAGGTTCGACCAAAACGCGAGTGTCACGGAAATGCTCCAGCAACTGAATTGGGGATCGCTGGAGGAATGAAGACGTTCTTTTAGTGAATATCTGTTGAGGAAATTTAGAGGGCCGGAATTTGAAGCTGAGTTTAGTACGATCTTGCTACCGCCTACTTACATTTCGCGTAGCGATCACAAGATAAGAGAAATTAGGGCTCGTACGGAGGCATATAGGCATTCCTTTTTTCCCTCGTTCTATTTGGAAATGCCTAATAGTGGTAAAATTTACCCTCCAACACGAACCTTTTGGTGGATTGCGGAGTACGTATATAGATGCAGATGAAGACGTCGGAGCGTGTCCCGGCCCTACTTGATGCTCGTCTAAGTACCAATATTAACACGGTGCGGACGTCCTCGTACTCCTTCCTTCCAGTAGCCCCGCTAAAACCACAATTCCGCAACGGGACCAGCGCCCCACAGACACACTGCCGGCACACCCAAGCTGCCGACTGCTTCAATGGGGCCTCACACGAACTGCCCGCCCCCGCGCACGAGCCGCCAGATATACCCGCCGATCGCGACAACTAGTGCAGGCCGCAAGGCAAATGACTAATGAAAACTAGCCACGCCACCTGCGGTGAAGTAACGGAGAGATATCGATACGCGAGTTGGAGCAAAGCAACTGGCGCCAATACAAGTTATCGAGCCAGCACGGCTTAATAAGATAACATTGTCACCGGGCAAAGAAAAAAAAGGATTCTTATCTTTCAGAAGCGTTACTGACTATGAATGGCGGTACCAGGTTTCTTTTAAGAGACGACAACTTTCGTTCCAATGTTTGTGAAGTTTATGGGACTAAACTTACACACTACATATAAGCTACCTTATACTAAAGTCAACAAAACCATCCATGGCCGTGGGATTACCTCATTATGGACACCCTCCTGCCATTGTTCCCATCTATTAGTGCTTGAAATCATTCTTGCTACTTTCATATCTGTAACCTCAACCTTATGAATAAGATAACCTGCCTTAACTCACCTTTCACTCCCATACAACAAAGGTGATCGAAAGATAGAGCGGTGCACTACTAACTTAGTGCAGAAGAGAGTAGATATTAGCCCAGAACTCACTGAATTAGCTTTCCTACACCTGGATTACAGTTCTTTCACTATGTTGCCATCCTGTGAGAATATACATCTTAGGTACTTGAAACTCTTCTAACTTGGTCCCTCCTATTTGACATCCAATCTGTTTAAATCTCTTTCCCACAGACATTAGTTTTGGAGATATATTAATAATTTCGTGTGGCTCATTGGCCTGGTGCAAGTCTTTCAGTTGGACGCCACTTCGGCGACTTGCGTGTCCTTAGCCTACCCCAGTTACACAACCAGGGAAAGGGGACCTACAGCTTTACGTGCAATCCGAACCACGCGTCGTTTCTGGCGACTCCTCACATCGTTCAGAGATGAACGATGGGTTAAAACGCAGACTGTAAAAATCCTACGTCCGACCGGGTTTTGAACCCGCAACCATTTGGTTTCCAGTCGAGCGCTTTACCCCTTATACCTCTGATCCAGTTCCGAGATATTAGATTGCAACCTTTCAATCGAATCTGCATTCGCAACTAAGTCATTTGCATATGACAGACTGTTTATTTTGTTTTTATCTATTTTAATTCCACTATGCCAGTCTACTATCTTCAACATACGATCGATGAGTAGCATAGCGCCTCAATGCGCTCGGCCGATCCGCCGCGGTGCCAACTTTGGAGACATAATAATATTTTACAGTGGAAAAGAAGGAAGAGAGGATCTAAGAAGTGATGAAGACTTTTTTATGGATGGAATATTTAAATGCTGTAGAAAACAGTTTTATCGTACACTATTCATGCAGTCTTCGAAAGTTCCAAATATGAAACGAACACAGTATCCAGTGACCTTTGCGTTATTATCATACAACAGAAAAGAGACATAAGTCCATCATTTTCGCAATCGTATTGATAAAACGCCGTGGATTTCGTATTCATTGGTTTTTCTGGGCTGGGAGTTGTTCTCCCATTGGTTGACGTGTATGAATGCCACTTCCACATGAAGAAGGCTCTCTGGAGTAAAGTACAAGAGTTGGGACTGGCTTCTGAATACAGAGAAAAACAAGAAGGAAGGCTGCAAAAAATATTTGTTCTGCTCTGGCGTTCTTTCGACCCGGAGATGTCTGCGGACTGGCTATATATTCATTCGCAAGCACCGGCTGTCACAAAGCTTCTTGTTATTCTACTATTTTGTAGTAGGTTGGTTGGTAAATGAGCAAATTCCCATCAGTTGGGGTTGCGCCCACGTGCTACAAACGCAGGAAAAGGCTGGCACAAAGAAAATAAAAAATTGTCTTTTATCCGTGATGGATGTGTTTGAACTCCGTGACTGTCCCTAAATATAGGGTTGAGAATAAAAACCGCTATCAATCACATTAAAGATCTCATTATTTATATATGACACGACCGGTTTCGGGCTTGTGCCCATCTTCAGGTGCTTAAAACATTCAGTGTGTCACAGATAATCGTGATTTGGATACAATACTAAATTTAAGTAAACAATGGTTTCGTTCATGTCGTCGCGCCACCTGCAATTGTTTTCGCTATTATTAATACAAAATTATTTTGTTTTGAAACAGTGAACTCCACCATCATCCTACACATGTAAAATTCTGGATGTTTTAAGCACCTGAAGATGGGCACAAGCCTGAAACTGGTCATGTCATAAATAAATCATACGATCTTTAATGTGACTGGTAGCGGTTTTTATTCTCAACCATAAGTAAATAATTTTGTAGCCCGAAACCAAAAGTGAAAGGTGATAGAGGGCCGACAACTCGGCGTGTGCGTTAATGAGGTCTTAAGTACGGAAGGCAAACTATAGAAAAGAAAGCCCATGCAGGAAGATCAACGACTGCAAAAAATTCTAAGTACGAAAAATATGTTGACATCATACCTTGTTTGAAATCATTCTCCTAGCTCCAAAACTAGAATAATTTCATCGGCATCTTGTTACAGTACGTGAAAAATGTAAATGAATCCTCATCCTCCTCGTTCTTATCATCATTAGAAACTGATTATGCCTTTCAGCGTAGTACCCCTAATAAAATTGCTCTATAATCCCCTATTTAAAGGTAACGTTGATGCCTCGTCTGATGTTAAGCCTTCAAAATCATTCTTCACCGAATCTAAGAACTTTCTCCTTGGTCTACCTCGACTCCTCTTACCCTCCGCTGCCGAACTCATGAGTTTCTTAGCTATTTTTGCTTCTCCCGTGTGTGTAACATAACCCATCGAACTAAGTTCACCACTGCTTCATCTATGGTGTTCATACCCAGTGTTTCTTTGATTACCTCATTATGGACACCCTCCTGCCATTGTTCCCATCTATTAGTACCTGCAATCTTTCTTGCTACTTTCATATCTTTAACCTCAATCTTATGAATAAGGTAACCTGCCTTAACCCACCTTTCTCTCCCATACAACAAATTTGATCGAAAGATAGAGCGGTGCACTACTAACTTAATCTTGTACTTTCTTCCTTCTTGCAGAAGAGAGTAGATTTTAGCTGAGCACTCACTGCATTAGCTTTGCTACACCTCGATTACAGTTCTTTCACTATGTTGTCATCTTGTGAGAAATACATCCTAGGTACTTGAAACGGTTCTAACGTTGTTCCTCCTATGTGGCATCCAATCTGTTTAAATCTCTATCCCACAGACAACACTTTTGTTTTGGAGATGCTGATATTCATAACCCTTACACCTCTGATAGAGTTCCAAGATATTAGAGTGCAACCTTTCAATCGAATCTGGCATCACAACTAAATCATTTACATATGCAAGACTGTTTATTCACCTATTTCAATTCCACTATGCCAGTCTAATATCTTCAACATACGATCGATGAGTAGTATAAACAACTTGATATGTCTTCTTTTCTTCGTACATCGTGGATTATTTTTCTGCAAAGGTAACAGAATACATAAATCTATATTCTGTGATTTTGTCAGTCCCTTTTTCAGTTTCTGTAATTCTTCTTCACTTCACGGTCAATAGCAACGTCATCAGCAAATGTAATCATTGCTATCAATTCACCCTGAATTTTTATCCCACCCTTGAAACTTCATTTATTTTCGTCCTGTTCGAGGTACAAATTGAACAGTGAAAGCAACGGTCCACATCCGTTTCTTACCCCCGAGCACTTCGTTCCTGACCTTCTACTCTTATTGTCCCCTCTTCGTTCTCTTAATAACTATGTACGCCCGAGATTTCCATGTAGAGTAATTTTTTCTTTTCTTTTTTTAATTAGTCTTTCTAATTACATTATCGAACGTTTTTCACGACAAAAAATCCTATGAATATGTTTTCGTGGATTCTTCAATCTCGCTTCCACTATAAATCGCGACGTCGTAACAGCCTACCAAGTGGCTTTACCTCTCCTAAAGACAAACTGATCGACACCTAACCGATACTCTATTTTCTTTTCTATCCTTCGTCATTGTTTACTGATTGTCACAGGTATGGGGAAAGCTGAGAAATATTTCACCGCGCTGCTTTTCCAGCACACGGACGATTTTCATATCGCTCGGTCATTACAGGAACATTATTGAGCCCATCCGTTGCCTTAAAGTACGACGTATGTCAGTGCGACGTAGCAGCCCTTGGTGTTCTACCTGCCAGGCAGAGTTGGACGAGGAGATTGGCGCATCTATCTTTTCTGGGTGAAAATATCACTGGGTGCGATTGTCAGGACACCAATAACTTCAACCGTTTGTCTTCATATTGTGTCCTTATATCTCTCCAAAACGAACTGCAGAGCTTTTTTGTGTTCGGAGAAGTTTAAATATACTGTAGCTCTTTTTCTTGTTTACTTCCTTCCATCTTAACAGCCGCGTCGGAATAGCCGAGCGCACTAAGTCGCCTTGCTGCGGTGAGCATAACGTTTGCCGTCGGAGGTTCGAGTCCTCCCTCTGGCATGGCTGTTTCTATTGTTCTTAGGATAAGTTAGTTTAAGTAGTTTCTAAGTTTAGGGATCGATGACACTGCAACTAGGTCCTATAACTGTAGAAACATTTGAACATTTTCATCCTTACAACATGAAAGCTTCGATAACAAATATTTCATATCGATTAATATCTACAGTCGAAGCGAAGTAATGATGTCGATAACCTATTTCAGTTGTGTTGCCAAGCATCTTCTGTGGTGACTGACGTCAATGTTGAACCAGCTTTGGACCTAGGTTTAGCGTTATACAGTAGAGCGGAGCTATGAGCAGAGATTACTGAACAAACTTCGGATTTGATAAGCAATCAGCGATGTTTGTACAATCGGCCCGTAAACTTTTAAATATAAGTTACACTTTGATATTAATATGTAAACATGGATTGTATAAGCGTGCTAAGCATTGTGTTTAATCACCTTACGTAGAACATATAAGAATTGGGACCAAAGTCTTTTTTTTTTCTTACAGATACCAGTCCGTTCAGAAATTTTGACTTATCGTAACTTACTAATTTATTGCGGTAGTATACAGAACAATTTGGCCTTCACATTGCAAAGGAATGAGAACACAGTACATATACAGTTGACATGAACCTCAAAGCAACGATTTGGAAGACGGTTTGCAACACTGGAGGACATTGCTAGATCTATGCGCGAACAGGCGACCCGATTCAGACATGGTGCGGTAAATGATGAGGCAGATGGTATTCAGCGCCTCCCACTTCGTTGACAGCCTGTGGTGACAGTGGCAGGAGAGTACTTTGAGGCTCAAAAAAATGTTCAAATGTTTGTAGAACTTATGGGACTCAACTATGGGGTCATCAGTCCCTAAGCTTACTAACTACTTATGAACTAGCTAATGCTAAGGACGGCACAAATATCCATGCCCGAGGGAGATTCGAACCCCCGACCGTAGTAGCCGTGAAAACCGTGACTGGGGCGCCTCAGTCCCCTCGGCCAACTTTGAGGCTCTGTAGCAACTTTGTCATGTCAACTTTACGTGTACTGTGTTGTCATTCTTTTGCACCGTGAAGGCCATATTGCTCCGTATACTACCGTATTAAATTGGTGTGTTACGATATATATCAGTGCTATTGATTGTCCATACATGTAGTTAACATGTTGTTCTTTCGTCAGTATATGTCACATTTTCAGCCGGAATAGTATCTGCAAGAGAAAAAATAGTCGATAGTACCAGGTGATTACGGAATAATTTAGAAAGAGAGGTAAAAATTGACCCACATGCTTGGTATGACATGGGGTTCTATTAACAAAATAAATAAAATAAAATAAAATAAAATAAAATAAAAAAAGAACAAGTTCAAAAAAAACGTCCGATAGATGGATATGGGCAGCAAAATGTCAGTGACTGCGCATGGAAAACGCGTATAGAAGGAGCTGTAATGAGAGACAGAATTAGATGCACCAACAGTCGCAGCATGTTGACGTTAACTGAAAAGGCGCTTTTAGTTAAGCTTTATTATCAGAATGGGGAATGTGCTAGTTCAGCGTTACGATCCTATCGCCATAAGAAGGGGATTCGAACGGTTAAAGGTCCGTTGACAAATGCAGCTGTGGCATGATTGATTTCGAAATTCGAAGCCACGGTTTGTTTAGACGATAGACCCCGTAGTGGCCGACGGAACACAAGGCTGATTAGACAGTCCAGGGAGAAATGGAGACTGTAGCGGGTTCGTCTATACACGGGGAAGTCAGCGCTCGTGCAGTCGCAATTCGCACCGGCATTCCATACACTGCTGTTTGGTTGGCACTTAGGCGTACCCTCCGATGCTATCCTTTCAAAATCCATCGTCATCATGAACTGTTACCTGGAGATTCAGTGAAGCGGGGGCCATTTGCGATGTGGGCGTTTCAAAAGATGGCGGAAGATGACGATTGGTTTAGTAACGTGTTGTGGACCGACGATGCTTATTTCACGTTCCGAGGCTCTGTCAACGCCCATAACTGCAGAATTTGGGCTACCGAAAATCCTAGAACTGTCATGGAAACTTCATTGCACGGCGAGAAAGTCACGGCATGGGTTGGATTTATGACATCTACCGTTATCGGGCTTTTTTTCTTCGAGGAACTGCGTGATTCTGGTTTTGTAACTGCTTCCGTGACGGGTGAGAGGTACGCCGATATGTTACAGAAACGCATCATCCCCAACCTGGCTGATAAAACCTGCTGGAACGTACGATTTTTATGCAGGATGGCGCTTCACCCTATATTGCTAGACGCGTGAGAGATCTCTTGCGCGCGTCTTTTGGTGATGATCGTGTGCTCAGCCGCCACTTTCGTCATGCTTAGCCTCCCAGGTCCCCAGACGTCAGTCCGTGCGATTATTGGCTTTGTGGGTTACCTGAAGTCTCAAGTGTATCGTGATCAGCCGACATCTCTAGGGATGCTGAAAGACAACATCCGACGCCAATGCCTCACCATAACTCCGGACATGCTTTAAACTGCTGTTCACAACATTATTCCTCGACTGCAGCTATTGTTGAGGAATGATAGTGAACAAAATGAGTATTTCCTGTAAAGAACATCATCTTCGCTGTATCTTAATTTGCTATGCTAATTAATGCTTTTCTGATCAGATGAAGCGCCATCTGTCGGAAATTTTTTGAACTTTTTCTGGGGTCTAATAAAACCCCACGGCATTTCAAGTACGTGTGTCAATATTTACCTCTCTATCTACATTATTCCGTGATTTATTAAGTTTTGAAATTTATACTGACTTTTTTATCATCCGGTAGAATATAAATTTCATCCTTGCTACGCTGGGTGGGTCGCTAAGTTGAAATAATGAAAGTATAAATAGATTTCACAGTCGTTAAATAATTAATACCGAGAGGAACAACGTGAAACCCAAAAACTCCACTAACTTATACAGTATCCCCACATTTCGTAAATCGTAGGTGATCTTCATTCATCGTTGTAAGAAAGTGAAATGAATGTAGTTGTCAATGTATAACATCGTATTGGCTTTGCTCCAATATAGGTGAAAGGTAATATTCAACGTAATTACTCATCGTTTCCTGAACCGGACAGCTAACGGCGGAGGCGAAGCTATAGTCCACTTAGGGTCCGCGGCTCATTTCCTGCTGTTTCGTAATAACGGCCACGTTCGAGAAAGCGGACCGAAATTAGCTGTCGGCCAGGGATGCGAAGACGGCCGCAAAGGTTAAAGGGCGGCAATACAGCAGGGCGAGGGCGAGGCGAGGGCGAGGCGAGGCGGGCCCATATCGCGACGCCTGGCGCCGGGGGAAGGCGGGATCAATGGACACCGCCACTCCCAACCAAAGGACACTTCCTGCCCCCGGCTGCACGCTGTGCACCGACGGCGCACTTAACTTCTGTCAAACTTCCCAGCTGTAACGAATTCACAGGTATTAAATTGAAACTTCCTGGCAGATTAAAATTGTGTGCCGGAACCGGGACTCGAACCTGGGACCTTTGCCTTTCCCGGGCAAGCGCACTACCGACTGTGCTATCCCGACACGACTCACGATGCCGCCTCACAACTTTACTTCCGCCAGTACCTCGCCTCCTACTTTCCACACAATTTTAATCTGCCCGGAAGTTTCATATCAGCGCACACTCCGCTGCAGAGTGAAGTTTCATTCTGGAAACATCCCTTAGGCTGTGGCTAAGTCATTTCTCCACCATATCCTTTCTCCCAGGAGTGCTAGTCTTGCGTGTTTGCAGGAGAGCTTCTGTGAAGTTTGGAAAGTATGAGGCGAGGTACTGGCGGAAGTAAAGTTGTGTGGCGGCATCGTGAGTCGTGTCGGGATAGCACAGTCAGTAGTGCGCTTGCCCGCGAAAAGCAAAGGTCCCAGGTTCGAGTCCCGGTTCCGGCACACAATTTTAATCTGCCAGGAATTTTCATATCAGCGCACACTCCGCTGCAGAGTGAAGTTTCATTCAGGTATTAAATTGTTTACTAGGTGTAGTGAAATGTTCCAATAGTTTTATAGTCTATGGGACTTAACTACGGGGTCATCAGTCCCCAAACTTACAAACTACTTATGAACTACTTACGAACTAGGACGGCACATGCCCGAGGGGAGGATTCGAACCCCCCGACCGTACTGGCCGTGCAGACCGTGACTGTAGCGCCTCAGTCTCCTCGGCCACCGCGGCCGGCTACTAGGTGTAGTGGGACGGATTATTGTGTCCACTACTATCTTATGTAAGCCAGTATCGCAGAAGATTATGTTTACATTTTATGTTTTTAAATGATTTTTATGTATATGTCTTTTGTTATGTGATTCTTAAAAGAGTTTTGTATTGGCCCACTTTAGGTTACGATAGTAACACTAAAAGTGGGCCTTTTTCGATCATCTTTTGACAGCTCGGAAATGTAAATGCAAATAACGGCTTAACCATGCATCTGACACGAAAATTGAATAACAGAGTTTGTAGAGCAGAAAATTCTATACAACTTTGCTCTCTTACGTTTTTTTTTTTTTCTTCATATTTAGTATCGTTTCAGAGATATTTGCAAAAATAACGGCGGTTTTCGGATGTCTGTCTCTCTGTCCGTAATGTGTTCCCTGTTTTAAGAGGAACCGTTCAACCGATCAGCACCAAATTTTGCACACATAACTGTAGGCCGCCAGAGACCAGAACCTCCCTTTTTAAAAATTTTCGGACAAAAAATACTGTAGTAATGTAATTTTAATTGCAAATAAACCGTTCATCTGACGCGAAAATTGAATAAACGAATTTGTAGAGGAGAAAATTCTCTACAACTTTGTTCCCTTATGTTTTTTTTTTCATATCTCGTATCGTTTGAGAGATATTTGCAAAAATAACGGAGTTTTCACGCCCTCCATTAAATTAACGACTACCAGCCGTTCGCAGATGTCACGTGACATTCCTCGCCCAGAACTCTCTCTGGCATACGCCATTTTGCATTGTGCATTTGATGATTTTCTTATTGTAACTTACACGTTGTCATTTCAAAGCAATGGCGCACTGAAGAATTAACATAAAGACGTCGTTCTTCGTACGATAAATGATAATGTAGTGTCTACAAATGCCATATTAGCATCAGTTAACAACAGCTATCAATAGTATGAGATTAAGGAATCTAATTCCTAACTGTTAGTTGTAGCGTAATGGCAATGTGTTGGACTGTGACGCTGAACCTCAGTGGTTCGGAACCCGTCCAGTACCTAATTTTTTCTGCTAGAAGGGTTTCAGACACTCTCATTAATTAATTTTTTTTATTATTTAGACTATTGTTTTGGTCCAAAATGTGTGCAGAAATTTATAAAACTACAAATCTAAAGTGGGCCGTAAAACACGTCAGTGCGATTTTTTTTCTTCTCTTTAATGTGCTGTGACGGCGATTATACCTACGAGAGCAACATCTTCGACGACGAGCTGAAGGAAAATCATCTGGCCACTTCAAGTCGCGGGTCGACGGCCACGAGGCAAGAAAATGCTGGTCTCTGCGGTTATCGTCGCGGATATTGGCATTATTATAGAAACTTTCGTGGAAAATCAAAAAGACCATAAAATCAGTCTCTATGTAACTATCGTTTAGTCATGATCTGTATTGTGAGAGCAATAAATGTCACTGTGTGTCAAAAGTTAACCAAGTGGCAACGATAATTATTTTGATATTTATAGAAATTTTACAAGAAATATATTCATTTATAGGAACTGAAGAATTGTTTACTGTCAAACTATTTTACAATTTGAAATACGACATTTACGAAAAGTTATTTTGTTTGACAGATAAAGAAAGAAGACATTTATCAATTTATAGTAATTTAATAAATCGATCTTATGTAGCAATCTATCAAAGTGAACCGGACTTGTAATATCTGTGTCTATAGCAACCAGAACAACTACCAACTTCTGTTTGACAATTCGACGTTTAAGGGAACTTTAAAACATAATTTCAAAGTGACAGTATAAAGAAATGCAAACCTAGAATCATATGCTTCTTCTTTCGGCGCAAGGATCTGTCATTGAAATTTCACAATATAGGAAGATTATATTAATTGGATTTTTTTTTTTTTTTTTTTTTTTTTTTGTTGACGAGCGGACTACTTTCGGATCCTGAAGACTGACACGGCACATAAAAAATCTGGTATTTAGTCCCATGCAAGAAGAGGTCGTACCGCCGCATAGCCAAGCACTATAAGCCTAGGGACTGATGACCAGAGTAGTTATGTCCCATTTGAATTTGGCCTAATTGATACAGCGATTGCACGGATGGTACTAAAGCACGTCTCCACCCACAGCGCCGATCTCCATCCTATTTTATCTTCGCTTATGTAAATACGTACCAACGTTGTCGAGGTCTTCCAATAGCACCCCGGCAATGAATGACAATGGGCAGTGGGGGATTTTTACTTTTACCGGGAGCAGGCTGTTCAAATTTTGCCCCACCTACCGACCTCTACAATTCCGCACCCTATTTCACAACAGTACTAATTCTAAATTTTAGTCAATGAAATTGCAGAGCTGGGGACAAGTTCGTTAATCCTTTAATAGTTAATTAAGTTTTGAGTAACGGATTAACTTTTAAGTTAATTTTAGAAAAAACGTTAACGGAATCGTTTACTTTCATTTATTTGCCATAAGTCCGTTAATCCGTTGCTTCTGCACCCATTCTTTATGACAAAAGTCTTGCCGCGTAAACTATGCTCAGTTTAGCACAGGTCCCTTCAGTATGCGGCTACACCCAGGCTATATGGGTTGTATCACTCCCTGGAAGCGCGCGGTTCATCTTCTGAATGGTGCCACCAAGACAGCGGAAATGAGGGCCCAGGGGAAGTCCACAACTTAGCAGAAGCCTGCAGCCCACAAACGCTTAAGAAGTAAAACCGCAAGTCCAGTGAAGATGTACCTTGATACGAAATCCAACGACTCACTTAACGATGCTACATTTCTTGGGGAAAACATTTTAGTAAATCTTTTCATCAATTATAATATTTCTATACCATCAAGTGCCGCAGTCGAACGTCTCTCTTTCCATGGGAAAAGACACTTTGACACCCAGACCTGCCTCACTGCCAGACGAGAATTTTAACATGCTAATATTTATGGCAAATGACATTCAAAAAATGTTTCAAATGTTTGTATAGCTTAAGGGACTTAACTACGGGGTCATCAGTCCCTAAACTTACAAACTACTTATGAACTAGCTACTACTAAGGACGGCACAAATATCCATGCCCGAGGGAGGATTCGAACCCCCGACCGTAGTGGCCGTGTAGATCGTGACTGGAGCACCTTAGTCCCCTCGGCCATCGCGGCCAGCAATGACATTCAGTGAAATTATATATTTTGAGAATGAAACTTTCACTCTGCAGCGGAGTGTGCGCTGAGATGAAACTTCCTGGCAGATTAAAATTGTGTGCCGGAACCGGTTCGAGTCCCGGTTTCGGCACACAATTTTAATCGGCCAGGAATTTATATATATTTTGAGTCTGTTGTAAATTGTATTTTATTGCTAAATAATTATTACTAAAACTGAAAATTTATATATTACTGGGACACTGTATCGTGGCAACGGGCCGCAAGCGTAAAGAAATTAAAAACAAACCTTCTTTTTATATAAGAAGACAAAACATTGCAAAGTACGAAAGACGTTTGACTCAAAGCAAATGAGACTTGTGGAGGCTGCTTTGCACTTTAGTATGTAATTAGACATCATTTGTTCACGCTCACGACCAACTGCAACGATAGAGTGGCCAAGTAATACTAGGTTTTATTTATACTCCAACCCCTATTTAAACTTATGTATCCAAATCATTTTTCTTAAATATCTTGTAGGGTAATACGTTTTTTAAATTGCTGATTTCAATGATAGAACAACATAAATATATAAATTCGGAAACTGAAGGCGATTTTTCGTGGCTGCACAATTACGAGTTAACGATTAACGCTAACATCCGTTAAATTGTCTGTATAGTAACGCTTTAACGTTTAACGAAGCTAAACTTTTAGTAACGGATTAATGATTAACGAACTTTTTTGTTAACTTTTCTTTCCGTAATTAGTATGAGTGTGAACTAGGGTCCCGAAGTCTCACTTCCTATCCTATTTTTACAACCCAACCCTTTGGTTAAGATTTCATAAGAAATAGTTTTTGTGTATATTCCTGAGCTAATGAAAGCACAGTCATTTACTACTAATAATGTAGGGGTAAGTTAACTAAAATTTCTTACACCATAGTGTACATTCGGTAAACTTAATAAAATTTGTTTGAATAAACTTGCTTAAAGTTTATAAATTTTAGCCCCAAATTTGCCGCCCCTGATATCTGCTGCCTTCGGCTCCAGGCTGCTCAGTCTACTGGTAAAAACACCACTGTGGATGGGAACGATTCTGCCCCTTGTACCTCAAGCATTTAAATATCAATTAATAAAGGAATATCCAGAGATATATTGTCTAAATTAAATGAGAGGCAGAATTGAAATTTGTGTGTAGAGGGAGACGTGCTTTAAGACCATGTAATCACTCTCTTCACGATGCCGCGGTTGTTGACTGTTTATTGTGCTTAACTAGTAGGCACGATGTTCCGGGTTCGAATCATGTCGGCAGCTCACATGTCAATTCAGCATCTCTCCTTCAATATCTATGATGTATATCGAGAAAAAAATGTCTATGGACCTTCATTTGTTAATTGATATTTCATCTGTGCCTGAGGTATAAGGCAGAATCCTCATCATTCGTTCTCATTGCTGGGGTACTATTGCGCTATCGCAGAGTGTCGGCAACGTTGATAAGTATCTATACAGAGGAACATGAGGCAGAACATGAGGCAGAATTGCAGTTTGTATTGTGGTGGAAGATGTGCTTTAAGACAGTCCTTATAAAAGAGGTCCTCCTGAACTCACCGATTCCATATTCTGCTAAGCAGTCATTGGATCGCGACCAATGCGAGCAGCAATGTGGGAGTAGTAATACTTACTGAAGTATTCAGTAATAATTAAATAAAACAATACAAGTGAGATAAGGTATAAATAAATTTAATTCCAACCTCTGGTCAGATAATATTAAGATGTAAAAGCTTAAGGCGCGTGGCTGCCCATCGGAGGTTCGAGCCCTACCTGGGGCACTGATGTGTATGTTTAACATAAATTAGTTTACATATCCTGTAAGTCTAGGGACTGATGACCACTGCAGTTTGGTCTCATGGTGTTACAAACATTTCAAGATATGAAGACCCACAAAAGGTTATATGAATCAATAATGCAGAACATATGTTTATATGGAGCCGAAACATGAGAAATGACGAAAAGAATAGGAAAAGATGGAAGATACGAATCTTGACTTTGTGAGAAGGAGCTTTAGATTCTTAAGGCTGCGTAGGATCCCAAATTTGATTTAACTCCATACTCTTGAGGATTGCAGGACAGTGGTTGGTCACTTTGTGATCCAAAAATTTATTTATATACACCAAAGCCGTATATTTTGATTGACCTTCATTGTTTTATTTCGCTACCGCTTTCGATAGCCCACTATCATGTTCAGGCCCTATATTAATACAATTTGCACACTAAATTAGTAATGTGTGCATTATTTCCTGTTATTCATTGTGACATATGAAATGTGAAGAATAGAAAGTTCAGATCGTAAAATGTTCAAATGTTTGTTAAGCTTAAGGGACTTAACTACGGGGTCATCAGTCCCTAAACTTACAAACTACTTATGAACTACCTACAACTAAGGACGGCACAAATATCCATGCCCGAGGGGGGATTCGAACCCCCGACCGTAGCGACCGTGCAGACCGTGACTGTAGCGCCTCATCTCCTCGGCCACCGCGGCCGGCAGATCGTAAAAGTGAAAATAATTGCTTTTGAATAACTATAATATGGATTTATTAGAGGTGTACCATAAATACAAAATAATTTTCATAAATGATTTACAAAATTAAAGTATCTTAAGAATATTACTTCTGAAAGCAATGGTAGTGATTACCATGTTGTTAATAATTTGTAAACATACGATATACCTGTCAGTAGTCAATACGCGCCATAAAAGTTTAAAATGAAAATAGAAAGTTGAAATATTTAAAATAATAGCGTACGGAATTCGTACTGATGTGATGATAAACTATTTAGGACATTTTAATGTGTTAGCCAAATAAATTGTTATTTCAGCAAGATTAAAAAGATATTTTTATTTGTTGGTTACCAAATGAACATTAGTAGAATAGGAATGTCAGCTTAAGAAAATAAAAAGAATTGGAATCAAATACATAAAAATTCTAAAGAACATGTCAAGCAAGTCGTATATATCAGTAATTAGAATGGGCAAAGTACATTAAAGCCCGAGTTCCTCAAGTCATCCCCTGAAGTGTGTATGGACACTCAACAAGTTATTTATCGGAAGTCACTTTTTAAATGTTTTCTGAGCCGTATGGCACCTAAGGCGCCACAGAGGCAGGTCCTGGTCGATACGTACCGCAATCCACCGGGCAGCACCGCTACCCATACTGTGCTGGTCAGCCTTCGTGCTGAACGGACGTGCCCTTCTCCTTGGACATACGCCATTTCCGCAAACTGTTGGCGTGCTCCCAGGCATTAAAGTCCCTGACAATGTAAATCCCTATAGTTTTTGAGTTATTAGTTACAATAATATGTGCCACAACTGACACATTTGGCAACTTTTTAACTCATTTAAAGTATCGTGGACGCTCACCACTTGAGCCTCTCTTAGTCATCCTGCACAGAAGAATTACACCAAGTGGAGCGAACTATGTAAGGAGAATTAACGTCCAAAGATAGTCAATAGCATTATTGTAGGTATATGTTCAACCTCAGTTAGTCATCCAGGCAATCCTGACTATAGTAACAGATAATAAGCCCCTATCACGATATATTAAAGAGATACAACCCTACATGAAGTGTTAAAACAAGTATATCCAGTCAAACCACGCGATTACAGGGATAAAATAATGATCACTCAAATGAATTTACTTTTAGATCAGCCGGCCGCGGTGGCCGCGGGGACTGAGGCGCTCCAGTCACGGTCTGCACGGCCACTACGGTTGGGGGTTCGAATCCCCCCTCGGGCATGGATATTTGTTATTTGTGCCGTCCTTAGTATAAGGTAGTTCGTAAGTAGTTTGTAAGTTTAGGGACTGATGACCCCGTAGTAAGTCCCATAAGCTTAACAAACATTCGAACATTTGAACTTTTAGATCAGGGACAGGATCTAAAATCAATAAGAAACCGTTCTGTTTGGTAAAAGTAAAAAATGTGGAGAAGATGGTGTCTGTTCGGACATTTCCAAAAGAACAGACACCATATCAGTAGCTGGAAAATATGTCATCAACAGGCATTTGACAGTTTCAATGCGGACGCATTCAAACGCTCGATACCTTGCTGGAATCCAGTATAGGCTTGGAGCAAGAGGAATTAATAGGCAGGGGGCTACAAGTTGAGAATTTGGGTTGGAAGGGAAGCGTGACTGGATAGCCTAATTTATTGCCGGGCGCCGTGGCTTAGAGCGCCCTCTGTAATGAAAGAAGCTGAGCCAAGAACACGTCGAACAACAACCAAAAGACACGACCAGCGACCGCAAGGCACAGAACTACGCATAAAGGAAGGAAAAAAAATGGTTGAGGCGACCGCTGGCCGAAAGTGGGATATCCGGGTTCGAATCCCAACCCAGCATACATTTTCACATTTGCCGTTTAAATTATTTCTACGCCCTAAAACGGTCGAGGTGTTTTAATATTTCGAATTCGTTAAATTACGACCGTTTATGTCAACAAATGGAGTCACATTTCGAACATCCGAAAGAACACACACTATATGAATAAACATACGTCTGTCTTCAGAGATTCATGTGAGTAGTCGGGACTCTTATCAAAATGTGCAAATGTTTGTACAGCTTATGGGACTTAACTAAGGGGTCATCAGTCCCTAAACTTACAAACTACTTATGAACTAGCTAATACTAAGGACAGCACAAATATCCATGCCTCAGGAGGGGATTCGAACCCCCGACCGTAGTGGCCGTGCAGACTGAGACTGGCGGGCTCAGACGGCTTGGCCACCGCGGCCGGCGGTGACTCTATAACACAAGTGTGACGGCTTCCTAGAATTTTCCGCAGAGCTCACAAATCGGCAGAATTGTTTCTCAGAAGAATATTTGCGCACATATTGTCAACTTTGTTCACTGTCATGATTTGTCCTCATACAATTTCTATATTTTGTGTATCTCTGTAGAAAATCTTTCGTTTTGCTTCGGACGAAGGAACACACGTCTGTGTGTAGTAACATTCCATGGCGAACTGCAGACATTTTTTCATGAAGGCAGTGATCCTTTTGCCTCCCATTGGGGTAAATGGATTGAGAGTTATGACGATAACAACTGAAAGGGCTCCATAAATTGAAATTTGTGGTGAAGACCGTAAAGTTTATTTCAAGTTCATCAAAATGTCCACGTCTCACAAATGTCTAATGGGGACAACAAGGAACTGAAATACCGTTTATCGATCTGTCTTATTTTGTTTGTTGAGAAAACACAATTACCTGGATGTCCCAGGACGTGCTGAAAAGCAATTCCGCCGACATTTTTTTCTGTAGTTCTTATTTTCTAATACTACAATTTACTTACGCATTAAAATTGTTTCGTTGAACACAGATATATTAACCACAAGTCGCTAGTATACATTAACAGCCTCGGCTCTCTTTGCTTTCGCCTGTTGCGCCGTGTAGTTCAACCGGTTGCCGCAGAGCGCTGTCTACCGACTGTTGCTACATGCTACTGATTGGAACGCTTTTGTTACAGACGAGGCTCCTCTAGTTTCAGCCGTTTCCAAGTTTCTTAAGCAACTGATAAGAAATATTTACACATAAAAGCACTAAAAACTATTGGTTTTTTCCTCGTGGCGTTTATTGCCGAAAATATCGCACTTGTTGCTTAATTGACATCTCATCAATGACTAAGCTACATAGCAATTCCACGTTTGTTTAGATAGTTTTTGTTTGCAATATTGACTTTATCAGAGCCATAACTTCTGTATCTTGTGAAATATCAGTTCAGAAAATTCAAATGTTTGTAAATCGTAGGACTTAACTGCTTAGTTATTAGTCCCTAGCTTACAAACTACTTAAATTAACTTAAGGACAACACATGCACCCATGCCACAGGCAGGACTCGAACCTCCGACGGCCAACGGCCGAGCGCACCGCACTACGGCGCCTCAGTGAGCACGGCTATTCCGCCGCGACGAAACATCAGTAACAAACGAGAAGGATTACGGCCATCGGACAATATCAAAATAAAATATCCGGCATATTTGTAACCTTTCGGTAAGCAGAATTGCCAAATGATGCACTCAAGAGAGATAATTTTCTATTAGAATTTATATTTCCTTCAGCTATCACTGACAGAACGCCAATTCTACGTTCTTGGCTCTTTAGTTTATTTAGTTCTTTTTCGAAGGATTTAACGTTGTAAAGTCTGTATTTAATGTCACAATTCTATGGGTTTCGTCCTTAGCGTTTCCATTTTTTTCACGTTTACGACACACCTTATTATCTGGAGTCTAGATTCTGCTGGTACTGATACTTTATGGATATAATAATTAGGAGCTTGCTACCTATTTCGCAAATCTTTCTCTTGGAATAATATTTACAATCCGCATCGGTAAAATGTTCACAGCAAACCACTGATGAATTTCAAAGTGTGTAGGTATTCTCTACAACTCACACGTAACCAAGAAGTTGTTACGTTATTATCAACCACAAATTCGTGCTAACGTTGCTAGTTTTTCCTTTTCGTTTCTTATATCAGGCACATTAGCAATAACGAGAGAACTTAAGATTATTGGGTTATGTGGTCGCAGAAGCGTGGTAACAACGTACTTTCATGGTATATATTCAAAACAAGAGAAAATACATACTACTGAATACAAATGCAAGTAATAGAATAATTTCTTCGCTGTTACTAATATTGCATGTATTACTTACCTCCGTTAAAAGAAGACTGCACTTGGACCATATAAAGCTCAATAAATGCAGCAAAATAATATTGTGTGAAACTTCCTGGTAGATTAAAATAGAGTGCTGGAACTGGGATTCGAACATGAGTCCTTTGCCTTGGGCGGGCAAGCGGGCTACCGTTTTTTTCTTTTCTTTTTTTCTTTTTTTTATAATTTTATTTTAAATTTTAACGGCCTCCTTCCTCCCCTTCAGCCCTACCTTTCACTCGCCATAATCGCCACCTTTGGCGATGGCTTCTTATGCCATGTAAAATAAAGTTTCTTACCATTTTCTTTGGATATTTTTTAGGTTTCTTTCTCGTTGTACGGGAAATAAAATGAAATTAAAGTTCTTCTTAGTGTCTGCCACCAGATAACCTTCATTTGCAGTGGGTATATTCAAAGATAATACGTAGGCTGCTTAGTAGCATTAATATCTACATCTCTTATCTTCTTTCAAGTACTGCAGAATAGAACTTGATTTTTAACGAATTCAGCCATTCCAGCTCAAAAGGAAATTTTTCCCCATTCTCTTCTGTAATCAGAAACGATCGAAATGAATTCTCTTATATCACTGCAATAATGACAGAAAAGAAGAAGGCGAAAAAATCGAAATATATTAAACTTAAAAAAATAAAAATAAATTAAAAAGCAGCCGAAAGTTTTGTGAGATACTTATTTGTTATATTTTCTTCAATGTTCGTTTGATCCCTCCGCAATGCATTTTATGGGTTCACCTGAGGCCTTCACGGCTACCATAACGGCCACGGGACTTACCAAATCCCCACCGTATTTCACCCTCAGCAGCAATCCCCTACTTAGCATTTATCCGTCATTTTACCATGCTGCTGTTCAAGCCTTATCCTATGCCTTGTTTTTCAAACAGAGTTTTCAATATATTGCCCTAGTTCTTCTGCTGGTATTTTTTCCCATAAATTTTGTAATATTTCTGCATATATTGTCTATATTCCTCTATAACACTGTTTGTTCCTTTTACGTTAATTACATGATTGATTTAATTACCATATATCGATAATCGATATCTGCCTTGGAAAAACTATTTTATCAGGAATGAATAAGTTATTCAAAGTGATTTCCAGTCCGTCACTCCGTTTGATAAAGGCGACTTGCAGTATGATTTCCTTCCCAGAAGAGACTGTGATTTAATAGATCAATGTTGGTTGCACTAAGTCCATAATTTTTCGTGGTTGCGTACAATTTCCCGGCGTATTTACCGATAATATTCTTCTCGGATTTGCAGCCGGATACCAACCTCAACTAGACGCAATATTTCGGCAGACCAACTGGCTGCCATCTTCAGGTGAGTACGCTGATTACACTTACTAGCCGGAAACTGAGGCAGAACAGATTTTTTTTTTCTTTATTGTAATTTCAATTCCCCTAAATAGGGGCGGGCTGTCAGCGCTCATAGGCGCTCTAACGCCTACCAAAATAACATAATAAATAAATAAAAATTTGATACCGTTGAAACATATAAAACATAAAGGAGATAAAAGACACATAAAACGGAGATGTTAAATGGAGATAAGGCAAGGTATTTAAAACGGAGCGAAACAGTGGCTTCATAAAAGCTTTGATGCGGTGATGGTGGAGAGTAAAACAGCTGCTTGAGGTGTAGTGGCGCACACACACATTTAAAAGGAACACGGGGCGGCGTCTACTGGTTGACCGTCCGCTGTTGTTGAATTTAAACGAGAAATACATCACACACACGGAGAAACACACAATATAAAACGGACGGTGTCGGCTGCGGGTTGGCAGTTTACTGTCGTTAAAATAAAACGACTTAGGGCACCACACTTGCGAAGCACTCCCACACACAGAAGGTTCACATACGGTGGAGCACACGCGGTATTAAAGATGTGACGTAGGCGGAAAAGAGGATGAGTGAAGAGGGTGAGCAGAACAGAAACCTCGCCCCCTTTGTACGCCGCCGGCCGCGGTGGCGGAGGGGATTGAGGCGCTCCAGTCACGGTCTGCACGGCCACTACGGTCGGGGGTTCGAATCCCCCCTCGGGCATGGATATTTGTGCCGTTCTTAGTTGTAAGTAGTTCATAAGTAGTTTGTAAGTTTAGGGACTGATGACCCCGTAGTTAAGTCCCATAGACTCTACAAACATTTGAACATTTGAACTTTGTATGCCGCTGACGACCCACCGCATGTGCGCGAAATCAAGGTAGAGGCCATCTAGGCGCAGTAGCGCGCCGGTGGAGGAAATCGGCAAAACGATGGGTCGAAGCAAGACTAGTTAAAAGAAACAGCAGCTCGAAGTGAAGACCGTTGTTGCTTAATATCAGATAAGATTGATTTGCAAGTTTTACTGAGAGGGAAGCCCTTGTCCCTATTAATAATATCGGCAATTGCTTCTTTAAGAGTACATTCCCAGTAGCGAGAAACAGGAGGAATCACTTTTGTTGAGGTTTGGTTCCATTTCCTGGAATGTTTTCAAAAAAAAAAAAAAAAAAAAAAAAAAAAAAAAAAAAAAAAAAAAAAAAAATAATTCAATCACCTAGTGATCATCTTCAGTGTCCTTCAAACAAGCATTCACTTTTGTTTCATTATATAACATCTTGTGTCCCTCATTCAGAGAATGTTCAGCAACATACGACGTTTCAGGTTGATTTAAACGAGTATGACGGTAATGTTCCACACATCGATCCTGAACGATGCGGGTCGTTTGGACGATGTAAGTATTAACACAATAACATAGAATTCTATAAACACCGGGTTTCCAAAATATTCAAATGTTTGTTAAGCTTATGGGACTTAACTACGTGGTAATCAGTCCCTAAACTTACAAACTACTTATGAACTAAGGACGGCACAAATATCCATGCCCGAGGAGGGATTCGAACCCCCGACCGTAGTGGCCGTGAAGACCGTGACTGGAGCGCCTCAGTCCCCTCGGCCACCGCGGCCGGCACCGGGTTTCCTAAGTCATTTTTGACTGACCCAAGAATGGCCCTAGTCTTTAGTGGTGGTATAAAACCTCTTTTAATGTCAAATATCCTTAAAATTTTCGACCCATCGTTTTGCCGATTTTCTCCACCGGCGCGATACCGCGCTTAGGTGGCCTGTACTTTGATTTCGCGCACGCGTGGTGGGTCGTCAGCGGCATATAAAGGGGCCGCTGTTTCTGTTCTGCCTCAGTTTCCGGCGACTAAGTGTAATCAGCGCACTCACTTGAAGATGGCAGCCAGTTGGTCTGCCGAAATATTGTGTCTAATTGACGATGGTATCCGGCTGCAAACATGAGATGAATATTAACATAATTTTTCGTTGATACTAACGATATTATTGCTTACTTTACACCACATCGATTAAAATTCTGATGTTAGTGTTTTGTTGTTGAAATTTTTCCATATTTTTGGATTATCCATTACGGATATTTTAGAACCCGTGACTGTTAATTTCATTTTTCAAAATTCATATTTTTCCATATTATTTTCCAGTTTTTGTCGGGATGTTTTAATTCCATCTTTTTGTTTATCGCAGTTGATCGTAATGCATCCGTTATGTTATTTGTGTTTATCCCCAATTATGCAGTGACGCTGCTTGGATGACTATCAGTAAGTTGTAAAGACCGTTTGATGAAGAGGGCTGTACTTTTTTTCTGAATATCTGTTAATCCGAGCCCACCCATCTCACATTTTCAACGTTATTACGTCTCGTACTATTATTACCTTGCCAAACTTATCTGAAAATTGCACTCATGATAGCTTTTATTGTTTCTCTGGGTATCGGTTAGATCTGACCATATGTTGTGAGAATCGCACAATTCATGAGTTTTATCTTTTAAGATTAAGATCCCTTTTTTTAGTTTAATTTTAAGGTACCTCTCATTTTGCGCAGTATTTGTTTGTAATTGGAGGCTGCAGATCTTAGTGGGCAACTGTAGAATGTTTCACCTAATACTCTGCGATGCTCCACCCGCTTTGCCCACGGGAGATGCCTCAGATTTGAGAAAGAACTTTTCGCCCCCACCCCTTTTTTTTTTCACGCTAGTTGCGTCATACTAAATCTGCAGTTATTCCGTCCATCTCTCCTTCGCTCGTTATTATGATGCCGACATCGTCAGCATATGCGTTCGTTACTCGTTTTATTCCACGTATTGTTATGCCCTCTATAGTTCAATATTCGTAAGTGGCGTTCTACAGAAACAACGTGTAGTATCATTGATAACGGACTGGCGTTTGGTACTCCATTCAGAATTCTTATATCTGTGGTATATTGTCCGTTAATAGAAATCTTATTTTTATTGCCTTTATAAGATTCCTTGTAACAGTCGTTGTCATTAAGGCCAATGTATTTCCAAGGATAAAAATATATTCGTGGTTCACCCTTTCAAATGCCTTTCCAACATCTATGAAGACGAGATCTCCTTTCGCTGATGACAACATAAAATTGCAATAATGTCTATATTCTTTACACGAAGGTCTCTAATTTTATCGGTGCTATCTATCGTTCTAATAGCTATGGAAATTTCTGCAGCCTTTCATTTTTCCTCCACACTTGCTGATCGATGTTGCACTTTCTGCCAATGTCATTTGTAGACGCATCTTCAGCCATTTTCACTTGTTGCATTTTTATATTGTCTGTTCGCAAATTAAATAATATTGTGTCCAATCATAAACTATCTACTCTGCCTTGCCTTTTTGTATGTTTAATCTTTTTATTTCCTCACTTTCTCCTCTCTTAAAATTACTCTTTGTATTGCCGCTCTCCTGTGCTTCAGTATTGTACACCGGAACATATAATAGGAAGCTTGAGACTTCGTGATGTTAAAACGGCATAATGCCACATTGGCCTCGGTCTCGTAAAACTCATCCACTACATTTCACAGGAAATTGAGGAATGCCATGATCAAATCAGATCAACTGGAACATTATACAGGAGATTCTCGTGACACTTATTCTAATGACACTGATTATGTGAAATTTTTATAACCTCAGCAGCACCATTCGCGATTTATCCAAGTATGAATTCCGACACCGAGGAAGGATTGCTTGTTCAAAAATGTCCAAATGTTTGTAAATTTATCGGACCAAGCTGCGTGGTCATCAGTCCGTAGCTTACAAACTACTTAAACCTAGGTAAACTAACCTAAGGACAAACACAGACACCCATGCCCCAGGGACGACTCGAATCTCCACGGCGAGCAACCGCGCGCGCCGCAGCGAGACGCTTTAGACCGCTCGGCTACTCCACCACGGCAAGGATTGTTTGTCTGTATTCATACGCGTAAAATAGTGAAGTCGGAACTCTTTCAGGTTTCTGTAGTTTATGATTTCACTCTAGAAGTTATATGAGTTAGTGATATCATTGCTAGTGTACGAAGCAAAATTTCATGTTTGAAATAATCTATTAACAACTACTGCAGAAACACTGACAGCATGGTTTCAGTAATGGTACGACGCAGACAGAGAGAGAGAGGTCGTGTGGAGGCTTATCGTGCAAAGTGAAGCATGAAAGCCGAACTGCAAAGAGATGTGCGCCTTTGCAGGATGTGTCGCGTTGCGGGGCCATCCATACGTTACATAAAGTCTCCCGTTACCGACTGCGTGGAGCCACCGTCGCCCTGTTAAACACTCAGCCGGCACGTGTTTGCAAATATTCCCTCTGTCCACCTGACAGAGCTCAACGAGCATTAAACTTCAGAGACCGCAACCAGAAATCTGGACAAGAGGTTTTCGTGGTACCACTGACAAGGGAAACGTTTGACCTCAAACGCGAAATGCACTAAACCATGCTTCGAATAACAGTCGATCATAAAAAAGGAATTTTTAACATTGGATATAGCCCTAAACTAATAACGTACTACAAAAAAAGAAAGAAGGAAATGCTAACCCACCTTCAGCCCTTTCTGCAGAAGCAGCCTTAACAAAACTGGTGTACAATCCTATATTTAGAAAAACTTACTAATCTTGCGGTTACTAAACTTCATTCTATGTAAGAGGCACAACAGCTGATATCTTATTGAACAATAAAGATAAAAGAGATTACGGAGCAGTGGGATTTGTAAAATCATTTGTAATGACTGAAGCATAACGGGTGATTAGAAAGTCAGTATAAATTTGAAAACTCAATTTACACACATGCTTGGAATGCCACGGAGCTTTATTAGGAAAAAGAAGTATTGCTAGACGTGTGAAAGATATCTTGCGCGTCGTTTGGTGTTAATCGTGTGCTCAGCCGCCACTTTCGTCATGCTTGGCCTCCCAGGTTCCCAGACCTCAGTCCGTGCGAGTATTGTTTTGGGGTTACCTGAAGTCGCAACTGTATCGTGATCGACCGACATGTCTAGGGATGCTGAAAGACAACATACGACGCCAATGCCTCACCATAACTCTGGACATGCTTTACTGTGGTATTCACAACATTATTCGTCGACTACAGCTATTGTTGAGGAATGATGGTGAACACATTGAGCATTTGCTGTAAAGATCATCATCTTTGCTTTATCTTAATTTGTTATGCTAATTATTGCTGTTCTGATCACATGAAGCGCCATCTGTCGGACATTTTTTGAATTTTTAAATTTTTTAAAAATAAAACCGCATGTTATTCCATGCTTGTGTATAAATTTATACCTCTCTATCTACATTATTCCGTGATTTATTATGTTTTCAAATTCATACTGACTTTTTGATCACCTGGTATACTGAACAAACAAGCAGGGCGATAGAAACTTGGTTAACAGATCACGAGCGCACTCTACATTTGCGTGTTAGAGGTAGGACAGGGATATCAGATCCACACACAATTTCTGCATATAGCCAACAAAGGTATAAAAAAAAGTGGGAGAGAGATTCTAAGTATATTAGAAGCACTGGAAGTAAACAAACACCTAGCTCAGAGGAAGACAACTTCAGGCGGTGTGACCAACACCACCTAGAGACAAGGCCTTACAACAGGCCGTGCCTACGTCACACTTAGAGGCCGCGGCAGCCATCTGACTAACCGACCGCTGCGCGGCGGTGGGCGTGCCCCAGCGGACAGCCAGTGAGGTGGCGGCCGCGACCTCTAAGTGTGACGTAGGCACGGCCTGTTATAAGGCCTTGTCTCTAGGTGGTGTTGGTGTGACGCGTGAGCAGGCCGAGCAAGCCTGTCAATCCGTGGGACGTCAGGCGATATCTGCGGTCGCAATGTTTCCTAAATGAACAGGGCCGTGAGTACGGAACTGGAAGCTCAGTCAGCAGTTGCGCTCTTGACGTCAGTAACGTGGCGAGCACAAGCAAATAGGAGCAATCGGTTTTTCTTTCTGTGTGGTAAAGTCTGTTTCTTTCTGCGCAATGCAATGAAGATGTAAAGTGTTTGGTGCTTAACAGAGAAGTACGAAGTGTATAAAAGAAATAATTTACAACGTCATTATTTCCTGTACCACGCAAATGAGTTTGGAAAATATGAAGGAGAAGAACGAGGTCTTAATATCTGATGATGTGTCAGAGCAGTGAAGCGTCTGTCCATCTGAGATACAGAATAGCCGCACATATACCCAAGAAAGTTAGACCATATACCGAGAGTGACTTTGCGAAAGAAGTGGTTGTGATGGCCGCTGAAGAAATGTGTCCACATTTGGACTTTGCAAAAGTGAGTTTGTGTTATGCGACGTATTCAGGACATGGCTGTAGATGTGCATAAAGCAGCGGTGGAGTGGCTGAGCGGTCTAATGCACCATGCTGCGAAGCGCGGTTGCTCGCCGTCGGGGGTTCGAGTCCTCCCTCGGGCATCGGTTATATTTAGGTTTAAGTTAGTTTAAGTAGTTTGTAAGCTTAGAGACTGATAACCACCGACGTTGAGTTCCATAAGATTTACAAACACTTGAACTTGATGTGCATAAAGAACAGGGTGTTGCGGCACGTAAATTTATACTTTATCAGCTGTCGACGAGTGTACTGACATATCGGATTTTCATTCGAGGCATCGATTACAAGCTGTAAAGAACAGAGGATATTTTAGATCTGATCACCCTCAAGGACACCACCACAGGGTTGGACACTTTCAAAGGCCTTGAAAAAGTTGTTGAAAACGTTGACCTCAGTTTGAAGAACTTTGTTACTGTCGTAACAGATGGGGCTCCGTCTACGGTAGGCGTTAGTGTGGGATTATTAGCACGGGTGAAATAACGTATAAAACATGTTTCTGGTGCTATACAAGAACTCACTGTCGTGTACTGCATATTTCATCTAGAGGATCTATGGGCAAGATATAAATTAGAAATATTATAGATAAGGTGGAACAGGTCACAAATTCCGTCCGATCACGAGGTCTGAGACATAGAAAACGTAAAACGTTTCTTGAAGAATGTGTTACTCAGTATGGTGATCTTCCTTATTTTTGTTAAAATGTTTGTTAAGCTTGTAGGACTGAACTGCGGGGCCATTATTCCCTAAACTTTCAATCTTCTTATCAAATAACTTATACTAAAGACAGCACAAACATCCATGCCCGAGGGAGGATTCGAACCCCCAAGGGGAAACGGCCTCACGCAACCGAGTGTAGCGTCTCAATGCGCTCGGCCACTCCGCTGCAGCCCTTATTTTTGTATTGTGCGCTGGCTGAGCAGGCGTAATGTGCTAGATCGATTTTTTTAGTTAAAAAATGAGGTAGCATTACTCATGACTAGTCAAAATCAGCCTGTCCCTAAGTTGCAAGAAGAAATCTGAATTTTGGAGTAGTATTACTCCTAGTTATTTAGATGAATTTAGGGCCTGTAGATTTCAATGATTTATCGTGTAACTGAAGTTTACCGGATTTCTTTTAGTGGTCATATGGATGACTTCATACGTCTCATTATTAAGGTACAATTGCCAATTATTACACAATCTTATATTTACATAATTCTGCAGCTGCCTTTGGCCTTCTGGTGACTTTAGTAACCGATAAAAAACAGCATTATCCGCGAACTCTTTAACAGAGCTTCTCCGGTTGCCTCCTAAATCATTTATAACAATAAGGACAGTTGGGGCCCTATAACACTTCCCTGGGTAACGCCAGATATTTCTGTTCTACTCCGATGACTTTCCGTCAATGGATAATGGATCCGAGACTTTGTAGTTCCTTCCTTAGATGTTCGAAATCCTTGATCTAATTGGCACAAATTTCAGTAGCAGAGAAAATGAACATATTGAGGGTATACACCAGAAAACTCTTCTTGATATGAACGAAGATATACTTTATCGTGCGAGGCGCGTCCAGAAAGTAAGTTCCGTTTCAATTTATCTCCGCTGCAGCGCTGCGATTGCAGTTCCGCACATGCGCTGTAGACGATGTGTCTCAAGGAGAAGAAAGTGCGCCATATGGAGATCGCTGTCAGTTACGTACGCTTTGTTGTGCTTGTTTGAAATGTCGGCGTTTATTGAAAATCCCGCCGCCTGTGAAATCAGGTCGGTGATTCGGTTTCTGAATGCGAGGAAAGTGAAACCAAGTGAAATTTATCGGCAAATTTGCGATGTTTACGGACCAAATGCGATAAGTGATTCGATGGTGAGAAGATGGGTCCGACAGTTCAATGGCGGACGTAGTAATGTGCACGATGAAGAACGAAGTGGGCGTCCACCTTTGGTTACAGAAGAACTGGTTCACGCGATTGATGACAAGATCCAGGAAAACCGTAGGTTTACAATTAGTGCTCTCACTATGGACTTTCCCCATATTTCACGATCACACTGTAAATGTGACGAAAAACCTCATACAGGGATTTGGCTGGGGCGTGTTTGACCATCCTTCGTACAGCCCTGACCTCGCTCCTAGCGACTTTCATCTTTTCTTACATCTCAAGTCTTTCCTTGGCAGTCATCACTTCACCAAACCCGCGAGCTGAAATAAACTATTTCCAACTGGTTGAAGACACAGGCGGCAGATTTCTATGAAGAAGATATACAAAACCTGGTGCCACGCTATGACAAATGCCTGCAAAATTTCGGCACTTATGAGGAAAAGTAGTTTAAGAGTTGTAGAATTTTGTGCAATGAAAATTTCTTCTGTATCTGTGTACAATTTCATTTTATTACTAAACGGAACTTACTTTCTGGACGCGCCTCGTATGTTGAAAACACAAGCATTGGAGAAATTAATGACCGTACCACGACGAGAGTGGGAATATTACATGTAATGTTACTTTGCCGGTATCGAAGTGTGAATAATTCCCAATGGAAGCTACTCGGCCTCCTCAAGAGCAGACCTCGGCCATAACTTGGTTACGATCGGTCGCTCGAGACAGCACGCGCGCCGTCGCGTGATTGCACGCCGTTGTCGCACGGCTTCTCCGCCTTAGTTTTGTGCGCCACTGTCACGTCCGGTAGCAGCTGATTTTTGAAACGCGATTACGGCGTGCGGCCTTCGGGAAACGTCAGCTTGCGAGCGTGCGGCTGCCTTCCATAGAATACGCTGCGTACTGTCCGTGTTTATCAATCCAAGCATGTTTCAAGGAACCGGCAGGGCGGTGTCTACAGCTGCCAAAAGAAAATTAACGAATGTATTTCCTATCTATATCTATAAATGTGAATGTCTGTTCGGTGTACGTTTATCACGTCTGAACCACAAGACACAAAGAGCTACAAATTTTTAACAGTTACTAATGTCTACCCGGGGAAGGCTTTAGGCACGGTTTTATGGGGCTCGGATCGCTATCTATCTATATATAATGTGAATGTCTGTTCGGTGTACGCTTATCATGTCCGAACGACAAGACGCAGAGACTTAAATATTTGTACACTTACTAATTTACACCTGAGGAAGGTTTTAGGCACGTTTTTTTTTAGCGATATGATATATATTTAGTAATTTGAAGAATATAACGCGAAATGCGGAACAATAATGATTCTTTGAAAATTATATTTTTTCTTTGAAAATGGTTTTATTGGTTACATTGTTGCTTGAGGGTTGATAATGATAAAAGGGTGGTGTATATTGGGATGGAAAGTTATCGGTGTATATAAAATTCTACGTGTGTGTATGTGTTCATATTTCAGTCTTCAGCGAAAACTACAGAACGCAGACGTATGGTCTGTGTGTAATTGTTGTCCGAAGTCTCCCGTTGTACACCATAGCAGTTCAATGCCGATAGCTATAAGGGATGGAAGATATGGTGGTTGAAAGTCGTCAAATTATTTTAAAAAATTGGGCTGAAGGCCAGCGATGACGTTTGCTACTCTATAGCAAGGAGGTTACTTACAGCGAAACGTGATGCCACAGACCATATCTTTGGACTACGCGTGCTACAATGTCTTCAGCTCTTTCTCTGTAAGGATAAGCATACGAATAAGGAAATATATTAATAAATAAATAAAGCACTAAACAGAAAATTACTTTTAATACATCTCTTTAAGAAAATCGATTTGAGATTATACGCATTACATCAAGGGATCGATCTGTGGTATTATTACAATCATTATTGTTGATTTTCGTGATTGGATTCTTCTAAACGAGTGCATTTTTACATGTGATTTGATCTACACTACTTACTTTCCTGATAAACGGTAAGTGCATAGAGTTCTACGATCTGAGAGGTCGGGGGGGGATTCGAGTCCCCCCTCGGGCATGGATATTTGTGCCGTCCTTAGTAGTAGTTAGTTCATAAGTAGATTGTAAGTTTATGGACTGATGACCCCGTAGGTAAGTCCCATAAGCTCTACAAACATTTTTTTTTTTTTTTTTTTTTTTTTTTTTTTTTTTTTTCTGAGAGGAATATTTTTCAGTTCCGCTTTATCAGCTACATTTCCTTAAAAATGAATGAAAATAATTACATTAATTTAATTGTCATTTAAACTTCGTAGATAAATGTTTATTGCGTTACTTTACACGTATTAAAACATTACACCTACTTTTAATAGATCACATTCAGACAACATATCTCGGAAAAGGAAAACGTCATTATTTCTTATATTTTTTCCGATAATGATATTAAAAAAATGGAGATGGACAGAGTGAGAAGGGATGGGAGTAGTACCAACTCAAGGCAGGAATAAATAAATACCCGGGAAATGCGGTATTTTTAGGATAAAGAGCTTCGGGGAAATAGAAAATGGGCAATCTCAAAGGGTGCAGGTGGATGACAGGAGAAATATAGATCCGGAAACTATCGGTATAACGGTTGTAAATTGTCGTAGCTGTGTCGGGAAAGTACCAGAACTGCAAGCGTTAATAGAAAGCACCGAAACACATATCATTATAGGCAGCGAAAGTTGACTCAAGCCGGAAATAAGTTCAGAAGAAGTATTTGCAAAAGATCTATCGGTGTTCAGAAAGGATAGATTAAACAAAATAGGTGGGGGCGTGTTTGTCGCCGTCAAAAGTAGTATTTCATGTAGCGAAGTTGAAGTTGATAGTTCCTGCGAGCTATTATGGGTAGAGGTTGTACCCGAAAATCGTAAGAAGTTAATAATCGGTTCCTTTTACCGGCCTCCCGACTCTGACGATACAATAGCAGAAAGGTTCAAAGAAAACCTGAGTCTAATTACAAAAACGTACCCGACTCACACGATAATAGTAGGTGGTGATTTTAATTTACTCTCGATCTGTTGGCGAAATTATATTTTCAAATCAGCAGGTAGGCATAAAACATCGTCCGAAATTGTACTCAACGCATTCTCTGAGAATTACTTCGAACAATTAGTTCATGAGCCAACTAGAATTGTAAATGGATGTGAAAACACACTTGGTCTCTTAGCAACAAATAATCCTGAGTTCAGAACGAGCATCAAAACGGATACAGGTATTAGTGAACACAGAGCTGTCGTAGCGAAATTGAATATCGAAAGTCCCAAAGTTACCAAAAATAAACGCAAAGTATATTTGTTCAGGAAAGCAGATGGAAACAAAATACATTGCTTCTTTAAAGACAGCTTCCACTCGTTTCTAACACTAAACGTAGGTGTAGACCAGATGTGGCTCAAATTCAAAGAAATGGTATCGACAGCAATTGACAGTTTTATACCAAACAAATTAATAAAAGAAGAAGGCGATCCCCCTTGGTACACAAAACAGGTCAGGACACTGTTGCAAAAGCAAAGGAAAAGGCATACTAAATTTAAACGAACACGAAATCCCCAGGATTTGCGATCGTACTCAGAAGCTCGAAATTTAGCGAGGATTTCAATGCGAGATGCCTACAATATTTATCACAACGAAACTCTTTCTCGTAATTTGACTGAAAACGCAAAGAGGTTTTGGTCATATGTTAAATATACTCGGGGCAAATCACAAACAATACCTTCACTGCGTGATAGTAATGACGATCCTGCCGATGATAGCGCTACTAAAGCAGAGTTATTAAACTTAGCTTTTAGAAACTCATTCACCAAAGAAGACGAAACCAATATTCCAGATTTCGAATTACGAACAGATGCCGTAATGAGTAACGTAGAAGTAGATATCATCGGAGTAGTGCAGCAACTAAAATCACTTAACAAGAACAAGTCTTCTGGTCAGGATTCTATACCCATTAGATTTCTATCTGATTATGCTGAAGCGATAGCTCCTTACTTAACAGCCATATACAACCGCTCTCTCATAGAAGGATCTGAACCAAAAGATTGGAAAGTTGCTCACACCTGTATTCAAGAAAGGCAGTAGGAGTAACCCACTAAACTACAGGCCTATTTCATTGACGTCAATTTGCAGCAGGGTTTTAGAACATATCCTGTATTCAAATATTATGAATTATCTCGAAAAGATCGATCTATTGACCCAAGGTCAACACGGATTTAGAAAATATCGTTCATGCGAAACGCAACTAGCTCTTTATTCACACGAAGTGATGGGTGCTATCGACAAGGGTTCGCAAATCGATTCCGTATTTCTTGATTTCTAGAAAGCTTTTGACACCGTACCTCACAAACGGCTTTTAATCAAATTGCGTGGTTATGGTATATCGCCCCAAATTTGCGATTGGATAGGGGATTTCTTGTCAGAGAGGACACAGTTCGTAGTAATCAATGGTAAGGCGACTAAAACAGACGTGATTTCGGGCGTTCCACAGGGTAGTGTTATTGCTCCTCTGCTATTCCTTATTTACATAAACGATTTAGGGGAAAATCTAAGTAATTCTCTTAGGTTGTTTGCAGATGACGCCGTCATTTACCGTCTAGTTAAATCATCTGAAGATCAAAACCAACTGCAGAACGATCTGAATAAGATATCAGTATGGTGTAAAAATTGGCAATTGACTCTAAATAATGAGAAGTGTGAAGTCGTCCACATGAGTACGAAAAGAAATCCGTTAAACTTTGTTTACAACATAAATCAATCAAATTTGAAGGCCGTAAACTCCACAAAATACCTAGGAATTACTATTACTTCAGACCTAAACTGGAAAGAAAACATAGATAATATCGTGGGAAAGGCGGACCAGAGACTGCGTTTTATTGGCAGAACCCTTAAAAGATGCAACAGAACTACTTAAGAAACTGCATACACTGCGCTTGTCCGTCCATTTTTGGAGTATTGCAGCCCAGTCTGGGATCCTTATAAGGTGGGTTTGACGGAGGACATCGAAAGAGTCCAAAGAAGGGCAGCTCTTTTCGTATTGTCACGATACAGGGGAGACAGCGTTACGGAAATGATACAGGATCTGGGGTGGGAATCATTACAACAACGGCGCTTATCGCTGCGGCGTGGGCTACTTGCGAAACTCCAATCGCCAACATTCTCCTCCGAATGCGAAAATATATTGTTGACTCCCACTTACATAGGTAGAAATGATCATCAGAATAAAATACGAGAAATCAGAGCTCGAACAGAGAGATTCAGGTGTTCTTGCTTCCCGCGCGCTATTCGAGAGTGGAATGGGAGATAAATAGTATAATTGTGGTTCGATGAACCCTCTGCCAGGCACTTAAATGTGATTTGCAGAGTATTCCATGTAGATGTAGATGAAATGCCGGTTTTCAGCTAGTTGAATATACGAATGAGCATGAACTCTACAATGTAATGCTGACACATGAACATTTGTTCCGGACCGGGACTTGAACCCAGACTTACCGCTTTTCGATTGGTATCATTCTAACCATTAGGCTGTCCGAGCATGCTTTCTGGATCTATCCATACGTCAATATAGCTCATTGTCTATAGTCCAGTCAATGAATGCATTGTAGAGTGCATGGAATATGCGAGAATTTTTGACTTCAGGACTTTGTTAGGGATAGTTAGGAGGTGAACATACTAAAAGTCCCCACCCCTGGGGAGTGAGCTAAAGCGGGGAGGGAGGTGGAAAGGTACAATTTTTTGGTTTTTCGCTTATATCTCGGAAGCGGTCGGCTTTAGGAAAAAGTTGTTCCAAATAAAAATGAAAAACAATTGAATTTTCTATAAAATTGTTTCGATACATATACGTCGAATTGCCAACGGTTTTCGAGATATACGTTATTGAAAATCGACAATTTCGGAAAAAATTATCTTTACCTCACTAATTTTGTCAAACATTTACTTCTAGTGACTCACTTGATCGTTTCACAGAAAATTTATCGCAAAGAAAGTTTTAGAGCGTTAAATTTCCTTCAATTTGATATCCACATTTGCTACGTTATCTTCAGCCAATCAGAAGTTACATCATTTATATAATGTGCGCTCAGTTTCGATATCCCTCCAGTACTGAGTGTTTTGAGGGGCTGTGACGTTTTTATCTTATGAAACGTGCTAGCATAGTAAATAACAATACTTTAACACTGTTAATAAGGTAATTCCAATTGAAAAAGATCACCTTTTTATAATTCTAGCTTTTATGATAATATTATGAATCATACAATTAAAGTATTTAGAAGCACTGAAAGTGATTCAGAGTGAAAAAAAGTGCACTCAACGCAACATCTTCGTTTTTCTGAGGAGGAGTGGTCAAGGTTCATTCATCTTCATCATTAGTGCCGACGTCGTCCAACGAGATTCGTAGAGTCTCGATATCACTGTCGTCATCTTCATATTTCGAATCCGTTGTTGCAGTGTCCCTTGTAGTTCAGGCATGTAACAAAGCAGTGTAACAACGCTTTTCTGCAACTACATCTGTTACAGTCACATCCTTTCGTGCATAGACAAAAAAATTATCCTCAATATTTCGTCAGGGGCAGCATCTAACTGTGAGAGTTTCAGAACTAGTTGGCCATTCCAAACCCAATTCGGCGCTCCACCTTTAGGTACTTCTGCTAACCAAAGGCATACTTGGTGATAGTTTCGAAATTCATGTTGCTTAAACAGCTCCTTCAGCTGGGGGGAGAGTTGAGAATAGGCTTCATGTTCCCAGCTGCTTTTATAAGTGATTTGTAGTGGAACTTGTTGAGGGATTCTGTGGTGGCTGGAGCTCCATACTATTATGATTCCCGCTGTCTCGGCAGCATGTTGTATGATTTTGGACTTCTGATGCATTTTGACAAACACCATTTAACTCTTGCAACACGCTATGGATGCTGTGTCGCAGCCTGTAAATGCATGTGAGAGTAACAAATGGGCGTTGTCCTTCACTTTCAATTCCTGCTACAGCTATTGTGAAGAATATCAAAACGTCTTAACCGTTCCTCTTCCTGGTTCTACAAGAAGAATATTACGATCAGTTGCAAATTTTGCTATTAAGAGAACAGTAAGTCGAAATCCTATCCAATAATGGTAATCGAGGAATTATTTTATCTGTTGATAGTTGTCTCCACAATATCAACGTCATAATCACCTAAAGCTTGAATGCCATTTATCCCATTTTTCTGCATCAACAGGTTTATCAGCTGATTCTTATTTTTAAATTTGGAAAGGAAATCCTCTTA
This sequence comes from Locusta migratoria, assembly GCA_026315105.1. Taxonomy (NCBI): domain Eukaryota; kingdom Metazoa; phylum Arthropoda; class Insecta; order Orthoptera; family Acrididae; genus Locusta; species Locusta migratoria. Next base: position 460,032,587 of record CM048744.1, read on the forward strand.
TTTCACTGTAATTTTAATTTCTAGACTGACATTCATTTCTCAACACCTCCTGAGCCAATATCGTCGACTTTGTTCAGCTGTTCAGCTGCTCTTATGCTCTCTGATATGTTAAGAGTATCCATTAAAAACCACTGTACAACCTCTCCGAAGCCAATTGGTCTTCAAAAATCTAACATAAACATTGCAGCCTGATGTAATTTTTTGGACGTTCAGTATGAATCAGAAGGATGTACAGACCTTCTAAAGATGAGCCATTGCTATCTTCGCTTTCTATACTAGCTTTGATGAGTGATAGTATTCCTTTTTTGTCACTGTGGAAACACTCGGTCCATCTATTGTTTCATTACGTACAAAACGAAGTAGCCATTGCGCGCACTACACAGTCAACATTTTCATAAATAAATAAAAAAATCTCGAAAAGCTGACACAAAAACCGACACACAAACCTTCTCTTTGGCTGGCGAACTTTTGAAGTGAACTGAAATAAGAAGTGAGTGAGAACACTCCATTCCACCCTCCCCCTCCCGCCAGCCAGTGACACCTTCGATGTTCGTCGTGGGGCTTCCCCATCGTTAACCCTCTCCCGGGCGTTAGGTACTGACGACCTTGACAACATGTCCACCGCAGACGACACTAAATGGGTCTCAACTCCTCCGCCTCAGAAAAACAATGTTGCGTTAAATGCACTTTTTTTTGTCACTCTGAATCACTTTCAGTGCTTGTAAATACTTTAATTGTATGATTCATAATATTATCTTATAAGCTACAATTATAAAAAGGTGATCGGTATCAATTGGAATTACCTTATTAACTGTAGGGCAGCGGCTAATCTTGGTCGTGCCCTGCCCACTGTTTTAGCTGACGACGAGGCGAGTGTGACGAATGTTTTACAATTTTGTGAACGTTCTCGACTCTGGCCTAAGCTCTTAGGCTGGAGGGGTTAGTGTGTTACAGGAGGGCTCGCTGATGCCCCTAACATCAGCGATCATCATACCTCTATACTCAGACATTTTCTTTTAAGGACACCTTACATCACTGATTTGCAATATGTGTTCGTGTTGTTGCCCCAGACCTACATTCTTCTATTGCCTGTTCTTATTTATTTACTGTTGTGTAATTCATTTGTCAGGGCGCTAAAAACCTTGCTGTTGTGCGCCCAAAACATCCTATCCTATCCTTATTAAGTGTTAAAGTATTGTTATTTACTAAGCTAGCACGTTTCATAAGATAAAAACGTCACAGCCCCTCAAAACACTCAGTTCTGGAGGGATATCGAAACAGAGCGCACATCATATAAATGATGTAACTTCTGATAGGCGGAAGATAACGTAGCAAATGTGCATATCAAATTGAAGGAAATTTAACGCTCTACAACTTTCATTCTGACAAATGTTCTGTGAAACGATCGAGTGAGTCACTAGAAGTAAATGTTTGACAAAATTAGTAAGGTAAAGATGATTTTTTTCGAAATTGTCGATTTTCAATAACGTATATCTCGAAAACCGTTGAGAATTCGACGTATGTGTATCGAAACAATTTTATAGAAAATTCAATTGTCTTTCATTTTTATTTGGAACAACTTTTTCCTAAAGCCGACCGTTTAAGAGATATAAGCGAAAAACCAAAAAATGGTACCTTTCCACCCCCTCCCCGCTTTAGCTTGCCCTCCAGGGGTGGGGACTTTTAGTATGTTCACCTCCTAACTATCCCTAACAAAGTCCTGAAGTCAAAAATTCTCGCATATTCCATGCACTCTACACCCCTCCTTTGAGCACTCATTGACTGGACTGATTGTTGTCATTAATAAATTGCATAAAATAATTTATCATGGCCCTGTTCATAGTATACGTTATTTCAGAAGAAATACTCTTATTATGGCCTGTGAGTACGAAAGCTTTTCTTTAAACAGTTACAGTAGCATGAATGTGGTTGACTGAGATAAATCCGACTGCGAAAAACAATTCTGCTGGTTTATGATTGTGTCTACTGCTTGTATGTCACTTACTTTGTAAGTGGTGGGTTATTCTATGAACTGTTTGGCTGGTGCAGTATGATGTGTTAATGCCTATTGTGTCTTTTCAGTAAGGAAATTACACCTGCTGATCTGCTATGGCTGGATAGTAATGATGGCGGTCTTCTTATGTCGGAAGATGTTTCGTTGCCTAGACAAATTAATTAAATGAAAAAGGGACAGTATGAACAGTTACAATACAAGATAGGCAGTAACTGTGATAAAAATTAGTACATACTGCAGAGTAAGAACACTCGAATGTCAGATAGCCGTTTCACATGTTTCCTAGCATTCACAGGCTAATGTAACTTTGAAGGAAGACTTCTTGTAGATGAAGAAAGAACTGACGCAATTAGGTAAAAATACCTTCGATGTATGCGATATTAGATGCTTTTCTTAGATAGAGTGAATAATGGTTGAATGAGAGAACACGGATTTGTTAGCCATGAAATTTTTATTCCGGACGCAGGAATAGGGGTCAAACGACCCAGCTCACATTATTATTTGTGAGTTCGCAATACAAGGTGATCAATGTGTAAGCGGTGTAACTACTCGGTAGCAACTCGTATGACTGCTGCAAACGAACGAAGAAGAATCATTCTGATTATCACAGAAGGTCCGAACATAAAGTAATCAGAGCACTGTAACATTATTAAAGAAGTTCTCTGAAATAGCAATAACATCAGAGTCATCATCTGTTAGCATTTCACTAACTTTAATATCTTGTATATTTGGGTGAAGTATGCAAACTCCTCTATTATTTGCATAAGTGTCATTTGCCAAAAGCGGATCCTTTGTAAGAGGCACTTCCTTTAAGCAGAAATATGTATCGGCTGACTTCAGCCTAAAAAAATGTGAGGTCTAATACCCACTACTCCACAATTTTTCTTCATGAACGACCCCCCCCCCCTAATGTGTCACTTAAAAACTTTGCCAACCTCCCCATCCCATACCTATTGAGGTGAAGGACGTGTCTCATGAAACTTGACCTGATAGACTCTTCTGGTGTCATTGAAATGTGAGCCATGCCTTCTGCCATCTATGCCTCTTCTTGCCCCATGTTAAAACCCTTGACAGCTGATCATGACATTGAAACAGCGCCACGAAAAGCATATTAATGACACTAGTTTGAGCAGCTATCTTTTCCAGTTCATCGCCAATGTCATACTCTCCATCCATATGAAGACTATTTACCCATATCAAGACTATTTCCAGCACCACGCATTATCACTGTGATCCTCCGTTGAAAATTTCCTGCGTAACTTCCCGATGTTAACAGCCACCTGTTACTCGGTCCCCAACACTCTGTGTCACGGCTGGACGATGCGAGCGTGAAGGTCGGGGTGAGAGTTTAAAATTAGAGAAAGATTAATTTTTGAAACTCACAACCACCAGCTGCGAACCAAATTCCTAAACATGCAAAAACACTGGGGATGATATCACACGTTCGCAGCTTTCCTTCCCTGCATATGATTAACAAAACAAATTCATAATAAATTCAAGTTCATGAGAGAAAAGGGTGTACTAACTACTATTTTTGAAAACACGTGAAAGTTCACTTTATGTTGTTTATTTCACAATACTTGAACCCTGTGGCTGATACGTCTGTACGTTGGCACATTTATCAAATAAAGTTATAGCTCGAGAGCCCCCAGACAAAATGAATATTTGTCGCGAATTGTTTTCACACCACGCGGCTGTCTCAAACACCGTTTATGCTCATGCCTATGCGATGAGATGTGTTACATTAACAAATCACAGTCACTTTAATTCAATGCGATGCACACCTTGTTCCACTGGCTAAATATTCACAAACACACAGTAGCACTCGATTTAACTTGGTGCAGTCTACGACGAGCAACCACACGTGGCGATTTCCACAGACAAATCTCAAGTCACCACCTCGAGATCCACATGCCGACTGATGCAGAGCGACCCCGCCAGGCCAGCCACATCACGTGCTCTCTGGAGTCCTCACTTCCTGCCCTCACACGCGCGCGCCCACCAAAACTCAACTGCCGGGGTTTTTTCCCCTACGTCATCAACTTCCCCATGTAAGCTGTTGTAACCGATTTGCCAACGTACAGCACTCAGCCAATACATTTCTAAAACTTTACTTAAAATCAAAATAATTACACTACACATTAAAGAAATATTTTCTTACGTTTTTATATTAATATAAACATCCTTTGTACTGTTTATCATAATTGTGCAATTTCTTATACCACAGATAAGTGATTTAACTGAATACTTCAAGATAAAATACAAAAGATTAATTGAAAATAAAATGAGAAATAGTTAATATATTATTTTTATAAACAAACATTGCCATGCTAGTTGTGTAACTGTCTTGTCTTCGTTGGTAATTTATTACTTTTCATTGTCAATTAAATATATTACGTTAGATGTGACTATATTAGCTAATGTATTGTTTATTTATCAACAGGCTATTTTGTAATGAGGGCCTTAAAGGTTCCTAACTGCATCGTATTACTTCAAATGCCAGTAGTATTACAATATTTGTTCACTGCACTGTGCCTGGCACTCGCCATTGTCCCTCTCTCCCCTCACCGGAAACGAACTGTAAAATCCTAAGTTGGAACAAGCCACCAACATCGACCTGCTCGCTGGCCTACCGTCAGCTACAAGAACACAGCAAATCTCAACGTGGAGATTTTCTACCTATGGCCTAACTATAAATGTTGTCACCCAACTGTGTACATACATTGCTACCTTAATAAGATTAAAATTGTGTAACATTTAGTGCATTGGCATGGTCAATGTTTGCAGTGAACTTCATACTGTTTAATTATCAAATGCTATTAATTACCAGTATTTCTATTGGGCGGTAATCTCACAATACCCCCACTTGCGGCATCCAAACCATGTGCAGGATGGCGCAAGTAGCACCAAAATTAATACATTCAAATGAGCAAAATTTTTAAATTACAAAATTATTGAATCGGATTGGCTCAAACACTATGCCAATTATGACCTCAACTAATGCAAAAAATAAATAAATAGATAAATAAAAAAATAAACTGGGCAGTGAGATAATTTCCCAATATTTGTACCATTAAGAGCACTTATAGTGTGTGCATATTTTTAAGAAAAGGATCCTTATAACTAATTACATCCATGAATTTTAAGTGTGCCTGTTGTTTATATACAGAATTGGCACAAAATTTATAATATTATTAAACTTTAGTCTTTAGAGAACCTTGTCCTACATGGAAAATCTAGAATTGTCACTATAAAAACTTTTGACGGTGTACACTCCACTTGTTTGAAGGAAATCTCTCACCACTTTGACACTGAGAACCCCAGAGTCATCGTTGCAGCAACTCTGGTCCATGGTGTACGGTCCTATGTCTCCATCATTTCAACCAACATGCTGTTGCAGCTTAGATTCGTGGCACTGGATCAAGCGTTCTTGTTCACACACGTCATATGCACCCTACATGGAACAGGAAGAGCAGAAGGCACTCATGAGTCAACATAGACAAAGGTTTGTCTGGACACCAGGATTCGGTTGGATTTGTATCCCACCCTCCTGCCATCCAGACTTGGTGCAATTGAATCTAAGCATTGAGACATGTACAGTAACATGTAAATCAACAGAATTAAGAACTGAAAGTGGCTGTTGTTAGTCATTATCAGATTAACCCAAACCACCATGCCTGCACTCTCATCAGCCATAGCTTCAGATGAAACAGACAAGAAAATATGTGGCATACTTGGAGTATTACTCTATCAAATACAATACCAACAACCTGCCTGTGTTAAAATATATATTAAAGTTCAAATAATGCTACCAAAAGAATGTTATCATAGAGAATTTTCTGTTCTATCAAAATGACACCTACAAGCATAAATACAAATCCTACCCCCTCGCACCAAAAAAATTTATTTTTGCTGGTGTGAGATTAAATTTGGATCCCTGTCATCAGCCTCTTGTCCTTTCCACAAGTACTTCCCACAATAAGATATCTAAGGTTAAAGTCTAATTTCAAAATTAGTTTCTCACAAAACATCTACATTTTTAAAATAAAGTATCACCAAACACTATTGATACTCAGGCTAGACAGAAAAATAGTTCTCATCAACTGTTGTTGCAGAAATTGTTCAGTCAACAGTTGAGCACCATTAAAGAAACCAAAATGTGTTATCAGAATCAGTTTAATATAACAATACAGAGAGCATTCCCTATTAGACACATTACCTACCAAACACTCAAAGAGACAGACATTAAAGAGCAAACACTTTCTTTCATTGAAACATTTCTCAATCCAACCCACCTTTAGCCAAAACAGCCACAACAAACATACATTCCTCACTTCTCACCCATATGGTCAGTCACACCCAAATATGCAACACTGTCAGCTGATATTTTCATCACAATTTATCTAAGCCACAGACCCCACTGCCTGCATCAAAAATGTTCAAATGTTTGTTAAGCTTATGGGACTTAACTACGGGGTCATCAGTCCCTAAACTTACAAACTACTTATGAACTACTTACGAACTAGGACGGCACAAATATCCATGCCCGAGGGGGGATTCGAACCCCCAACCCTGCCTGCATCAATGACCACCACTTTCTCATTCTCCGAGTCACCCCACAACTCACACCACATATCCAGCCCTGCTCACATATACACACACACATAAACAGTACACTCCCACTTCCTCTATCCTTTAGTGCTGGCATACATACATACATATTTACCTCATGTGCCACTGTTGAACTGCAAATCTGATACAAGCACGTGTTTTAACACAAACAACAAAAGAAAAATATTTACAAAGAACACTTGTAAACTTGACACCAATGCTTAAATCTAAACACACAAGTAGATACTAACACAGACCACAGAATAAATATACTCACATTCTTAACCTATTATCTACAATGCATTGAATCTCGTACTTCATAACAGTTACTTGTGTAAACATGCCTTTAAATCTTTATCACTTATACAATTTTTGCATTTTACCCTCTTCATGCATCCCTCCAGACTTAATTCTAGCACTTTATCCTTATAGTCTAGTTGTGCCCCATATTTGCACAAAAAATCATTTCCCAACACTAAATTTATGCAAAGTCCCTTTATGACAAGTAAACCTTGACTAAAAAATTCATCCTCAATCATCAAGTCTAACACTACTTCCTTATTCACTGGTTTGCTATAACTGCCAGTAGCATTCTTTATCCGTAACCCAGTAACTGGAAACTCTACTGTCCCTGTACTCTTGATTTGATTGTAGAAATCCTCTGAGATACCACTAAATGTACTTCCAGTATCAATCAATGCAGTTTCACAGACCCCTTCTACCTTAACATTTATAACGGGCTGTACATTTTCAATGACATCTTCCTTAAGTTCATTTTCTGCCAACAAATCCTCCTCAATTTCTTGCATACAGTTCCTAACCATAGTATTTACTTCCCCTACATAACAATATGGTTGTATGTCCTCATCATTTCCAAATATTTCACTGAATGCTTTCCCAAATTCTGAGTTTATTGCACTCAACTCCCCAAGTTTCCTTGCATACCCATATTTCTCTTCTACCCATGTCACTGGCTCCACTGATTTTAAATGTCTAAGGAGTTGGACCCAATCATCTGGACCATATTCACTTACTTCTTTATCAATCCACCCTGCTCCAACCCCATCACAATCAATTTCCTTACAATTTTCATTGTTCTATACTACAAAAGTTTGTACACTCTCCTTATCATTATCTATTCCCTCCTGTAATACACAAAATCCCTCATCTACTTCATTTTGGTCTACAGCACACATGCCTAATCCCCTTAATTCATTGTATTCATTGTCCCCACTCACTAAGTCTTTTACCAGGCTATAGTAAGTTTGATCCCTATTACATTGCTTCCCAAGTTGGTCCAAATACTCATATTTGTGTAATAGCCAATCATCTGGTGCCCACTTCCTTATTAACTTTATCTTCTCAATAATACCTATGTCCTGTCCCAACACATCATCAGTTACAGGTGGGTGTACATCAGAATTAACAATTTCACCTACTTCAGAAACATTCACATTTCTCTCATTATTCATACTAGACCCAGTGCCATTTAATGTTTTTACTGGATCACATTTAATTTTTTGAAATTCAGAATTCCATTCATTCTCATTCACACACTCAACACCATCTATGCTGGCTCCAGTACTATCAATATTTACATTCATACTTTCACATTGAGTCAACACTTGTGCCTCTGACCTATCCAAAACTTTTCTCCCTTTCCTTGTTTACTCTATTTATGTTTTCTTCCCTCTTTTCTTTATCCTTGCCCTTGTGAACTACTATTTCCTCTTTCCTATCATTATCTCTGTCCATGTGACATAATTTTTCCTCCCTTCTCTCCCCACCTTTATTCCTACTGTAATTATGGTCATTAGATCCCCTGTTATCCCATCTTCTGGTCCTATTATTAGAATAGTTCCTTCTCCCAAAACGGACCTCATTTGGAACAAATCTTAGTTTCCCTGATTCTGTCTCTGATTTTCTCTCCCACTGTTATCCCCATTCCTATTTCCACCTTCCTGCCTTTAATTTCTCCAATCATTTTCCCATGTTCCCCTCTGGCTTCTATTCTCCCAGTTGTCTCCTCTGTTATTGTTACCTCTCCAATTTTCATTTAAATTCCTCTCTCTATTGTGGTTTCCCTGGTTGTGACCCCCATTTCTACTGCCTCTGTTTTCATTGTGGTTCACATGCTGTGTCCCCCTGAGCTGTCGTTCCATAACTAAACCCTGGTCTATTTTTCCTACAAATTCAATGAAATTCTCAGCTGAATCTGTGGGATGGTGAATTAACTGCCAATGTAAATCTGCAGGTAACCTCCTACACAAAGTGGAAATTACTGCTAAAAGACTCAAAGGTGTATCTAAATGCACTAGTTTCTCAAGTTCCTCCTGAATAAATTCCTTCATGCTCTGTTTCCCTTTCACATAGTTTGGTCCGTTCAAGAATTCATTTTGTTTCTTAGCTTGCTTGGCCTCCCCCCAATACTTATTTAAAAACAATTTTTCAAACGTCTCAAAACTAACAAATTTATCAGCACACTGATTTGCCCAAGATTGAGCAGAACAGTCAAGCATTCTCTTTGCTAACTTCACTTTACACTGGTCTGACATACCAGGCACAAATTGGTCCTTGCATGCAGCCAAAAAATCTACTGGATGATAATTACCCACTCCTGAAAACTTTTTGCCATTAGGTGTCTGCACCATGGACCAATTAGTGTTTCCTGATGCAGCACCCAATTCTAGATTATTTATTCTAGTGTTCACCTTCTCAATCACAGTATTGTTTACTGTCACTACTTGTTCTATCTTTTTCCTAAAGTTACATTCTGTATTCTCTAATTTTCCTGACAACAAAGTTTTTGTTTCCTCAATACCTGCCACCATCCTCTTGTCAACCTCAGCCAACACTTGCATAGTGCCCTCATTCCTGTGATCACATATTTGTTTCACAGCATCTAACTTGCCTCCTACCTCAGTCTCAATAGCACCAATTCTAGCATGTATCTCCTTTTCCCTATTATCAGACCGTTCTGTTAGACTTCCTATCTTTTTGTCAATGTCTGTGATTATTTCAGCCTTTAATGCACACATTGAATTTTGTAGTGCCCCAATGTCTGCCTTAAAGTCTGCTTTCAATTCTGATTTTACAGTTCCTATTTCTGATCTTAAATTTGATTCTAAATGTAAGTTTGAATTTTCTATTTTTGATTCTAAATTTGAGCTAAAACTCGCTAACATGGCTGCAATCATCTCTGGTGTCAACAACATTCCCCCAGTATTTACCCTCTCTGGACTTTCTGGTATGATACTTTCTGAATCTACGTCGCTTGGCGACTTTTTGAACACCTGCTCCATGATTTAGTACCACAAGAAAGCTTGATTAACACACAAGAATTTATAGCGCCAGCTGATTTACTTATCTTTTAATTCAGAAGTTGCTGCAACGAGCTGCGACGTCCCCAACGCCCGCTGCCGTCTGTTGTAGAAGCTGTGGCTGGAATATGTCCTCACTGCATCCCTTATCCTCTGTAGAATCGAAGCTGCTGGGCCCCGACGCTCCGTTGACGACTTGCGAAGTCCCCACGATCACTGCCGTCCGTTGCAGAAGATGCAATTTGAGTGCGTTGAACCCACGCGCCACCTCTCACTGCTGCCGGTCCGATGGGCCGTCGATCGCCGGTTACGGATGCCCGCGCCCGAACTCTGCGTCACTAACCGTCCGTCGTTAACCGCGCGACGCGATTGCGTATCTGCTTGCAACTGTTCGTAACTGTTCACTGTCCTATACACACCCTAATCTCTCCGTCCGAGCAAGTCCAACGTGAACTTATCCCGGACGAGCCCCCAAATGCGAGTGTGAAGGTCGGGGTGAGAGTTTAAAATTAGAGAAAGATTAATTTTTGAAACTCACAACCACCAGCTGCGAACCAAATTCCTAAACATGCCAAAACACTGGAACTGTTATTGCGACTGTCTGACTCGTTTTCTAGGGGATGATATCACACGTTCGCAGCTTTCCTTCCCTGCATATGATTAACAAAACAAATTCAAGTTCATGAGAGAAAAGGGTGTACTAACTACTATTTTTGAAAACATGTGAAAGTTCACTTTATGTTGTTTATTTCACAATACTTGAACCCTGTGGCTGATACGTCTGTACGTTGGCACATTTATCAAATAAAGTTATAGCTCGAGAGCCCCCAGACAAAATGAATATTTGTCGCGAATTGTTTTCACACCACGCGGCTGTCTCAAACACCGTTTATGCTCATGCCTATGCGATGAGATGTGTTACATTAACAAATCACAGTCACTTTAATTCAATGCGATGCACACCTTGTTCCACTGGCTAAATATTCACAAACACACAGTAGCACTCGATTTAACTTGGTGCAGTCTACGACGAGCAACCACACGTGGCGATTTCCACAGACAAATCTCAAGTCACCACCTCGAGATCCACATGCCGACTGATGCAGAGCGACCCCGCCAGGCCAGCCACATCACGTGCTCTCTGGAGTCCTCACTTCCTGCCCTCACACGCGCGCGCCCACCAAAACTCAACTGCCGGGGTTTTTTCCCCTACGTCATCAACTTCCCCATGTAAGCTGTTGTAAACGATTTGCCAACGTACAGCACTCAGCCAATACATTTCTAAAACTTTACTTAAAATCAAAATAATTACACTACACATTAAAGAAATATTTTCTTACGTTTTTATATTAATATAAACATCCTTTGTACTGTTTATCATAATTGTGCAATTTCTTATACCACAGATAAGTGATTTAACTGAATACTTCAAGATAAAATACAAAAGATTAATTGAAAATAAAATGAGAAATAGTTAATATATTATTTTTATAAACAAACATTGCCATGCTAGTTGTGTAACTGTCTTGTCTTCGTTGGTAATTTATTACTTTTCATTGTCAATTAAATATATTACTCACCAGATGTAATTAGCAGCATTGGCCGTTAATGTTTTATTTTAAAAAACCACAGATCGATTTCGATCACATAATGATCATCTTTAGTGTCCTTCCAACGAGCATATGCATGCCCTGAACGCAACTGCAACGGTAATTTGCAGTGTCAAAGTTTGAAATAAGCGCGCTGCTTACAAACGTCATGCAGCGGCGCTGTAGGGCTGCTTCTTATAGTGTTACTGCTTCTTATAGTGTTACTGATAAACACTACGTATCAGTAATAATCTATATCTATAAATGTGAATGACGTTTGTAAGCAGCGCGCTTATTTCAAACTTTGACACTGCAAATTACCGTTGCAGTTGCGTTCAGGGCATGCATATGCTCGTTGGAAGGACACTGAAGATGATCATTATGTGATCGAAATCGATCTGTGGTTTTTTAAAATAAAACATTAACGGCCAATGCTGCTAATTACATCTGGTGAGTTCATCATTGTGTGGTCGTGGAGCACCTCAAAGTAATGGAATCAAACCTCAAAAAAATAAATATATTACGTTAGATGTGACTATATTAGCTAATGTATTGTTTATTTAACAACAGGCTATTTTGTAATGAGGGCCTTAAAGGTTCCTAACTGCATCGTATTACTTCAAATGCCAGTAGCATTACAATATTTGTGCACTGCACTGTGCCTGGCACTCGCCATTGTCCCTCTCTCCCCTCACCGGAAACGAACTGTAAAATCCTAAGTTGGAACAAGCCACCAACATCGGCCTGCTCGCTGGCCTCCCGTCAGCTACAAGCACACAGCAAATCTCAACGTGGAGAATTTCTACCTATGGCCTAACTATAAATGTTGTCACCCAACTGTGTACATACATTGCTACCTTAATAAGATTAAAATTGTATAACATTTAGTGCATTGGTCAATGGTCAATGTTTGCAGTGAACTTCATACTGTTTAATTATCAAATGCTATTAATTACCAGTATTTCTATTGGGTGGTAATCTCACAACGACACATCTGCCATGTGACTTTTATACCGTTTTAGATTTCCTAATAGCTGAGGTCTGCTGCATGTTACCTACACCTAAAGCTACAAGAGGATTCTCTCCACTTTGACAGGTGATCTACTGTTCAGACGCAGCGTGAAACTATCTGAATATCTCCACTTACTTCCTTCTTCCTACCTGCCCGTTCCCAATTCCTATCCTTCTCTCCCTCCTCTGCCTATCTAATGCCTCCTTTGCCTTCTGAAACGGTATCTGAAGAGCACAGCTTTCCACTTCTGTTTCTCCATTTACTTATTCGTGTCACATAGCCCGAAATTCCAGGAGAGGATCACAGAATGCCCACTGGCCTCTCCACTGCACTCCGTCCCCCTCCCTTCCATTAAAGTGCTTCAAACAAACCTCACACCACAACCCACACTCACTCATGTTTTTACATTTACTGAATGAAAAGCTAAGCGTAAATGCTTGCTAATATTTGGTGCTACAAAAGTACTACAGTAGTCGAACTTTCCGTCTATACATATAGGGTGTTTCACTAAGTGTGTTTGCCTCTGCAACTTATAAAATAACTTATAAAATAAATGGTGACGGGAAATAGTAATGCGGTAGGTCAAAACAATAAATGTTACACTTTCTGCGGAGCTATGAACACAGTTTATTGTATGATTTTCCAAAGAGTTACAGCACAAAGATATAATTTTTTTTTAAATGGAACAATAGTTTTTTCTATCGTGAATTGGATTCGTTGAAACCAGCTGCGTCCAATTCAAATTAAACTACATTCCTATCACTGTTAGTTTGGGAGCTGCAACCCTTCAACGTTTCAGGGGCAGATACCACAAACGCTGCGCATAATGCAATGCGCCATCTAAATGTGGTGCGGCCGAGTTGTAACGTCGCCGGTGTCACGGAACGAGAAGATTCCTCGATGCGCTGTTAGAATGCCGACTGTCACCGCAAACGGCCGTATACCCGACAGTTGGAGCCACACAAACAACCGGGGCTCAATATACAGGGTACCCATAAAAGGGATCCCTGATTTCAAAATTAAATGTCTCGAAAACAAAGATCGATAGAGGAATGCAGTAAACGGTATGTTTATTGTGAAAGCTGTAAGAAGTGTATTCAGCAGTTTGAAATAATAGTTACAATAGCTGCTAACATAAGTAAAATAATAGTATGTAAACACTCATTGCAAACAATCACATCACAATGTTTTCAAAATGTTCACCATTGGCACTACAGGGGTGGCGCAAACGAAGAATGAAATTCGCCATCACATTTTGTAGTGTCTAAACCGAAATGGATTCACATGCCACAGAGATCGCCGATTCACGCTCGTTTAGCATTTCGGAATGCTTCGGGTAGACCATGTCCTTCACTGTGCCCCCCGAAAAAAAGTCACTTGGAGTCAAAAACGGCGAATATGGAGGCCAATCCATGATTGCAAATTTGGGATATTCCGAAGAAATGACTCGATTCCCGAAGTATTCCTCAAGAAAGCGAAACACTTATTCGGTCGGGCTCCATCTCACATAAACCATTCAGTACCTGGTCGATCCTGTAACGCTTGCTATGTGGTGACAAATTGTTCCAAAATTTCAACGCAACGTGCACCAGTGACGTTTCTCGAATAAAAAAGGGGCCAATAATGCCTCTGATTCATACTGCAGCCGACACAGTAACTTTAGGAGAATACTGGGTTTCGCTTCACACCAATATGGCTTTTCGGAACCCCAAAATTGCCAGTTCTGCTTATTCACGTATCTGTAAACCAGATGCAGCCAACATCAAATCCTTCACTATCAATCATTGTGAGCATCTGATTAGGAAAGGCATTTCTTTTTTGCACAGCTCGTACGGGTATGGCCTGGTGCGTTTGAATTTTGAATGGAAACATGTGCAGGCTCTTTCTCAGTATTTTCTGCGTGCTGGAACGCTTCAAACCAGTCTCAGATGCAATTCTAAAGACGGATGACATTGGATTTCGCTGAATAATTCCAGAAACTGTGGCGATATTTTCAAGCGTAACTGCGGTTTGCTTGCAGCCAACATGTCCCACTAGATCATCAGTTACGCTGCCTGTTCGTTGAAGTTTTGCGAAGAGCGTACGAATGGTTTTGCATCGGGTCCTTTTGGAACATTAAATCGTGCTTGAAAACTTTGCCTTGTTGTCGTAGGACTCTCTTTTAATCTGTGAAGCTCTAGAATTAGAAAAACGCGTTGTTCAATGGAGTACATGGTTTTAATCTCTTCCTTCGGTACGATAACCTCCTTTCACTTTTCAATAGTGGAACTGATCGCTCTGGGCTTCGGATCACTATTTATACTTCGCATTACGTATGGCGATTACAGCGCCATCTGTTAGTAGCTTTTGTAACTCTTATTTCAAACTGCTGTATAAACTTCTGACAGCTTTCACAAAAAACATACCGTTTACTGCATTCCTCTATCGATCTTTGTTTTCGAGATATTTAATTTTGAAATCAGGGAGTCCTTTTCTGGACACCCTGTACCACAGTTACTGACATCGTATGACGATGACATACACGAACAACGAGTACGTTGACATGTTGCTGATGCTCGGCGAATGCCGACACGATGTCACTGAAGCAACTCGGCCGCACCACATTTAGAAGGCGCATTGCATTATGCGCAGCGTTTATGGTATCTGCCCCTGAAACTGAAGGGTTGTAACTCCCAAACTAACAGTGATAGAAATGTAGTTTAAATTGATTTGGACGCAGCTGGTTTCAACGAATCCAATGCACGATAGAAAAGACTATTGTTCCATTAAAAAATATATCTTTGTGCTGTAACTCTTTGGAAAATGAGACAATAAACTATGTTCATAGCTCCGCAGAAAGTGTAACATTTCTTGTGTTGACCTACCACATTAAAATTTCCTGTCAACTATTATTTTATAAGTTACAGAGGCAAACACACTTAATGAAACACCCTGTATAAAGTGACTACTACTGTTTACACTAGTAATGTACGTCAAATAAAACTATAACAAAAATTCCCACAATTGGTTGTCTAAAACAAAGAAAATCAAGCGTCCCCTTATACACCAACAAAACTGAACACGTGAGGAAACAAAATCTGACGGACACAGTATGCTAAAACTACCCTACCGCTACTACACCAATAATAGCAAACAACACTCCTTGAAAATAACGAATTAGAATCACTAACACTCTTCAGAAGTACTAAATTTAAAAATGAACTACAATACATAAAAAAAATAGCTTTCGGTGCCCGCTACAGCTAGAACTGCTCGCCACGAAATGTAAACACACGACTGAAACCTCAAAGTACGGCACGTACGCTCACGAATAACACACCATTCGAGTAAAAAACGGTGGAACAAACGCTGAGACTAATATGCATAAACCAATAAATAACTTACAGAGAAAATAAAATCACAATTATTCTTTTAAATAAGTAATTGAAACTTATAAACTAACTGCTACAGAAAACTTAGAGAGGGATTTTGACATCAGTCCAGCACTCTTCACTACCGAATGATTATTTCATTTTACCCTGTATTTTCTAGAGCACCCAGCAATAAGAATTGGGCAATACATAACTCAGGGTAGTAAAAGGTTTATGGCTCGTAGTCATGGTTCATAGGAGTGAGTTATGTATGTCAGCTTTTATGCCCTAAACAGCTACCCAAACTATTTAAATAAGATCAATAATTAATCTGTAGTTTTGCCAGTCTATAAATTTGCGAAAAATATATTTCAACAACAAAATGGATTCTAAGTTAATGTTCAAATGATATAAACTCACGAAGTAATATATATATATAAAGGAGTTTATTACTCTTTTTTGGGCACGAAAATGCGGTGGTGGTCCTACTTTACACATCGATAAATAACTGAATATTTCCCCAACTATTGTTCATGAGAGCAGAATAAGTATCACACACACTCGAGATAAAAGTTCCAAATTGTCACTCGTAAATTAATGAAGTCCATCGAACAATGCAGTTCCAAATTAATCCGCGATTAATTACAGTATTTATATAAAAACAGTTTGTCAAGACACGAGTACACGATTACTGAATTATCTAGTTCCACAGCCCTACTACCGTACATAGATTATCACTTTTCAAGCAGAGACTAAGTTCTGCAGTCAAAGTCCTGTAAATTTTCTAAGTCCACCCATGTCTATCTCTTCAAATCACAAGTTCGTAACGCGGCTTCAGACCGCCCAGCGTGAGAACCTTTCACCACCACGTCCAAGTTACGAGTTCCCTCCCAAGCGTTCGAAATCGTGCTCTTCCTGCTCCCAAAATTGTGTCCTTCCGCTTATCCTAACGCCTCACCTTTAAAATACAATTTCTCTTCCAAAATATTATACATTTGAATATTAAGGAATTAATTGCTTTTACCACCTCCCTACAAATGTTGTTTACAAACAAATACATATGTAACAGTACTAAAATCGGTTGAGACTGAAGTTCTTTGCTGTTAAGCGTGGCGTCTCACTGTTCACATATACTGCCGTCTTCGAAATATAGTTACACAATTAATATTTAATTTATCATGGCTTTTTAAGCAAATATATTTAGTTCGGGTCCACAAAATTCTTTATGTATAAATTATCTTCTGCATATCTACTATATTTAGTCGGCCATGAAATATTTAAGAGGCAGTCTACAACATAAAACGGACATTACTAAGAATAATATTAAATGTAATAAAATACATATATAAATGTAATGCGCTTTGCTGGGTTCATTTCTGTGTTCCTGTGGTGGAATCTATGTTCTGACACAAGAATGTTACTACCTCAACGAAAAAGCAGAATAAGAGTGTAAAACAAAGTTTATTGAAATAATACGGAAATAATGTGGTGCGTCTTTTAAGATAGGTAGCGTTGTATAATGCTGCCCATTTGCTTCTTATAGTGTTACTGATAAACACTACGTATCAGTAATAATCTATATCTATAAATGTGAATGTCTGTTCGGTGTACGTTTATCACGTCTGAACCACAAGACATAAGGAGCTAAATATTTGTACAGTTACTAATGTCTACCCGGGGAAGGCCTTAGGCACGGTTTTATGGCGATCGGATAACTATAATATATTAATGTGAATGTCTGGTCGGTGTACGCTTATCACGTCCGAACGACAAAACGCAGAGACTTAAATATTTGTACAGTTACTAATTTATACCTGAGGAAGGTTTTAGGCGCCGGCCGCGGTGGCCGAGGTTACTGAGGCGCTCCAGTCACGGTCAGCACGGCCACTACGGTCGGGGGTTCGAATCCCACAGTCGGTAGTGTACTTGCCCGCGAAAGGCAAAGGTCCCAGGTTCGAGTCCCGGTTCCGGCACACAATTTTAATCTGCCAGGAAGTTTCATATCAGCGCACACTCCGCTGCAGAGTGAAAGTTTCATTTCAGTTTTTTTTTTCGTTGTGCTGGAAACTGGCTAGTACACTGTTAAAAAATATTTAAATTATTGTAAATGTATGGGACATCTTTCGTCATTAGTCCATAAACTTACAAAATAATTAAACTAACCTAAGGAGAACACACGCAATCATACCCTAGGAAGGACTTTAACTTCCAACAGCGAGCAACCACGCGCTCTGCAGCAAGGCGCCTCAGAACGCTCGGCAACTCCATGGCGTCTATTACACTGTTGTGGCAGTGTTCGCCACGTTATGTGCCTCAAAGTCTCTACATTACAGCCCGTCATTGCGAGTTGGGAAGAAACACCAAATAATATAATTTATAAAAGCAGTATGAACTAATCTAGTAGACTACAAAAACGGTAATCCCAAACAGCTATAATTTTTCGTAGTTGTAATTTATTTATCAAAGTTGGAAACTGTTCTCGTACAATCCACTTTACAGTACTATTTTTAGGTTCAAGAAGAATAAAAAGGTAGCGGGTGGCAAATAATGAATATTAAATGGCCTCAGTCAAAACATTTAGCGCTGAAGGAAGTGCCTTTGAAGCTACGAAGAAATTATCTGGTAAGTATCGTGTTGTTACTTCTTTTCAGCTGGCCGGCGAGTTTTAGCAGAGAATTACGTTTTCACATTAATTAAAAATTCAGAAGCGCCTTTTGTCGCTGAGAACGGCGCTCTTTCTTTTTGCACTGGCTCCGTCAGCGGGGCTGAGATTGGGCGGATCCCCTCCACTTTACGCGTCTGCCTCTCCTGTGAACGCAGCAACTTTGTACCACGGCCACTGCTCTCCGCCTGTTTTAGACAAAAAGGCAGAGTGGGATCCTGGAGGCAACATCCACTTTCGTGTAAGAGCGGGGCGCAGCTGGTTGTTTTGGACAGCGTAAGCACGCAGTGACGTGTAGTGTAACGGCTTCAGACTAGCAACGGAGCAAAAGAAGATTTTGTCAGAAACTGTCGCATATACAATCTTATCCGCACAAGTTAGTGTGTCATTCTATAGAAACGAAGCTGTTAAAAGTGAGTCTTTTGAAGGACTCGTGGATATACTGGTGGACGGCACTTAAATGATTATCGTCTGAATTTTATAAACACGAGGGTGAGGCAAATAATATGTCGCAAACTTAGGTAGACACGCCAGTACTGCACTTAAAAGCCTGAAAATTACTTTACTTTTCATCTGACTCCATCTGTAAATTTAAACACTCGTCCCATTGTTGGAGACGATTTTAAAAACTTGGAGATCGGAATTTTTGTCGCAGCGTTTGCATGGTATAAGTCATGCTCTTGAGCTGCAACTTTATTTGGTTTCTTAAACTGCTGCCAACCCAAAAGACGGATGTGTCGTAGTGGTAGAGAAATACACCTACATGGAGCGTAGTACTGGCGTGTCTACATCAGTTTGCGACTTACTTACTGATTCACCCTTATAGATTGAAAATACATACTCCAAGTTTTGTCATTTTTAGAGATGACATAAAACCGATGAGTTGTGTTTAGTAACATAATGGTTTGTCTGCCTCTTTGGCCCTTTCCCCGCTCATGCAGGGTCGGCACTGGACACGGATTTGGCATGTGTTAATATGTAAAGGGTGGCCGGATGCCCTTCCTGCCGCCACCCCAAGGCTCCCAGGAGGAAATGTGTACCCGAAATGTCTGCGTAAAGTCTTAGATGTGTGTGAAAGTGTAAAGCGTTACGAAATGTTGGCGAATCGTGTACCTGAGGTGGGACTTGGGGACCAGCCCGGTATTCAGCTAGTGGAATGTGGAAAACCGCCTTCTTCTTCAGATCGTTCTGCCATTGGTTTTTTGATCTTCAGATGATTTTACTAGACGGTAAATGTGGGCATTATCTGCAAACAACCTAAGAGAGCTGCTCAGGTTTCCTCCCAAATCGTTTATGTTGATAAGGAACAACAGAGGACCAATAACACTACCCCGTGGAACGCCCGATATCACCTCTGTTTTAGTCGATGCCTTACCATCAATTACTGCAACTGTGTCCTCTTTGACAGGAAATCCCCTATCCAGTCACAAATCTGGAGCTATATTCCATAACCACGAAATTTGATTGAAAGCCGATTTTGAGTTACGGTATCAAAAGCCTTGTGGAAATCTAGAAATACGGAATAAATCTTATATCCTTTGTATCAGTTCGTGTGAGTGAATAACTACTTGTGTTTCACATGAACAATATTTTCTAAATCTGTGTCGACCTTGGGTCAATAGATCATTCTGTTAGAGATAATTCATAATATTTGAATACAGGATATGTTCCAAAACCCTGCTGCTTATTGACGTCAATGAAATAGGCCTGAAGTTTAGGGGTTACTCCTACTGCCTCTCTTGAATATAGGTGTGACCTCTGGAAGTTTCCAATCTTTTCTACAGATCCTTGTTTGAGAGAGCGGTTGTATATGACTGTTAAGTAAGGAGCTATCGCGTCTGCATAATCAGATAGAGATCTAATGAGTACACAATCCGGTCCAGAAGACTTGTTCTTGTTAAGCGATTTAAGTTGCTTCACTATTCCGAGGATATCTACTTCAACGTTACTCATACTGGTCTCTGTTTGTAATTCGAAATCTGGAATATTGATTTCGTCTTCTTTGGTGAATGAGTTTCTGGAAACTATGTTTAGTAACTCTGCTTTAGTAGCGCTATCATCGGCAGGATTTCCATGAACCCCGTGCCTGTCAATACAACCAAGTGCCTTGGAATTATAGGATTGTTTGGAAGGCGTAACAGAGACTGCTAAACCAAATAAAGAAATGCAGTAAGAGAGCCACAATACACTTGCCTGTCCTGCACAGGAGCAATACTGCACGGAGTGGGTTTCATCCTGGGTAGGATTCAAATTTAATTGTTTATAATTCTAAGGGACTAAACTGGTGATCAGTGCGCAGACTTTGAAAATACTCAGCTAACGTAGACTAAGAACAACAGATTGCCCCGTGTCAGAGGGAGGACCCGAACCTTCGACGGGAGTGGCTGCGCGAACCGGAAAGTGGCTCCCCAGCTCACACTGCCATCCCCACTCAGCCTTGGTAGGACTGGCAGGTGACATCAAAGTGGTAGAAAGAACGGCAGCTCCACCCGAAAAGGAAAATATTTTGTTGGCCTCTAACGAGGGGAACACCAAGTATGGTACAAACGAATTTTGATGGGTCGAAGGTACGTCGTTCAGGAATTCCTCCAGACCACCAAGCTAAAAGGATGTGTTCCAATGCGCCTTAGTTTCCATGAAAATCGATATTCAAGTTCAGGGCGTAACAGCTATACCTGTACCAAGTCACCGTTGGTACGTGAGACAGCGTGTTGTAATTAGCAAGGCGCGTGACTGCCACACAGCCAATCCGATTTCAAATCGTTCTCGTAACTTCCTTTTATATACAGTTGTCCGACGATTGATTGAGCATAATTACATGATTTCATAGTCACTCTTATGTTAATGCTTGAGTTATTGGTCATGACAATAACTTATGTTAATTGGCCAATATGTTATGTATTGCGTGACGATTATTGTATTTAATTCGTTATTTTGAAGTATACTTTTATGGCAAATATCAGTAAGCCGCCTGTAGTTATAACCTATAACATTTGTGCAGCATTTGCTAGCTGCCGGGGAGGAGTAGCTGAGCGGTCTAAGGCGCCTCGCTACGGAGCGCGCGGATGCTCGCCGTCGGAGGTTCGAGTTCTCCCTGGGGCATGGGTGTGTATGTTGTCCTTCGGTTAGGTTACCTTAGTTTAAGTAGTTTGTAAGCTACGGACTGATGACCACGCAGTTTGGTCCGATAGATTTACAAACACTTGAATATTTGAATTTGATAGCTGCGCTTAGTCAGTCCTGTGAAGTTGGCACCCCTTTTTTCGAAAATGTACATTTTTTTCAGAGTTCTAGACAGATATGTAATAGTTCTGGAGGTCTCTGTACAAAATTTAAATAGTTCTGCAAAATTTCGCCGAAAAAATACGAAAAATTACCACAAAGTATGGTATACCATACCAAGTATGGTATAAACGTATTTTTATAGGTCGCAGGTATGTTGAGCGGGAAGACCTCCAGACCACCAAGCTAAAAGGAGTTGTTCCAATTCGCCTAGGGTCCACGAAAATCGAGATCAAACTCCAGCGCGTAACAGCTATTCCTGTATTAAGTGACGGTCGGTACGTGTTGTAGTGTGGTGAAATTACCAACATGCTCGACTATTACACAAACGACTTCAAATCCTGCGCGGATATATATATATATAATTTGTCCGACGAATGATTGTGTAAAATTATATTCCTTTTTCCCACTTAATTAATTCTTATTGCTAAGATAAAGTTCCATCAGGTAATTACAGTTACATGTGAACGGTACATAGTAATCCGCTGGGAAGTGTCAAGTGGGCACACACTGCATTCGACGGTATAGCAACAGTGTGGTCGGAGACTAAGCGAGTTCTGTGAAGTTGGCACCACTTTTTTCGAAAATGTACATTTTTTTAGAGTTCTAGGCAGATATGCAATAGTTCTGGAGTTCTCTGTACAAAATTTAAATAGTTCTGCACAAATTCGCGCAAAAATTACAAAAAATCATAAGAAATTTTAGATTTTTCCAAATAATTATTTGCCCACAAGCGTAAACATAGTTCTGATCACAACTCTAAATAGCTCTCAAAGACTTCTGCAGAAAATCCTAATGATATTTTTTTGCCCAGATAATAGTTCATGAGCTAATTGCGTAAATGACGGACATAAACTACACAAAATTGCGCCAGTGTCGTGTGAAGTTGGCACCCCTTTTTTCAAAAATGTAAATTTTTTTCAGAGTTCTGGACAGATATGCAATAGTTCTAGAGTTCTCTGTACAAAATTTAAATAGTTCTGCAGAATTTCGTGAAATATCGCAATTCTGAATAGTGAGAGAGCTGTGAAGTTGGCACCCCTTTTTTATAAAATGTAAATTTTTTTCAGAGTTCTATACAGAAAATAGTAAAAATTACCACAAACTTGAGTTTTTTTAGTTTTTTTTTTTAAATAATTATTTGCCTATTAGCACAAACATAGTTCTGATCACAGTTCTAAATAGCTCTCAAAGAGTTCTACAGGAAATCCTAATGACATTTTTGTGTACAGATAACTCCAGAACTATTGCATATCTGCCTAGAACTCTGAAAAAATGCACGTTTTTGAGAAAAGGGGTGCCAACTTCACAGTATCGTGTAAATTGATTCCCCATTATTGCAATTATATCATGAAGTATAATCTGCACAGAAAAATGTCACGAGGATTTCCTGTAGAACTCTTTGAGAGCTATTTAGAACTGTGATCAGAACTATGTTTGTACAATTAGGCAAAAAATTATTTTGGAAAACTAAATTTTGTGGTAATTTTTCGTATTTTTTCGCCGAAATTTTGCAGAACTATTTAAATTTTGTACAGAGAACTCCAGAACTATTGTATATCTGTCTAGAACTCTGAAAAAAATGTACATTTTCAAAAAAAGTGGTGCCAACTTCACAGGACTAGCTTAGTCTCCGACCACACTGTTGTTATACCGTCGAATGCAGTGTGTGCCCACTTGACACTTCCCAGCGGATTACTATGTACCGTTCACATGTAACTGTAATTACCTGAATTAGCAATAAGAATAAATTAAGTGGGAAAAAGGAATATAATTTTACACAATCATTCGTCGGACAAGTTATATATATATATATCCGCACAGGATTTGAAGTCGTTTGTGTAATAGTCGAGCATGTTGGTAATTTCACCACACTACCACACGTACCGACCGTCACTTAATACAGGAATAGCTGTTACGCGCTGGAGTTTGATCTCGATTTTCGTGGACCCTAGGCGAATTGGAACAACTCCTTTTAGCTTGGTGGTCTGGAGGTCTTCCCGCTCAACATACCTGCGACCCATAAAAATTCGTTTATACCATACTTGGTGTTTTCCTTGTAGGTACATGGGGAGAAACAATCATAATAAAATAAAAGAAGTAAGAACTTGAACGATTTTCGTGCCAGGAACGGTAGAGTAACAATTTGGAAATAACTGGAAAGAGCCTCTGTCAGTTACTTAGGTTTCAATCGTATCTTTGTCAAGTAGATGGACAAACAAATGTAGTCTAGAGGACTTTAGAAAATTTAAAATTGTAGGCATAAAGTGACAGGATGAAATTTGGAAATGAGACTCAACAATGACGACACAATCGAACACTTATTTCAGCTTCAACTGTAGTAAAAGATGACTACGGCAAGACCTGTTAGATTTTTCAGCCATTAAGTTCCGTAAACTGGAGACGATATTGTTGAAGAGCAACATCTTCGGAGACTTTTGTGAGGAACACAAGTGAATCATGGGCGACGTCACCGTCAAACACTCATACAGACGCTACTTATCTCAAAAGGAAAGATGGAATACTACGCAGGTCATTATTGAAAATGGTGTGGGTCGAGTAAACTAGTTGCAATAGGTGGTTTATTAGAAACTTTGTACTGTACTCACACCAGGTACACTCCGGTTTACTGCGGAATTTCAGTGATATCTCTTTGATAGTATTTTTCATTAGTATGATACGTATTACGAGTGACGATGCAACTTTTCTGCAGAACATAACGCAGAACGTAGACTACGGAGAAAATGTCACAAATCATCTACACTACTGGCCATTAAAATTGCTACACCAAGAAGAAATGCAGATGATAAACGGGTATTCATTGGACAGATCTATTATACTAGGACATATGATTAAATTTTCACGCAATTTGGGTGCATAGATCCTGAGAAATCAGAACCCAGAACAACCACCTCTGGCCGTAATAACGATCTTGATACGCCTGGGCACTGAGTCAAAAAGAGCTTGGATGGCGTGTACAGGTACAGATGCCCATACAGCTTCAGCACGATACCACAGTTCATCAAGAGCAGTGATTGGCGTATTGTGATGAGCCGCCGGCCGCGGTGGCCGAGGGTTCAGTCTGCTTCAGGCAGCGGTGCGGTGAGGTGGACGTGTTTACGTCCCGCCGCGGAGTCTCGGGCGCGCGCGCGGCTGTTTACCGTTTGTGTTTCTAGCGAGTGACTACTCATTGACACGCAATGGAACACTCATACAGGAAGGCAACTATCAAGATCACTTTTACGCCTGGATACGCACGACCCAAAGCATTTGAAATCGAACGTTTCATAGAGGAAGAGCTAAAAATCGA
Organism: Locusta migratoria; assembly: GCA_026315105.1. NCBI lineage: Eukaryota > Metazoa > Arthropoda > Insecta > Orthoptera > Acrididae > Locusta > Locusta migratoria. The sequence goes on from CM048744.1 coordinate 460,057,737, forward strand.
TCCCGAGTATGTGATTGGAATTCATTTCTCTATCACGAGCAGTGTGGTATATCTGAAATTGAGCAACGACACAGTATGTGACAAACTTGTACGTGACCATGCGGATGGACTAAAATTTAAATATGCCGATGGCAGTGTTGGAGCAGTTTCGATCGACCACGCAGGAATCCGCACTATAAGAGTCTTTGAGCTGCCCTTCGAGGTTCCGGAACATGTAGTGGTCAATGCCTTACAACCGTATGGACGTGTTATCAGCCATGTTCACGAAAAATGGACCACATTTACGAAATACCCCGTGCTGAATGGGGTGCGACAAGTACGGATTGACCTTACAAAGCACGTTCCGTCTTACCTCACTATCGGAGGTTGCAGAGCCATAATTATATACGACGGTCAGCCCAAGACCTGTTCTGGCTGTGGTAAGGAGGGCCATCTCCGTTCGCAATGCATCCAAAGGAGGATCACACAAGTTCCGGCGGGCGAAACTGCACCACCACCCACGACCGTTTCTATGCCTCTTACCTACTCTGCCGTTACTCGACAAGATACTGAGTATCAAGTGGTGGATGATTCCACAGTAGAGGTGACACAAGATGATGACAACGCTGCCAAGATGACGGTCGTGGAACCCGCTCCGGACCAACCACAACAGACTAAAGTGGCTACAACGGGGGCGTCTATGGACGTCGATCGGCTGGTGCCACCCACGGCCGCTTTTGTGCCCAACGCACCGGACGACCAAGCCTCTGCACAGGATGCAGAGATCCCCCAAACGACGGAGGAAACGACGTCGCACACCATCAGATGATAGTTTTCTACGTACAGACCGGGCTGATGACGAGGACGCCACGATGGAGAATACTGGAGCCTCTGACGACGAACAACATCACAACGCTGAACTTGAGGACCCAGGACACACCAGTGAGACCATCTCTGACGTCCCGCAAGAAGTCCCAAAACTTCGCACGATAAGCGAAAATACGGTGCCAGCGGCTGTGGCTGCAAAGTTCCGGACACAGGGCCCCTCTTGGACAAGTGAACTCGACGACGTCGATGAAATCCAGGCTCCGCTAACCGCGAGCACCGCGGTTGCGATGACACCGCCCACGGAGTCCCGTCATAACTAAAGTTTGCCGCTTCACTGGCACCACGGAAGGAGAACGCGCCAGCAATAACAATGCACGCTTACTATGCACGCACAACAACGAGTAGGACAGCAACAAGCATACCGCACAGCATCCATCAACACCAATAATATAAGGTCGCAAATCAAGACTACTCTCCTAAAGGATATGCTGCGCGCGGCAGACATAGACATCGCTCTATTACAAGAAGTATACGTCGACGACTTCCCGTCTTTCTATGGCTACAACATCTTCATGTCACCAGCTTCAGACACTGGTAGCGGCGTAGCGATGCTCCTAAAGGAAGGTCTTGTAGCGGAGGATGTCATATACTTACCATCGGCACGAGGAATGGCTATAACAGTACTTGGAGTGCGCTTTATCAACATCTACGCACCGTCCGGCACGGACAAACGAAGAGAACGATCCCACTTCTTTGCCGAAGAAATAGCTCCGCTCTTTCTAGGGCGACACGCTGAATGCATCCTTGGCGGCGATTTCAACTGTGTGCTGTCGCCGAAGGACCAGTTCCCACACTATAATCCATGTCCAGAATTGAGAACTTTAACACAGGAACTTCGGATGGTAGATACGTGGGAATATGTACACGGAGATCGAACCGGGTACACTTACGTAACCAGCCATTCCGGCAGCCGCTTAGATCGTGTCTACGTTACGCGCTGCCTCCAACGTGACATCGACGACGCAGAGCTATGGCCAACGGCCTTCACTGACCACTCGGTTTATATCTGCACGATCGGCCTCCAAAGGCAACAAGTGTGGCGAGGCCATGGAATATGGAAGATGAACGTGGCCCATCTCAAGCTCCGGAGTGTCATCAAGCTATTGAAGAAGTTTGGAATAATTGCGTAAGGCGACGAGGGACTTACCCTACGACATTAAGATGGTGGTTAGAATGCACAAAACCGGCGATACGGCGTGCATTCATTGCGTTGGGGCGCGAACAATCACGGTGGAAATGGCAAACTTTAAACTTTTATTTCACTATACTAAGAGAATGCACATATCAGGCCCCTTCACCGGAACGACAAATGATGGTTCAACGAGCTAAGGCTAAAATCGTCGCTCTTATGCGCTCTCATCTGGAAGGTGCAGCGGTCCGTGCGAGGACAATGGATCGTGTTGCGGGTGAACATCCATCGATGCACCATATTATTCAGGAACGTAAGCGACGTCGCAGGGGACTAATACATACCGTTGACACTGATGATGGCTCCCATCTCACGTCACAAAATGACATAGCACGTGCCTTCGCTGATTATTATACCCGATTATACACCGCAGAAGGACTAGAGCGGGAGGCCCTCCATGAAGTCACTAACACGCTATTCGGGACTCTAGATCAAGAGGCGCAAGCGATACTGCTGGAGGACATTACTGAGGACGAAGTGATCGATGACATAGGCAAGGGCGCACTAAATAAGTCGCCAGGGCCTGACGGAATACATTTGGAATTTTATCGGGCTTTCCAACACTTGATTGCTCCCTATTGGACGGAAATTTGTCGCGAACTCATGTCTCCTGAAGAGCCACTTCCGCCAGCATTTGTAGAGGGCGTCATCATCCCAATACCTAAAACATCACGCAGCACAAGAATCGGAGAATATCGCCCCCTAACACTACTTAACTGTGATTTCAAGATTTTCACTCGACTGCATCGCGTGGTGTCATCAGACCAGACATCCCTCGGCAGTGACAACAACATCCAGACGGCGCTTAGTGAATACCGCGATTCGATCGCACTGGCGAAAGCATGTCGTCTACGTGGAGCTCTGATATCTATAGACTTCGATCGTGCTTTCGACAGAGTCAGCCACACCTACATTAAGGAACTGATGACGCAAATGAATTTCCCGCCGCCCTTCATAACTATAGTGATGCGACTACTACATGGGGCTCCTTCTAAAGTGCTTGTCAACGGACGATTGGTTGGGCCCTTAACTATCCAGCGATCGATTCGACAAGGATGTCCTTTGTCCACGATCATATATGCCATGGCTCTTGAACCACTTCTCAGCGGCCTCCGCCAACGCCTGACAGGAATTACGATGCTTGATTACACATTTCGTTGCAAAGCATATGCCGACGACCTTATATTGGTGGTGAGAAACGGCAACGATGTTAACGCGGCTTTGGACTGGATCAATCGATACGGTGCCGCTACGGGTAGCCGTATGAATGTGGCCAAATCCGTCGCCTTGAATATAGGTACAGGACTACCTGCCGACTGCGTAGCCTCATTCCCGTTACGGGACAGGATCAAGTATTTGGGAATCGTCTTCACGAATGATGTACGACGATCGGTCGCGCTCAACTTCAAGAGGTTGCTCATAACCATACGAAATGGTGTCAAAGCGAACGCACTAAGGACATTAAATATGATTCAACGTGTCATTTATATAAATACATACTTGGCGTCGCGCATTCCACATTATGCACAGATTCTACCGATGCCAAAGATGATCGCCCGAAGCATACTGGCAGCGTTTGGATACTTTGTCAGCACGGGAGCCCTATTCAAGATCCGGTATGAGGCTCTGACATTACCAACTCGTAGAGGTGGCCTCGGGCTTGTTCACGTTCACGATCGATCGGTGGCGCTATATATTAGCGCGACATTGAAAACATGGAGACGACAGCACAAGTGTCTGTCAGGAATCTTGGTAGACGAACTGGCGCCAGCTTCTCGGCAAGCGCCGGTGATGGTGCAGAACATTTCTTCACCGTTTCACCATATCAGAGAGTTTTTCCTTGAATATAGCTATATTATGACAGAACTCCCAATAAATAGATCTCCGACAGCGCGCGACATCTACCGGATACTTACGAGCAGGCGCCCCGCCAACCCTGTGGAAGCACGGCACCCCACGATCCACTGGCCGGTGGTATGGCGGACAATTCATCATGACACACTTGACACGGAAACAAGAACGACATGGTACATGTTGGTTAACGGTAAACAAGTTACTGGATCCCGCCTGCACGCCATCAATATGGTGAACACTCCGTTATGCCAAGTATGCCAGGTTCTAGACGACGATGCTCACCGTCTCATGTGCGGGCCCTCTGCGGAAGTATGGCGGCTGGTGACGCAGATGATTGGCTTTCTACTGCGCGTCGGACAGCAAAATATCGACACAAAGATTGTCCTTTTTCCAGATAGAACGTATTACCCACGAACCAAAACGAATGCGGTGACGTGGATTCGAGCCCAGGCGGTGTATTATTTGCATCGCGACGGCGCGAAGCATGTGCCGGACTTCTGGAATCATTTACAAGAACAACATATGGCGCTGATTCGGAACCCGAAGTATCAACAATATTTTTCTAATTTTCTGGGGAGTGCGTTACGAGATCCTCCAAGGAGCTGGAATGTCCCGGGTATGAGAAGCTGATATGATAACGATGAAGAGGCATATGATGAACATGATGAAACGGTTACCTCTTACAATAAAACGAGAAGACGTGCCTGGTGGCAGAAGCACTGGAGTCGACCGCCCGGAAACTCACTCCCCACAGAGAGTTTTCTTTACTTTACTGTTTCTAGTTTTTAGTTGTGCACGGACACGCTGCATCCGTTAGTATAGAGCACAAATAAAAAAATATATAAAAAAACAAGAGAGAGAATACCCTAAAGGGGGTGACAGGCGCGTGGAAAATAATACCGAAGCTTTTATTTCCTTATTCAAATTTTCTATGTCTGCCAGGAAAAGGCTGTTTTATTTTAAGTTGAAATAATAAAACAAAATAAAGAATGCATATATCCCGAAACCCACACCCAACTCCCTTAATAATAATAATAAAAAAAGTGGTTAAGGCGAAAAAAAAGGGGGACTAAGGCGAAAAAAAGAAAAAAAAAGTGACTGAAAAAAAAAGAAAAAAACAATAAAAACAAAAAACAAAAAAAAACAATAAAAAACAAAAAAAAAAACAAAAAAAACAAAAAAAAAATAAAAGTGGTTAAGGCAAAAAAAAGAAAAAAAAAACAGAAAAAAATAAAAAAATAAACAAAAAAAAAGGGGACTGAGGCGCTCCAGTCACGGTCTGCACGGCCACTACGGTCGGGGGTTCGAATCCCCCCTCGGGCATGGATATTTGTGGCGTCCTTAGTATTAGTTAGTTAATAAGTAGTTTGTAAGTTTAGGGACTGATGAGCCCGTAGTTAAGTCCCATAGACTATACAAAGTTTTTTTTTTTTTTGTGTTGCAATTTCCTTAGGGATTGGGGTGCGGGATGAATGATTGCTTTAATTGCTCTGTGTGCTGTTTAATCATCAGAACGTAATCTTAACGGCCCTTAATTTTGGTTTTTGAAACTTGTGAATGATGCTTTGACGGGTAACTGACGTGTGCCATTTCAGGATTCATTACCTCCGCGACGCTCTCGCGTGAGTAGAACGGACTTGTGGCTACACGTGCTGCACTTTTTCCTGTAAGCTCAGACCGTCATAAATAGCGCGAGTCGCACGATCTTGCGTCATATTCAAAGCTGGGATGCAAGCTGTTTTCTTAAAGATTTTTTCAGCATTTTTACTTCCTTTATCTACGAATATCTTGATGTGTTAAATTAGTTTATTAACTCTATAAACAGTTAAATAAAACAATTTGAATCAGTTTAGCGTGTCCAAATGTGAGTCATTTTTACCACTCGGCTTGCATAACACAAAACTTTAATCCTGTGTTATTTTTTGTGTAGACTACATAATATGACAAGAGAAGTTGTATCTGTTAGAAATGTTTGATGACGTGGAAACATTAATAAAACTGCGACTAGTATTTCGATGTGGTTACGTTAGAAGGGTGACGGTGGAAGAGTCACGATTAGGTAAAACAGGAGTGGCTATCTCATGGTAAGAGAGAGACGATCTCCGCAAAAAATCTTACGTGAATGCGCGCATTACAATAGTGATCTGGAGAAACATCACAGCTAGTCTCTGCGTCATTTCTGGATCGGCTCAAAAAAAAAAAAAAAAAAAAAAAAAAAAAAAAAAAAAAAAAAAAAAAAAAAAAAAAAGTAAGATTAGTTTCATAACTCTTCCACTGAGAAGTGCTTGTCTCTGAAAATAAAATTCTATTGGTTGACTAGAGTGGTAAACATTTACTACATTATTATAGTTACAGACTTACAGTTATTCTCAAGTGCAAGTGATACTTCTAACGAACTTCACGTAAAAGGTATAAGCTTTACGAAACTTATTTTCTGAAACGCCACACAAAATGATGAAAGGAAAAAATGTATTCGCTTACTACAGTATTTCCCTTCATGCGGACGAATATCAGCATTTTACATGACATTCATATTTATTAACTTTTAATACCAACTGTATTCACGAGGTACTTTGCAGACAGTATCTACACATGTCGCTGATTTGTATCTCTGTAGTGCACATAGTTCAGAATATATGATGATAGACACGTGTTTCAAACTAACATCTTCACTGTCCTCGGTCGGGGCCTTATACCTGTTATAAATACCTTGTCTCTCCTAATTAGAACCAATTGCGTAAGAAAAAAAGTTAAAAATAAAAATCAAATAATTAATTTGTATATTATGTGGCTTTTGCTCCGCCTCTGGTGACCATACTGTCGTCATATCTGTACGAATAAATAACGTTTTCGTAAGTATTAGTCTACATTGAAGAAGTGAGTTAAGAAAACGATCAATTTAGTTTAAAGCGTTAGGCATTAGGTTTAGATTACCTAAAGAAGTAACCCTTTACGCTGTTCTCACCACTTACCCTTGCTGTTAAATTATCAATCGTTCGCTACAGCATATTCGCGTAGATTATAAAATAAACCAGAATAGTAATTTGTCATCAATTTCTAGTGATGCGTCCTATTTATCTTATTTTTACTGTTCATACTTTCAGCCGGCCGCGGTGGCCGAGGGGACATTCGAGTGGCAGCAGCGTTGCGGGACGGACGAGTGGCGGCAGCGCTGGCGTTCACGAAGTAAACAACGGCTGAGTCGCTGTATCTAAGGTTAGCTGTAACCGCTTTCCATAGCTAATTGTGGATATTTTCGATACGAAAAATCAGACAGGATGAGCACGATTAATATCTTGAGGAAAGATACGATTAAGTTTACTTTCGACAGATGTCATGTAAGACCGAAAGCATACAAAGAGAAACAATGGTTTATATAAAAAGTACAGATTCATGAGAGTGACGTAATAGGTGTATATTTGTCCTTTGTAACGAACGCTGCGTTCGTGAAACTGAAAAGTCCTGAACTATGTTGTTCAATAGTGGATAAGTTTGGCGGTATCATAAAGTTCAATCATTCTGACGGTAGTGTGAGTGACGTTCATGTCTGTCACGCTGGTTTAGGGATTCGGACGGTCCGCATTTTTGAACATCCTTTTGAAATGCCGGACGAGGAAATCAACAAAGTTCTTCGGCCCTACGGCAGAATAATCTCCAACATCGCCGAAAAGTGGTCAGAGGCCCATATGTTTCCAGAGTTGAACGGCGTCCGACAAGTGAACATAGAAATTTATAAGCACATACCCTCATACTTAAATGTGTGTGGCTATCGTGCTTTAATAATATATGACGGACAGCCCAGAACGTGCGCCCTGTGCAATTCCACGGAACACATCAGGAGCGAGTGCAGCAAGAGGCGCGTCCCGCAGCTGCCGGCTGCAGAGCCCGCCGTGGCCGGCCAGGCGGTCAGCCTCAGTACAGCTGACGTACGCTGCCGCCACGCCGCGTACCCGCGCGGCGCCGCTGGGCAGGAGGAAGTGGCCGCCGCACCGGCCGAGCCAGTAAACAACACAGAGCCGAGCCACGTGGAGGAAGCAAAGACTAGCGACGCGAGCCCCCCAGCTGCGGAGAACGGTGACAAACCTTTTGAAGCAGATGTCCTATCGAATGTGTAGGCGACGACGTTTGCCAACACAGAAACTGGAAGTGGACGGCGCTATTCGGTTACACAACATGAAGAGACAACGACTTCCGAAATATCCGCTATGGATTTCGAGGAAGCGTCAGGCAGTCAGACGCAGTCCATAGAAGGCCAAAGTGGAAATGGGAAGGAAAACCAAAGTACGCAAAAGGAAAGAACTCCAGATTACAAGTGAAACACAGAAAGACTTAAATACAGAGTTGAAAAATGGCAATCCAAAATGGATTCAAGATAAGGAACAAGTTTAATCTGAGAGATCCTCGGCGGATTCCCAAGACAAATCACATGAGTCATCCAACGGGGGATCTCCAAAGAAGGAAGAAAAAGCGTAGGTTGGCTCACGAAGACGCAGAGGAAATTGCCCCCCTTCTACAGGAAAAACTTACAACTGTCAAGGAACGACAGAAGCAAAAAGACGACTCACAGGCAGCACAGACTTCAAAGGCTCTCCCTCCAGGAAACAGAAGAGAAGAAACTGACGACAACACTGAAGTGGACAGAGACGAACCCTTGTTAAGTCCAGGCACTTCAGAGGCGCGATTAGATTGGACACAGGTGACATATGAAGAAATGGAAGGTGCGTCTATACCAGAAGAAGATGACTTTTACTAACAGTTTGAAATGCAACATTGCAGACAAACAGAAAGAAGATAGAGGAAAGGAGAAACTTAGAAAAAGAATTATAACTGTCCTCAACTATTAACCACTTTCTCGCATACCATTAATGGAACAAGATTATAACGTGACGACTCTCAATATAAACAAAATACAGAACGCAACTAAAATGGCCGCCCTTAAAGACTTTGTGTATCAGTCTGACACAGATATAGCGCTATTGCAAGAGGTTCAAATCAAAGACCTATATATCTCTGGTTATAAAACACTCGTAAATGTAGCACCTGAGCACAACTGTGGAACAGCTATCCTTGCAAAGGATGGAATTGAAGTAAACGACGTCTGCCTTTTAGAATCGGGGAGGGGTATCAGGTGCAAAATTTTTAATACAAATGTAATAAATATTTATGCACCATCGGGCAACAATTTCAGAGCAGAAAGGGCCAGGTTTTATAAAAGTGATAGTCTCCATTTACTAAAAGACAACCCTGCAAATGTTTTAATAGCAGGTGACTGGAATTGCGTTTTAAATGAAAAGGACCAACGCCCAAATATGAAATGGAGAGATGTATGGGAAATCAAATACCCCACCCTCGTTAGGTTTACTTACATTACTAGTAGATCGCAGAGTAGAATTGACAGACTTTACGTCTCATCGAACTTCGAAAATAAAATAGCTGCAATCGAAGTTATACCCACTATATTCTCCGATCATCTTGCAGTCAAATGCAGTGTAAAGTTGGCAAAACATAAAACGTATTGGGGTAGATCAATGTGGAAATTAAACACAAGTATGCTGTTAGAAAACGAGCTAAATCAACAAATAGAAAACGCCTGGCAGGCCTCTTTAAGTCAACGTCACAAATATAGGTCAACTGTCCAATGGTGGGTTACGGTTGCGAAGAAGAAACTGAGAGCTACTTTAATATCATACGGCAAAGAGAGAATGAGATGGACTAGGAATACAATGGAATTTTATTACTCCTGCTTACGCGACCTGTATGGACAACCAATGACAGATGATATTTTCAGGCAAATAAATCGAACAAAAGCAAAACTAATAAATATGAAGAGTACACAGATAGAGGACTTGAAAATTAAATCCCATGAGCAAACTATTGTTGAAGGGGAAAACGCTTCAATATATCACCTCATACGGCATGCACAACAGAGGAGACGAAATTTCATTAACACCTGCGAGCGGAGGATAAGAAAATCTTGTCAGATCAAAAAGATATCCTGAATGAGGCTTATCGATTCTACAACACTCTTTATAGTGAAAAGGAGATCGAAGAAACTGTGACAAGAGAATTTTTATTCACATCTGGACTTGCGGACGCAATAACGGAAGAGGACAATCGGAATCTGCAAGTAGAAATTACTCAAGAAGATGTCCTAGATGTCATTAAGTCATCTCCGAGTAAAAAGTCACCAGGCCCTAACGGATTGCCCGTAGAGTTTTATAACTCGTATTGATATATAATAGGTAACAAGTACACTGAAATGATTAATGAAGTTGTGAATGGAGAACCTATCCCTCCAGATTTTAAACAAAGTATCACTGTGTTGATTCCAAAGGGTAGGAATACGGAAATAAATGAGACCAATAAGTTTACTTAACTCAGACTACAAAATTATAGCCAGAGTAATTAAGGATAGGTTAACACCAATCCTAGAGAAGATCATTGGGTATCACCAAACATGTTTTTCCGGACGCAGTATTTTTAAAACCGTAAGTGAATATAGGGATATAGCCTCCATTTTTTCGAACACTACTGAACATGGTGGCCTGGTTTTCATAGATTTCACAAAGGCCTTTGATAGGGTTAATCATGCCTACCTTTTAAGAACCTTAAAATTCATGGGCCTCAATGTACTCAATCTGAAAGTTTAAAAAAACATTTTAACGGGAATGAAAACAAATGTAGCTATAAATGGTCGCTATACAAAGGATATTTCAATTGCTGGTGGGATTCCCCAGGGGAGCCCCTTGTCCATGATTCTCTATGTAGTTGCCTTGGAACCTCTGATGCGACGGTTGGAAGAAGCACTGGAGGGTATATCTGTTTCCGGAATGAAGAGGGTATGCAATGCATATGCCGATGACGTTGGTGTGATTATCAGGAATAATGATGATGCTGCAAGATTAACAGAAAATGTGTACCTTTACTCTCAAGCAACAAGTGCACAAGTAAATGAAACAAAGAGTGCCTTTTCAAAACTTAATGGACTCACGACGTACAGATTGCCTGGGCAAAATGTGTTGAACAACATACTGTTTTGGGTCTACCTCTCCATAGTTGCCCACTTCGAACAATAGCCTCCAATTGGAAGACAATTCTAGGCAAAATTGCACTCAATTATCAACGTCCCTTCACTAACACTCACCTGCATGAGAATTACACAGTAGGCAGCAAAACACTCGGTTGGCAGAATACCAGGAATTGGATCACAGATGCAATTAGATCACAGATGAACAACGCCGAAATACGATCCAATATAGGAAATCCACTTGACACACAAATTTTACACCAATGAAATATTAAAATGGTAATGAAGCAATTAATTTACAATTAATATATAATTTTGTTTAGTTACTTAATTGTACCAACTTCGTTTTAAAGAAAGCAATTTTTATGTCCAAAACTGTAAAATGTTGAAATTAGCTTTAAAATTCAAAGTTTAACTATTTAAATTTTATAGTTTGGCACTGAATTTAATATTATTTTCACTTTCAACGACACTCGGCAAACTTCTGGAAAGGATAGGACCCTACTTGGTAACAATGTCTTAGGACAATGACGTAGTAGAAGTTCTTTGAAATTTTGGTTATTATTAAGAAAAATAGTTTCTCAAGTACCAAACTGGATAACGCCTTACAAAATATCTAAACTCTGTGTGGTCGGAAATTATTAGAGCAGTCTTACATTGCGTCCTCGTTGTTGAAGAACAGGATGCGCCGATTCCGAAATGCTACAGGTCACAATACAGGCACAGGTCCAATCCAGTGAGCTATTTGAGGGCAGAATCTTGTCATACACAGATGAACTGCCGTGTGCCCCCGTTCATATTGGAAACATGTGCGCTAATTATAGAACTCCGCCAACAAGGCCTGATAACTGCAAAGAGCGTGGCGCTGAACGCTCCCGCGCACTTGCTAGCGTCCGAACTGTTCAAACGACAGAGCTCGACTCTCTCTCTCCGACTCCACAGCCACTACTCCTGTTCCCTCTCTGTTGCTCCAAATACCACATACCACACCAAAGATGATCCCTACTTCCCTATCGGCGATTACCCAGATACACAGATAATAAATTACATAAATTCACATAAGCAAACTAAACAAAACTACAAAATACATCAGTTATGGTAAAAGCTATAACAGAACCTATATACATTTACAATTTAATACATATTTGAAATACACATCTGGATGCTAACGTCACACAGTGTGCTTGCTCCCTACACCCAATAATGATGGAGGTTCCATCATGATTTGGGCATCTATATTGTGGAAGTAAACTATCATTACTGTTACTGATTGACGTTATGCTACGATGCGCGAGGCCGTCCCCCGTCGAAGGTCCGAATCCCCCCCCCCTCGGGCATGGATATTTGTGCTGTCTTTAGTATAATATGATATGTAGTTTGTAAGTTAAGCGACTGATGAACCCGCAGTTAACTCCCATAAGCTTGACAAACATTTGAACAGTTACTGATAACTTTTATGGATTGCCAACTGCTGAAGAGTTACTGATAACTTTTATGGATTGCCAACTGCTTATTATGACCCACATATTGGGAACGTACACTGCTATATTCCAAAACGATAATGCTGCCCCACACACAAGTAGTATACAAATGAGGCTCCTATTACAGTATCTCGCTTATTCACCACGCCATCCGCTTCTCTTATGACGTCGATCGTTATGGAAACCGAAAGGAAGGGCTTGAAATCGAAAGGTCTCTTATCCAAATGCCATTGTGTATTAGGGATAGTTATATCGAAGTATGTGATTCCGAGTAGACCTGTCGGGATAAATGTAATCAAATCGTTACTGTACTTGGCCTACATTCATTGAGGGTGGCTGTTGGTTAAGTCCTAACCAGTCAGCCATATAAACCGTTACGTTCTCATATAATTGTATAGGCTTCTGCGACCGGTGTCAGTTGACATAAAAGTTTTGTGGGTGTCGTACTGCATCATAATTTAATATGGCTATTACTTTACATGATAACGTGGTACAACACCAACAAAACCTTTACGTCAAACTTACGTTTACATCACTCTCTGGTCTGTCTACCCCATAAGGAGACGATAACGACTTTTCGGTTGAGGGTTGGGTTGTTGGGTTGTTTGGTTGGGGTAGGGGACGAAACTGCTAAGGTTTTCAGTCCTCCGGTGGGGAGGGGCAGGAGTGAGGCTAGGAAAGGAGGGAAGGGAAAGGAAATGCTGGCCGGGAAGTAAAGAAGGAAGAAAGACTGCATTAGCTCGGGGCCCCGTGCTTACCACGCACGTACTCACGAAAGAACCGTGAGCCACTGGGGGTGACATTTCGGTTGTCAGTGTCGTGTTGTGTCGTAAATGGTGGATAGGAATTAAAGTTTCTTTTCAGCTGAATGGCTCAAAACCGGAATGTTGTATTTTCTACTTTTGACTGCAAATCAACGTGTTGTTGTCCGATAGTACTCAGGGAAAAAGATGTATTCCGCATACCAACTATTGGGCGACTCAATAGTGTAACATGGTTTGTAGAGAGAAAATGATTTACTTTTGTTAGCTATACGTAACTTTCAAGTAGTGGTTGATATTTTCTTTTCTGAAGTATGTTGTTCAAGTGTTACTGTCTGAATCCTGCTGTTGCATTATCATGTAAAAAAATCATGGTAACTGATAGTTGAAAATTCGTGGAGAGTTCCTTGTGTCCAGAAGAATACTTTATGTGAGGTCATCGAAGATGCTGTTTTTGCGATGGTGTTAGAAACTGTGTGGTAAATTGTTGCTTTCTCAGGATTGCAAATTATGCATTGAGTAATAGGTGTTAGTTTAGGAACTTTAATTTTTCCTCTCTTCCATTAAGAAGTTGTAAATGAACTGCATATATGATTCTACAAAACGTCATATGTTGATCTTCGTTGGACTAAGATTTGACCTATTTTGAGCTGACAGTTATTTTGCGTCGTCTGATCGCTAATATCACTTAGTGGATAACTATAGTGGCTTACTTAACACGTTAGAACCTCAATTATTGTGTGTAATTTTCACCGAAGGTTACCGTTGTTTTGCGTATTTGTTTAACGCAGACTCTAAAGGAGACTCTATAATTGACCCTGGAATAAGGTCGACGACACAACCGCTAGTGCTCTTGCCCGGGTTCGAGTCCCGGTTCCGGCATACAATTTTAATCTGCCAGGATGTTTCATATCAGCGCACACTCCGCTGCAGAGTGAAAGTTTCATTTCAGGTACAAACGTGCTTTGTACATCATCAGAAAATGTTCAAATGTTTGTGATTCTATAAGACCAAACTACGTTGGTCAAAAGTCCCTAGTCTTACAAATTACATAATCTAAGGTAAACTAACCTAAGGACAACACACACATCCATGTCTGAGGGAGGATTCGATCCTCCGACGCGGAAGGCCGCGCGAACCGTAACGTGACGCTCCAGACCGCTCGGTTACTCCCGCGCGGCACACCATCGGAAAACTGTAAAACGTTTTAATCATGAGATGTAGGCTCCCACGGCCGGCGTCTTCTGAATGAAAACTGCTGTGCTAATCTGTAATGCATATGAAGTTCTACCCTACTAGGCTACCACATTGGTCGTCTCCATAATACACAAGAATAACAAAAAAATGTCACTTCTCATATTTACCCTGTTTTAACACCTCAGCACATCAAGACTGTTAAGTGGTGCACAATCCCATATTTAGGAAAAGTATCCTTGCACTTGTACAATAATCAAATGTTTGTAAATCTATCGGACCAAACAGCGTGGTCATCAGTCCGTAGCTTACAAACTACTTAAACCTAGGTAAACTAACCTAAGGACAACACACACACACACACACACACACACACACACACACACACACACACACACACACACATGCCCTAGGGAGGACTCGAACCTCCGACGGCAAGCAACCGCGCACTCCGCAGCTAGACGCGGCCGCTCGGCTACTCCACCGCGGCGCACGTCTACAATATTCAAACCTTGGAAAAGGGAGGAATATACAAAAGTACTTGCAACTGTCGCACCTTTTATATTGGTGAGTTAAGCAGGGCAATATATACCTGAGAAAAGGAAGAAAAATCAGATGTTGGAAACATATGAAAGAAAATTCAACGTTTGCAGACCACCTGGTAAAAGAAGGCCACACATGAAGTCCTATACCATATCCAGAAAGGAAGGAAAATGAACCACTTTGAAATATTGGAAATTAATAAACATAAGTCAACTTCCTCAAACCTTGCTCTAAATAACCAGACAAAATCTTCATTCTCGGTCCTTCAGTCTGCAGAATTTAACCAAGCCACGCAAACTACTCAGTCCAACACACTTGACTCATGTCCCTACTACAGATCCATAGCATAATTACTTAGTACCATCAAAAATGTTCAAATGTTTGTAGAGTCTATGGGACTTAACTACGGGGTCATCAGTCTCTAAACTTACAAACTACTTATGAACTAGCTACAACTAAGGACGACACAAATATCCACGCCCGAGGGGGCATTCGAACCCCCGACCGTAGTGGCCGTGCAGACCGTGACTGAAGCGCCTCAGTCCCCTAGGCCACCGCGGCCGGCTAGTACCATCACATAAGTTTAGCTGCTTGCCTGATTTCAATTGTAATTTATTATTTTTGTAGGAATATTGGACGTGTAAGCCAGTAACTGTAATTCAACCACTTAAAAATTTAACCCACATATTTACAAATGTTTCACTCAGTTTATTATCACCCTTTGATGTTCCAAATGTTTCAGAGGTCAAACTTAAAATATTTGTACAGGCATTTTCTATTGTTATATTTATTTTCTTAGTACAAATGTTGTACTCTATAACTTGTCATATTTTATCAATGTGAATTTTTTCGTATTGTATCAGAGTCAATTATCGTAATAGTCTTCTTTGAAAATTAATGTATATGTAACCTACAACAGCTTAAGATCTTTGAATGTGAATTACCAACTGCATTGCTATATCTCTGTAGTGTTTAACTGATGATGGTGTAACAGTAAAAACAATAAATTTTGCAGAATACTACACATTTATTTCATATGTTTCATTCAAAATAAATAAAATGTTCTGTTAAGACCCAACGGAACAGGCACTGAATTCAATATCCTCCGGACAATTGTGAAGTGGAGACTCCCGCTTTTATGAACAGATGACGGTTTCTGATTGGGTTGTTTATGTCATGATGGTATATGCGCGTATGTAGGTGTCTCCCTCTAAACTCACTAATTTTACATGCGTTACCCGAGGTTGTAGTCATTCTTTCGTGCAATACAGCTAGGTAATCAGGTAAGTTTTATTTTGAAAATTCTTTGCTAATATCTAATGTAGACACAACTTTCAGTGAACACGAAAATACTCTTTGTGTAAAATATGCATCATCAGCCACTTAGGGAAATTTATGGGTACATGCAAGAAATGAAGTAAACAGGAAAAAGTACGTTAATTTTCATTGATCTTTGGCGCTAACATGCATCATTTCCAGATTGTATCTGTGATTGGCGTATTAGGCAGTTTTATATAAAACAATCAGCAATGGATTCATGTTGTCAATATGTTTCAATACGATTTTGTTTGATTATACTTCACTAACATGCTGATGAAGTTCTAAAGGGGTAATGTCACTCTACAGTTTCTTTTAGTGATATATGTATAAAATGCAAGATTAACCTTTGACTGAAGAAAAACTTAAATTGTAACTCTTCGGTTTTCCTGACGATCTGATGACTTGATGGGTAGTAGGGTGTTCTGCCGGATGCCAGTGACGAATTTGCAATATATTTCGGCTACGTAACTCGTAAACTTCATCAGGTGCAACCTGAGAAACATCAGGTAGCACCTGATGGAGGTTACGAGTCACGTAGCAGAAATATTGTGTAAATTCTACTCTGATATCCGGCAGAACACCAGACTACCCATCATGTCAAAAAATTCTTTAATTCACATATAGTCGATATGTTCTCCTCTGATATAGTGACTTTGTTCAAGCATTGTCTATCCTCGACATATTTTCAGTATAACGGTGAATTTTATGCACAGACCGATGGGGTAGCCATGGGAAGCCCCCTAAGCCCCGTAATTGCGAATTTTTTCATTGAATATTTTGAACATCAAGCACTGCAGTCGGCCAAAAAAAGACCCTCGAAGTGGTATCGATATGTCGATGATACCTTCGTAATATGGAATCACGAGGAAGAGGATCTGAATGATTTCCTGGTGCATCTAAATAGCATCAACCCAAAGATCAAATTCACCATGGAGAAAGAGAATAATGGACAACTCAACTTTCTGGATGTTTCAGTTATCAAACGGGCGGATGGGAACTTAGGCCATAAGGTCTATAGGAAAGCCACACATACTGATCGCTACCTCCATAAGAACTCAAACCACCACCCTAGGCAAAAGAGGGGGGTCATAAAAACACTAGTGGATAGGGCCAATAACATTTGTGAACCAGGATACTTACAGGAAGAACTAAACCACTTGCGACAGGCCTTCGCGAAAAATGGATATACAAATAGCGAGATTAACCGAGTACTTCACCCAAGTAGTAACATGCACAAAATCAGGAGACAGCAACAACCATCAGCTGGAAAAGTATTTCTTCCGTTCATTCATAAAATCACGGATCCCATTGGAAAAGTACTGGCCAAGTTTCGGGTGGAGACTATTTTCAGGCCTACTAAGAAAATTAGTGAATGCCTTAGGTCAACAAAAGATGCTCGTCATCCCCTGGCCACACCAAGGGTACATAAAATTCCGTGTAGTTGTGGCAAAGTTTACATAGGAACCACAAAAAGAAGCATTAATACACGTTTGACGGAGCATAAAAGAAATTGTCGCTTGGGACAGATCGACAAATCGGCAGTGGCGGATCATGTTTTCACGGAAGGAGATCACGAAATAAAATTTGGTGAGACAAGTGTGCTGGCGAGGACGTCACACTATTATACACGAATGTATAGGGAGGCAATTGAAATCCACAAACATCAAGACAATTTTAATCGTAAAGAAGAAGGATTAAAATTAGACAAGATATGGCGATCGACGTTGCATAACTCACGTGACAATCGATTGCTCGCAATCGAGAGAACAGGCGATAGCCAGAGACAGCCACATTTCGACGCCACGTGACGTGAGGTGGCGCCCTCTACGATCTGATATAAGGAGCGGCCTCAGCCCCCAGCAGCCATTCGTCGACTCAACCTCGGAAGATGTTCTCCGTAGTCGAGAACTAAACGTCAGGGAGAGGAAGTTTTATGGATCGACCACGGCAACTCAGCCCGGAAGTGTTTACTGATGAAGACGCCGTCCGTGAAAGCCTTCATGGGAACATTCATAACAGTTTGGTAGGCCTATTGGTAAACTAAACCTGATGATTTCCATTAAACGATTACACTTAAGAAATGTGATACACATTTGGTCAAAATAATATAAAACCTAGGCACTATTGGATAACATTTAGAAACGGTGCTAAAAACGTATATATCACTGTAAACTTGTTACAAAACGAAATAAATTATCCACAGATAGGGTGAAGCAACAGGTAAATTATCAAACAGTTTGGTAAGCCTGTTGGTAAACTATATATAAATGTGTGTCAAATTATTCCAGATGACTAGCGATAAACATTACACTTAAGAACTGTGATAAACATTAGGTCAAAATAACTACCAAGTTCTGGAATTTACTACATCTTCCGTCGCTCTTTGAGTCCACAGAGAGCCGCGGCGGAGTAGCCGAGCGCTCTAAGGTACCTTGCTGCAGTGCGCGCGGCTCTTCCCAGTCGGAGGTGCGAGTCCTCCCTTGGGCATGTGCGCGCGCGTATGTGTATGTGTGTGTTGCTCTTAGCATAAATTACTTTAAGTAGATTGTAAGTATAGGGGCCGATGACCAATGTAGTTACACCCCATGGCTTTACAAACATTTGAACATTTGATACTGTCGACAAATATTTCTGATACACAGCAGTTAGTCGTTTCTGTCCGGGGTCGTGGTCGCTACACTGCGCATAACAAATAATTGTTTTAGATGCGATCTTCAAGAATACCACCGGCGCAAACCTAAAATCTGCCGAAGAAGCTGTCGATTCTGATGACTTACACTGGGAACGTTTGCTGTCAGTGACAACAAATGAATCACCTGCTATGAAAGTACAACAAAATTGATTTATTGGACTACTCTGATAGCAGCTAAAGCGCACAAGTGAATCAATACACCGAGAATGTGCTAAATCAGCAAAATTAGGGAACGATATGAAGTGGCTAGTCGCACATTGAATTATTTCAGATCCCGTGGGAATACAAATCGACAGTTTCGAAATTATTTAGCTGCAATTGGGGAAGAGTACGGTGACATATCACACCATAATGAAGTCGGTTGGCCTAGTCACGATAATTTTCTGCAAAGAGGTTTTGAACTGACATTGCCAATAAATCGGATTTTGAAAGACAAGGGAAGCACGACCATAAATTAAAAGATCCAGAGTGGGTTGCTGAACTTGCGCTTTTAGTGGACATTACTGGATATTTGAATCTCCTGAACACTTGTCTGAAAGGCAAAAAATCAGCTAATTTTTTAAATGAGTAAAAAAAAGTGCAAGCTTTTGCCGGAAAGCTTTCACTGTGGAAACGACAACTTTAATCAGAAAACGTAGTACATTTCTCTGTTCAAGAAAATAATTATAAAGAATATGTTTCCAAACTTGTTATACTAAACGAGAAATGTCTCAAGTAATTTGGGGATATATGAAATATATCCCAAACTTTTTAATGGTATTTGATACCATTTTGGTCGTCTGCGAGGCACGTCCCCTTTGGAACCTGCAACAAGGTCTAAAATTGTTGCAGAATGTCACAGGGTTCTGGTGGAGCTAGGGGAAAGCAATAGAGTAAGCCTATTGTGGGTCCCTGGCCACTCGGGGATCAGTGGCAACGAACATGCCGACAGATTAGCCAGGATGGGGGCAGAGACTCCATTTATTGGACCGGAACCTGTCCTGACAATCACCAAGGCAATGATCAGATTGGAGCTACGTAACTGTCTCAGAAGACAGCACTTAGAATATTAGACCAAAGTGTATCAACAAAAACATGGCAAAGTAATGACGCCAAAGCCATGTTTAAGGAAAAGCTCTGCAATCCTGGGCCTGAACAGGAGAGAGATTAGACTCATGGTTGGATTGCTGACAGGCCATGGGAATTTCAAAAAACACCTACATACAATGGGAGTAACAGAAGAGGGGCCTAAATGTAGGATCTGGGATGACGGTGATGAAACTGTATCACATCTAATCTTCGAATACATTGCATTGGAGAGTAAAAGGCACAGAACATTTGGGACAACCAGACCCGAAGAAATTGTGTCTAATAAAGAAATGGTAAAGGGACTCCTTGCACTGTTCAATAAACTTAGTTTCGGTGCGGGCAGTAGCGGGTTGGACCAAGGCTGTTTTGGCTTCCCTGAGAAAATCAGTCAGTCAAATCCCTTTGGCAAGATACCTAACAGATTTTTAACAAGACTTTTTCACTGCAAGATATTCCTTGTTTCTATCCTGAAACCGCTGCGATAATATCATTGTTTGGCTCGACGTATGTTTGTGAGCGATTTTTTTCTGTTATGAAACTTAATAGGTCATGGTTAATAACATGAGTGATGAACATTTATGCAATTGTTTGCATTTGTAAGTACGTAGAAATTTTGAACCAAACGCAAATCATATTGTAAACTCTATTTTTGATCAATAGAAGGAAGAGTAGGTACAATACTAGGTACTCTTTCAAACCATTATCTTTTTCAACTGTCCTACTAACCCTGTGCATTTAATAAAGCAAGCCAGGAAAAAAATACAGAGAAAGAAGGGTAGAGATGGTACTTAATGGTTTGGCAGAGCGTGTAGGAGAGAACAGTGGGTTGCCTACACGCCCCTACGTCACAGCCAACTACACTCGTGCTTTGCCCTGCAAAAGACAGTATCCCTGCCTGCCCCTTCTCTATTTCCAGAAAGCTTTTGACACCGTACCTCACAAGCGGCTTTTAATCAAATTGCGTCGTTATGGTGTTTCGCCCCAAATTTGCGACGGGATAGAGGATTTCCTGTCAGAGAGGACAGAGTTCGTAGTAATCGATGGTAAGACAACGACTAAAACAGAGGTGATATCGAGCGTTCCACAGGGTAGTGTTATTGGTCGTCTACTGTTCCTTATTTACATAAACGATTCAGGGGAAAATCTAAGTAGCTCTCTTAGGTTGCAGATGACGCCGTCATTTACCGTCTAGTAAAATCATCTGAAGAACGATCTGAATAAGATATCACTTTGGTGTAAAAATTGGCAATTGACACTAAATTATAAGATGTGTGAAGTAGTCCCCATGAGTACGAAAAGAAATCCGTTAAACTTTGTTTACAAGGTAAATCAATCAAACGTGAAGGCCGTAAACTCCACAGAATACCTACGAATTACTATTACTTCAGACTTAAACTGGAACAAACACGTAGATAATATCGAAGGAAAGGCGAACCAGAGACTTCGTTTTATTGGCATAACCCTTAAAAGATGCAACAGAACTACTAAAGAAACTGCATACACTACGCTTGTCCGTCCGTTTTTGGAGTATTGCAGCCCAATGTTGGATCCCTATCAGGTGGGTTTAACGGAGGACATCGAAAGAGTCCAAAGAAGGGCAGCTCGTTTTGTATTGTCACGATACAGGGGAGACAGCGTTACGTAAATCATGCAGGATCTGGGATGGGAATCATTACAACAACGGCGCTTATCGCTGCGGCGTGGGCTACTTACGAAACTCCAATCGCCAACATTCTCCTCCGAATGCGAACATGTATTGTTGACTCCCACTTCATTAGGTAGAAATGATCATCAGACTAAAATACGAGAAATCAGAGCTCGAACGGAGAGATTCAGGTGTTCTTTCATCCCGCTCGCTATTCGAGAATGGAATGTGAGATAAATAGTATAACGATGATTCGATGAACCCTCAGCCAGGCACTTAAATGTGATTTGCAGAGTATCCCGTGTACATGTAGATAACAAGTGTTGCCTACACCGATTTCTACATCCACATAAAAAATATGCTAAACACATTTAAGTGCATTATAGAGGGTTCATCAAACCACTTTCGTGATATTTCTCTACTGCTCCGTTGTCTAATAGCGGTCGATAGATAAGAACAACTATATCTTTCTGATTTCGATCCTTCTTGTTTCTTTATGGTGATCATGTCTCCTTATATAAGTGGGTGCTAATAAAATATGTTTCAATTCTGAAGAGAAATTTGGTGAAAGCAATTTCGAAAAGAAATCTCACCGCAACGAATAACGCAGTTTCTTTAATGATATCCATTCGAATTGGTGCATCATTTCCGCGACACTCTCCCTCGAATATCGCAATAATACGAAACGAGTTGCCCTTCTCTGAACATTATCTAAATCGTTCGTGAGTCCCGCAATGCGCTGCAATACTCCGAAACAGAACGCTGGGAGAGCTCATTCAAGCATAATTATTTTTTATATGCTTTGGTGCAGCTTAGATTGTAAATAAACATAAAGCCGCGTTCCCACGGCCTGCTGTTTGACGAGCCTCGTCTGAAATTTCTCAGATATCGCTTCACGGGAACGCGAGTCATCGTAAGTCGGCATGGCCAGTGGTGACTCGAGCAGGCTCGGTCTTTCCCGTGAATTGTCGGTCAACCCTTAACGGCTCGAGCACCCGCTGATACTATCTGTTCGGTTTCCTTTGGTGTGAGTGAATTCTTAGGACATTCAGTTTTTACACCGTTTTCATGGCGTTATAATTATGGAGTGATCTATTGATTTGTTTGTAGAGTTTTCAGATCAATATGAGAACCTTCTACTGCAATCCGCAGAATGCTGCCTACAACAACAGAAACGTGGAAGCATCGGCGTTCACTGTGTTTTACTGGTCTTTAAAGTAGCTGAAAAGGAAAAGGAATATTTGATGGCGACTTATAGGAAGCTGGCATTAAACGTGGAAAACAACACGTAACTGGGGCTACTACAAATGAAATATTATAATGAACAGTTTTGCACATTTGTATGTCCTACTTCTCTTCAAAGTTGAAAAATATCTGCATAATGTGCAAGTAAAAGCAGTTCGTTTACACGATTAATTTATTTAAACAGCCAGCCACCAAATTATTTATGAACAGTACTTATCATGCCAAGGTTATTTTCGACGTGTTGTGAAACACGCAGCGGAGGAGCCATGATCACCCCTTGCTTCTCCTCCTGGCTTTGTGGCTAAATTATTTAAGGGTGTCATTTCTTTTTTGTCATATTCCAAAGATCCAAGAATTGTTTTACCATGAATTTTTTCTAAATCATGCCTGGAGGAGTATAAAATCATTCTGATGGGCTTCTCCACGCGAAATTATGCAAAAGGACGCATGGTAGGGTAACTTTTCTCCCTTCCTCGAGCTCTAAAACCATTGGTTTTCTGAACACTCGGAAAACAGTGGCCACTATTCCAAAACATTTTAACATCGTGCCGCGAACGAGATACCCGATTTCTAAAGTGTTTTGCGTACTTCCTTCCTCATAAAATATCGGATGTGGCTCTATTATGACGCGACATGATGTGATGTGTGCCATCAACAACGGATATCAAACAGATTCTGTAGTTCCGGAAGGCTTTTGACACTGTACACAACATGCGTCTTCTAATGCAATTGCGTGCTTATGGAATATTGCCACAGTTCTTTTCGATTGGATTAGTGATTTCCAGTTATAAAGGACACAGTACGTTTTAACTGACGTAGTAGAACAGAAGTGATATATGGCGTTCCCCAGGGATGTGTTATAGTGCCCTTAATGTTTCTGATTTTTATAAACGATTTAGGAGAAATCTGAGTAGCTGTCTTAGACACTTCGCGGATAATGATGTCATTTATCGGTTAGTAAAGTCACAAGAAGATCAACAACAGGAGAATGATTTAGATGTCAGCATGGCGCAAAAAATGCTGATTGACCCTTTATAGTGATAAGTTTGAAGTCACCTACATGACCACTAAAAGAAATCCATTAAACTTCTTTTATACGATAAATCCGTCAAAAACACTGGTCGCAAATTCAACTAAATACCTAGGAGTAACAGTTACGAACAACTTAAATTTGAAAGGACACAAAGAAAATATTGCAGAGAAAGCGAACCTAAAACTACGTTTCGTTGGCAGAACGCTTAGGAGATACAACAGTTCTACTAAAGAAACTGCCCACACCACACTTGTGCGTCCTATTTTGGAGTATTTCTACGCATTGTGGGATCCCCATCAAGTGGGACCGACAGGAGATTTAGACAGAGTTCATAGGACAGCTCTTTTTGTATTACCGCTATATAGGGGAGAGACTGTCACGGAAATGATGCACGTTAGGGCTGGAAATTATTAAAAGAAAGGGGTTATTATAATCAAAATATCCACGGTTTTACTACCGGTCTATAGTGTCCAACTATAGACCGGCAGTACACCCGAGGATATTTTGATTATCATATACGCCGGGAGAAATGAAGAACCAGAAAGGGGTTATTCTTTGCGACGAGATCTATCTGTGAAATGCCTCTCATCATATATCTTTTCCAAATGCGAACAATTTTGTTAGACCCACCTACATAGGAGGACGTGATCATGAAAATAAAATACGAGAAATGAGATCTAAAACGGAAAGATTTAGGTGTTCCTTTTTCCCGCGAGCTATCAGGGAGTGGAACTGTAGAGAAATATCATAAAAGCGATTCGATAAACCCTCTGCCATGCACTTCAATGTGACTAGAATTATGTAGATGTATACTTAAGGCAAAAATCTTCGTCGCCAACGAAGACATGACATCAGTTGGTTGCTCGTAGCTGCGCGAAATTTGCGAAGCTACGACCCTAAACGCGGCGTGGGTACGGCTCCAGGTCGGAATATAGCAAGCCCAGATGACCGACAAGAGACCAAGAGTCTGTGAGGAAGCTCGTCAACAACAGACCATGGGGACGAGGCTTAAGATTCTCTTTGAAGCAACGAGAGTACCAGCTCACACTTAAAACTATTGGGACCATGTCAGAGAGACGGTTGAAGTCCTGTAATATGAAGGTAACGTTAATAAGGACACGGATAAGCACACAGCAATGCGTGGAAGCGCACGTTGGAGAAAGCATAAAGGATGAGTTCTCGTAGTTTACCGCCTTTTGCTAGGGATGTCACTTATAGCAACGAGGGATAAAACCTATGAGTTTAAAGGCAGCCACCCATGTACATGCAGTTACCATCGTGGCGTAAACTAGGCAATGATAATTCGTAATCTGGTGAGGGATTTAAGAAATAATAAGGGTATTCAAGACAGTTGTGACATTTCTGACTTTTGAGCCATCACATCGAGTTCTAATTTTAATTTCATAGCTTGCTTCATATAAAACAGCAGAAATGCATGACGCAATAGGTGGAGTGACAGTCGGCAGATGGTACGGTGCTAAATTCTGCCAAATTAGCGAGTTTATCATATGACTGGCTGCCAGAACTAGCGTGCCGAAATTTCTAATCGCCGGCCGCGGTGGCCGAGGGGACTGAGGCGCACCAGTCACGGTCTGCACGGCCACTACGGTCGAGGGTTCGAATCCCCTCTCGGGCATGGTCTTCCTAGTATTAGCTAGTTCGTAAGTAGTTTGTAGATTTAGGGACTGATAACCCCGTAGTTAAGTCCCGTAAGCTATACATACATTTGAAACAAAATTTGAAATTTCTAATCAGTACATTATATATAATACATCTGATTGTTTTTTTCCGTTATCGTCGTCACCATCATCATTAGAGACTGATTATGCCTTTCAGCGTTCAGTCTGGAGCATAGTACCTCTAACAAAATTACTCCATGATCCCCTATTCAATGCTAACATTGATGCCTCGTCTGATGTTATGCCTTTTACTTCAAAATCATTCTGCACCGAATCTAAGTACTTTCTTCTTGGTCTACCTCGACTCCTCTTACCCTCCGCTGCCGAGCTCATGAGTGTCTTAGGCAACCTTGCTTCTCCCATGCGTGTAACAGGACCCCACCGTTTCAGTCTGTTCGCTCTAACTGCTTCATCTATGGTGTTTATTCCCAGTTTTTCTTTGATTTCCTCATTATGGACACCCTACTGGCATTGTTCCCATCTATTAGTATCTGCAATCATTCTTGCTACTTTCTTATCTGTAACCTTTCACTCCCATCCAACAAAGTTGGTCGAAAGATAGAGCGGTGCACTGGCTTAGTCTTGGTACTTACTTCCTTCCGTTATTATTCATTCCTTTCCTTCCTTTTCCGTTATTATTATTATTAATCTCTAACTAACAAGCTATCGTTCAGTTATTTGCATTGTTTATTCAGTTAGAAAAAAAATTAACAAATAGACAGAGGAAGCGCTCCAGAAAATCAAAATGTGAGGCGAATGCGCAGTGAGTGGTTTGCCACAGTCAACCCAACACCACGTACAGACAAGGCCTCACAACATCCCGTGCTACATCACACTGAGCAGGCCTCGGCCGCGGCCTGGTCAGTGTGATGTTGTGAGGCCTTGTCTGTACGTGGTGTTGGTCTAGAGCGGGCACTAGTACATTGCAGTGGCTTTGAGAAGACTGCGGTCAGTCCATTAAGCATGTAACATGCAATTGAGCGCCGGGAATTGTACGATTTAAGGGCATTAATAGCCAGAATGCAGAACAACAGAACTGGATAAAATTAATATATCGATTTAATACGCGCTAGTTATTGAGATCCTTTTTGTACGGCCGCAACAACCCAGAGTTTCAC
Source organism: Locusta migratoria (assembly GCA_026315105.1). NCBI lineage: Eukaryota > Metazoa > Arthropoda > Insecta > Orthoptera > Acrididae > Locusta > Locusta migratoria. The sequence continues at coordinate 460,084,453 of CM048744.1, forward strand.
TGTCTGATGGCGCATCTATCGCATCGTTGACATCACCGCTGCTTGCCTGTCTGCCGGCAGTTCAAGTGTTACGGCGCCCAGTGGAAGGCTGGTGCGGTGCTCGGGGGGTGTGGTAATTTGCATTTCTACATGGGACTTACATTTGTAGCTCGTTGTGGTTAAGTGCGCCGAATATACGACCACTTTTCTGATCTTTAAAGTGCTATCTTTTCGATGATCCGCATTTTAATTATACATCAGATCCTGCTTTGTGAGTGGGTACGTCGCACCAAAATTAGCAACAGTGCCTCCCAGCTGGTTGCATGTACCAGAGACCTACTAATTCTTAGAAACATGAAAACGTTTATGGACATTAAGTACGTATTCTCCCTTTGTTCTGACCGTTTTAGAAAATACGAGGCGCGTCCAGAAAGTAAGTTCCGTTTGGTTATATAAAACGAACGGGTACAGATACAGAAAAAATATTGATTGTACAAAAATCGACAACAGTTAAACTATTTTTCTACATAGCTTCCGAAATTTTGTAGGCAATTGTCATAGCATGGCACAAGGTTTTGTGTGCCTCTTTCATAGAATGCTGCCGCCTGTGTATTCAACCATGTGGTAACATTATCTTTCAGCTCGTCATCATCGTTGAAGTGTTTTCCACCAAGGACAGATTTTAGGTGTAAGAAGAGGAATACTGTCAAACATTTTTTTTCACGATAATGCCTGACCTTACACACCGATTGTCAACAAACAATTCTTATGGAAATTCCAATGGGACCTGTTTGATCATCCTCCATACAGCTCGGACCTCTCTCCTAGCGACTTTCATCTCTTCTTACACCTAAAATCTGACCTTGGTGGTCAACACTTCCACGATGATAAAGAGCTGTACCACATGGTTGAATACACAGCAAGCAACCTTCTGTGAAGGTTGCATGCAAAAACTTGCGGCACGCTATGACAAGTGTCTACAAAATTTCGGCTGTTATGTGGGAAAGTAGTTTAAGAGTTGTAGAATTTTGTGCAATAAAAATTTCTTCTGTATCTGTGTACAATTTCATTTTATTACCAAACGGAACTTACTTTCTGGACGCCCCTCGTATGTAGGACAGTCATTTTATTACACGACGGACGTCACTATTTTATTTTATTTTAATTTGCAGATTTTAATGTAACAATTAGAGCAGGCGATTACTGTTGTATCTCATTCTACCTTGTATTCTAAAACCCGATACCACATCTTTATTCATTCGTCAGATACCGTTTACACTTTTTTTACTGTCCATTTCCTTACAGCATATATTAAGAGCATGATCTAGTACATAGCATGTATCTAGTTTATTATGGTTGTTTTAATTATCCTTCATACATCAGGCAAAAATAAATACTTTGACATATCTGTCGGAACCTTTTTACTGCAGAAAAACCATGTTAATTATTAAGAAATACAATTTGTAATGCTGGAAATTTCTAGAAATGTATTTGTTGGACATTGTTGCAATTTGCGTAATTATCTCTAAATAAGCATATATTTCAATGAATCCAATTAATTTTTATTTTTAAAGGTATTAATTAAAACATTTCTTTCCGATTGGCTGAAACTGTCTATTTTATACGATCTCTGATAAGTGTATAAAAACACAGTAATTAAAAAAATATATCATTAGCTATCAATGAAACCATATTACATTAACTTCTGATATAAGGAATTAAATTTTTCACGAGAGCATCTGTAATGTGAAAACTTATTAAACTGCTCAATAATTACATTGTACGAAATTTACTCGTACTCTTCATGAAGTTCTAATTGTATCAAATTAATGACTATTTGTCAGTAATGAGATATATTGTAGAAAAGATATGAATAGAGGCGGATCCCGCCAATTCTTTGAGTAACATAATGAGCCTTAGTGTTGAGTCTTAGTCTTGTGTTATTCGTTTCTTGATTACTGTGTAGCAGTCAGTTCAGGAAATAAATGAAAAGGCATTACTCGATTAGATATTTGTTACACCCGCCAAACATAAAACCTACAACGTTACATAAATTATTATCTTTTGATGAAATACTTTTTATTGCCAGAAAATATCGGCAATTTAAGGGTCTTAGAAAACGAAAGTAGTGGTAAATTTCAAGATGCAATTGATGATGAGACGTAGTCTCGAATATCAGCTATTGCATACATCCAAGAACAACTGTTGCGGATCCCATTATTAACGATATTAACAATATGTTTTACGGAATTTGGTGTCTGCAGTTTGACAGTTCTTCGAATGTAAACTACGCGCTTGACAGAATAAAACAAACGTCCGCCACCATCAATACTTAAGATTATCAGCCTCATCGTAAAAACTTCTGACCTACGACCTGAGTGCTATTTCTACGAAGGTTATTCAAAATCGTTATCTAGTGTGTTCCGAAATGGCGAGATACTATACAATTTGTCCCCAAACATTTCGGCGGTACGATCTCTTCTTGCATGGGACTAAATACCAAACTTTTTATGTGCTGTGTCAGACTTCAGGACCCGAAAGTCGTCTGCTCGTCAACAAGAAAAAAAGATCCTATTAATATAATCTTCCTGTATTGTGTAATTTCAATGACAGATCCTTGCGCAGATAGAAGAAGCATATGATTCTAGGTTTGCATTTCTTTAAACGGTCACTTTGAAATAAATGTTTTAAAGTTCCATTAAAGATCGAACTGTCAAATAGAAGTTCGTAACTGTTCTGGTTGCTAAAGACACAGATATTACACGTCCGGTTCACTGGTAATCGATTGCTTTATAAGATTTCGATATATTAAAATGTTAAAAATTGATAAAAGTCTTCGTGCTTTATTTGTCAAACAAAATAACTTTACGTAAATGTGTTCTTTCAAATTGTAAAATAGTTTGACAGTAAATAATACTTCCGTTCCTATAAATGAATATATTTCCTGTAAAATTTCTATAAATATCAAAATAATTATCGTTGGCACTTGGTTAACTTTCGAGACACAATGACATTTATTGCTCTCACAATACAGATCATGACTCAACGACAGTTACATAGAGACTGAGTTTATGGTCTTTTTGATTTTACACGACAGTTTCCATAATAATGTCAATATCCGCGACGATAACCGCAGAGACTAGCATATTCTTGCCTCGTGGCCGTCGACCCGCGGCTTGAAGGGGCTAGATGTTCATTCCTTGAGCTCGGCGTCTAAGATGTTGCTCTCGTAGGTTTAATCGCCGTCACAGAAAATGAAACACTAGAAACATACAAAACTCTTTTAAGAATCACATAACATAAAACATTTACACAAAAATCATTTAAAAACATAAAATATAAACATAATCTTCTGCGAAACTGAGCTTACATAAGATAGTAGTGGAGACAATAATCCGTCCCACTACATGTCGTGCATCCCCAGTAGAGTAACAGGCATAGATTTATCAAAATCTTCCTCTACCACAGACTGGTAACACGTACACCACCAGAATTGTCAGCTCTTATCTTCTTCCCTTTCTCCACCGTACAGACATTCCCCTGGCGACTACTATGAAGGATATAGTCCAAATATTGGGCTGTTATCATGAAAACCGAGTTTTTTTAAGCACAGATGTCGCGAAATATGTTCCAATATCGCATGTAAGATGTCGCTGGCTGTCATCAGAGGGCAAGAGTGCCACCAGAGGAGGGGCTCACCTTCTGGAGGCCGCCACCTGCCGAGGAAGCAGGGGCAGGGCAGTGCCGGCTCCGGTGGCTGCCGGGGGCCCACTCAGCTAATTGACACTTTACACCCCGGCGCGGACGACGCCCCATCCACCGTAATGGGGTGCCAGCGGCTCCATACCGCTACTGCGCGCGCATCGCTGATAGAAACGTAGGCCTTGGTGCATCGCCAGTTGAGAGAAGAATGATACTTACTCCGCGATATCGAAACAAGTTTCCTAGAATCGAGTTTGATTCCAAGATGAAATCGTTGTGCTCAGAAATTAAAGGAATTGGCGTTCCTCAGGGAAGTGTTATGGGTCCCCTACTTTTCCTTTTATTTATAAACGATTTAGGAGACAATCTGAATAGCTCTCTTAGACTGTTCGTGGATGATGCTGTCGTTTATCGGTCAGAGAACTCAACACAGGAGCAAAATCAACTGCAAAGCAACATAGACGAAATTTCTACAAGGTGCGAAAATTGGCAGTTGACAGTAAATAATGAAAAGTGTGACCACTAAATGAAATCCGCTGAGCTTCAGTTACACGATAAATCAGTCAAACCTTAAGGTCGTAAATTCTACCGAATACCTAGGAATTACAATTACGAACAACTTAGACTGGAGAGAACACATAGAAAATATTGTGAGGGAAGGCGAACCAAAGATTACGTTTCATTGGCTGAACGCTTCGAAGATGCACCAGCTCCAGCAAAGAGACTGCCTAGATAACACTTGTGTGTTCTCTCCTGGAGTACTGTTGTCCAGTGTGGGACCCTAACCAGGCGGGACTGACGGAAGACATTCAGAAGGTTCAAAGAAGGGCAGGTCGTTTTGTTTTATAACGTTTCATGGGGGAAACCGTCACAGAAATAGTTAAAGGAACGACGTTATTCGTTGCAGCCAGATCTGTTTGCGAAATTTTAATCATCAACTTTCACATCTGAATGTGAAAATATTTTAGGAGCATCCACCTGTATAGGGGGACATGACCATCCCAATAAAATAAGAGAAATCAGATCGAAAAACGGAACGATTTAGGTTTTCTTTCTTCCCGCGCGCTATTAGAGAATGGAACGCTAGAGAAAGATTATAAAAGTGGTTAACGAACCCTCTGCCATGCACTTAAATGTGATTTGCAGAGTATGTATGTAGATGTAGATGTAGAAGTGGTAGAAAGACACCGCTTACCAGATGTTTTACAAATACAAATAAATATAACTAGTTACAAGAGAGTAAATGAGTTAAAATATCTTGGTGCATTTTTATCAGAAAAAACATCAAGTAAAGTAGAAATAAAAGCATGAATTGAAGCTGGACATAGGGCCCTCATTGTATTGAAGTCTCGGTATGTGTCAAGAGAACTAAAAGAACGCTCATATAAGTCATTGATTCTCTCTGTAATTCTCTGTGTCTGCCAAAGCTGGAGCACAAGTAAACAAGATCTAAATAATTAATAAAATCTTCTCGGGTTACAGACCGCGTCATGTGGTTTACTGCCCACGAGCTTTTGACAGATATCTCGAACCTGTTAGATACGCTTTAAAAGCTGACTCGACTTTCTTTGGTGTCTGGCTGTTGCACGTCCAATTTTTACTTCTGGAAACAGAGAATGTTGGGTGAAGGAATCATTGTGGGCCACCTGGGGGCCATACATGTAGCTGCCAGGGCGCGTTCTCTCCATTGTCTTCTAAAGAGCCTTTCTTTGCTTGGCATCTGTTGTGAGGTTCCCAGCAATAGACCTCTCCTTTGAAAACAAACGTGAGGCTTATGTACCATGTCACACAGTTTTATCTATCCAGTGGCAGCGTCACAAAATATGCAGCATACGAAGATGCACTGACCTCTGCGAGTACCATGAGTGAGGTACTAAATTACTCAGAAAAAATAAGGTCATTTCCTGTACATAAAAATGGCATTTAAGCAATTATTACATGTGTGCTGCAGAGAAAATGACATTCCAGTGTGGATATAACCATGGCAATGGTGATGTCAGCGCACCTGTCAAATCTGAGTTTGCTAGATATCTTGCACCCACAGTAGCTGTGTACCACATGAGTACTGCCCAGCAACTGTCATCTGGCCTTGCAGCGTCCACTGGAAGAGCTGTGTCGGCGAATACGATCAACAGAAGGTTTCAAAAGGGTGGCCTTTATTTTTGGGGACATGCTTCTCTATAGAAGAGAATGTATGGAGTGGTCATCATGCTACCTGAATGGTCGAAAAGTGGACCAATATTCTTTTTACAGACGTCCCAATTTGGCTTGGAAAGTGATTTCCCTTGGATTCAGGAACAAAACGTTGTAGAAAGAGACTGATATCGAGGAGCATCCATAATGGTGGAAGGGTAATGTTGATGGCCCAAAAACCTATTTCTGAAATTGTACAGGAGAACTGGCAAGGTATAACCAGTGTTCCATATTGTAACAAGATCTGTAGTCAGTATGTGCGGTTGTTGCGAGATGTTGTGAGCCTTGACTTCGTATTGACAGGTGCTAATGCTTGATCTTATACAGCTCCGGAGGTTGACGTGTTCTTAGAAGATATTGCCCGCAAGCCGAAACCTGCTCAAGTTCCAAATTTGAAAACCACAGACCATGTGTTGGATGAACTAGGGAGATGAGTTATGTCACGTCAGAATCCACCAACCACTTTTCAAGGCTTGCGAGAAATTCATCAGGAAGTATGAGCGCTGTTGTAAGTTGAGATTAATGAAATCTTTCACAGCATGTCCTACATTAGTCAGGCCTGTATGGATGCTAGCGATTGTAATTACCCTTTCTGAGCACATTAACACATAATGTGATTGCAAATCCGTTACATTGAAAAATACGGAGATTTCCGTTTGTTGCATTCACTTTGGTCAAACGTTTTCTCTTTTCTCTCTGTACCATACCAGCATTAGTTACTCAGAACCTACAAGGCTGGAAGGTAACGCTAATCTAACAGCCGCAGACGAGCTTAAGTACAGCTATGTATTACGATATGTAGCACAGGACTACATTGTTTAAAGCACATCGACCTAGCGAGGTGTAGAAACCGCAAAGGCAGCATTTCTGAGGCGTTCAGATCCATTGATCATTACACATGGATAGCGTAGCATGTTTATTGGACACCCATACAGGTACAAATATGGCTAAACAAATGTGGCAAAAAGCGCATCCTAAAACATAACGTTGAGGCTAAGGCATGCTGTATCAGCACTGCAGCTCTGTCGACGATGGGGCTGTGTCAGCGTGCCACTGAGATTGTCGCAATTAGGTCCCGCCACTCGCTGCTGGCAAAGGGCAGACCGCCGTGACCCCTGAGTCGTGAGTTCAGCGCCAGTGCAGAGCGGGCATCTGCTACCGGCATCGCCCTCCTGACCACCGCCATAGTCCGAAGGACGCCGCCGGGTTGCCGCCGGTCATCAGCTGTGCACCTCATGGAGCCACTGACGCTCGCACTTACTCGGTGAGCATCGCCAACAGACGCGGCTCCTCCGTTGAAAGAAGAAATGTTTGTTAAGCTGCTGGGACTTAACTACGGGGTCATCAGTCCCTAAACTTACAAACTACTTATCTACTACCTTATACTAAGGACGGCACAAATATCCATGCCCGAGGGGGGATTTGAACCCCCGACCGTAGTGGCCGTGCGGACCGTGACTGGAGCGCCTCAGTCCCCTCGGCCACCGCGGCCGGCGGCTCCTCCGTAACCAATTCAGAGCGACCAGCAGGAGTTGTTTCACATCAGCTCTGCCAATTAGCAGTTTATGAACTGACCTGTAAATCTAACCTCTAGACAATATTTTGAAGGTTTCAAACCTATACTGCGCACAAAAACTTACAACTGTCGATAGCCTTTTTGAGTTGCAAATTTCTTTAACAATCAAAAACATTTTTTTATTTACTTTCATTTGTAGTTCTCCATTATAATTAACATGGCATTTATCTAGCCACATGGACGCATTTATGTCAACCTACTATGTGCATGTACTAATGCATTTTATTTGACTTCATTTGAAACGTACGTTCTAACAGTATTATTGTTCGTTTATGCATTTGTATTTCGGTGGTGTTTGTTAGCATATTTTTACAATTGACAAATGTAATACCTGTTTCCATAGCTTCCCACAAGCCTCCCCCACAATTTATTCAATTATTTCATTAATTTAACATCTTATTTAATTCCACGTATTTTGTTACCTTGACTATTGACTACTTACGCCACTAAAGAATATGTTACACAGCGCATTTGCTACCGATCCTGGTATCCACGCTCACCGTTTCCCATCAGTGGCCGTGAATGCCTTCAAATGCGCTCTCATTTTTTATCCTTTAACTGACATTTCCTTGACTGTAGGGAGGACGTCCGTACTATTCCGTACTATATCGCTTTGCTGCGGTGCGCACGGCCGTTCGCCGTTGGGGGTTCGAATCCTTCCTCGGGCATGGATGTTTGTGTTATCCTTACCATAAGTTACTTTAACGTAGTGTAAGTAGTTTGTATGCCTAAGGACTGACGACCAATGTTGTTAAGTCCCATAGATTTACAAATATTTGAACATTAGATTTTGATTGTAGAGAGGTTCAGGTACTGTGGTATGTCATTATAGTATGTACCACTTTTTATTCTATTAACCGAAGACTCTGGATTAGACGATGTTCTGTCTGAACTGCTGATATCGTTAATTGTTCCATCTGGTATGCAATGTGTATGAGAAAGGGGAAATTGCCTCAGACTTCAAGAAGAATATAGTAATTCCGATCCATAAGAAAGCAAGTGCACACAAATGTGAAAATTACAGAATTATCAGTTCAATAACTCATGGTTGGAAAACACTAACACGAATTATTTGCAGACGAATGGAAAAACTGGTGGAATCCTACGTTGGGGAAGATCAGTTAGGACGTATGAGAAATATAGGCAACACTCAAATTACGACTTATCTTTTAAGATAGATCTCGAGTAAGCTTTTGACAATGTTTACTGGCATACAGTCTTTCAAATTCTGAAGGTAGCATGGGTAAAATATAGAGAGCGAAGAGTTATATTCAACTTGTAGAAAAACTATACAGCAATTGTAAGAGGTGAAGAGCATGAAAGGGTCGCAGATGTTTGGAATGGAGTAAAGAAGGGTTTTTCCCTTTCCTCAGTGTTGTTCAGTCTGTACACTTAACAAGCTGTGAAGGAGCCGAGAAGGAATTAAAGGGGAAGAAATAAAAAACTTTTGGTTTGTCGATGACACAGTAATTCTGTCAGAGACAGCAAAATACCTAGGAGAGCAATTAAACGAAATGCAAGGTACAATAAGATGAACATAGCGAGACATAACACTGCTCAAAACAATTACGGGGTCAGATGAGATATCATTATCAATATATATAGTAAAGTATGTTATTCATATATTGGTTACAAATGAAATTTGAATGCGATACAGTACAATATTTTGTTGTCTCAGCTCTTTACTTACTCTGGGGCTACCTTAATAGCGAAAAGGTCATTCTCGTTGCCCCTAATATGGGGTTACTACAGTTGCACAACTGCGTGCCAAGAATAATACTAGGTTATCAATCAGCTCTTGAAGGATATTTGACCGTTCTTTGATGATTGCAATATCCGGCTCTCCATCCTTTGTGGAAGGTGCTGGTACGGCTGCAATTCGTCTTCTAAGTGCATCCCAGACAGAAACCGCGTTTAAGTCTGGTGAACAATCTGGCCACTCGATTCGTTCAATTCCCCCAGCTTTAAGCATGATGTCCACCAGTGTCTACCTGTGGGGACGAGTGTCATCGCCCGCCTATAGGAACCCAAGCCCTGGCACCAGCGTAGGGCACAACAAAAGTTCGAAATATCTCGTTTCTATATCTTTGAGCACTATGTATAAATTTTAAGGTTAGTGGTTTCTTACAGTTTCACAAGTGGAAATAATTGTATGACAGAATCCGAAACTGATTCGTTTGTCCTTCTGTAGGATTTTTAATTAGTACCAGCAGGCACGCAGTTCTTTAACCTGGCATTCGATGTGGGCATTAGGCGAAGACGCGATATCCAGTATGCCTTGCTAACCGCAAAACAAGTCCCGAAATAGCAGTCATGAACGTCCATTAAGTTAATTACTTTTAATGTGGAATTAACGAGTTCATTGAGACTCTATGTTTCATTGGTCATTTATAATGTAATCAGACCTGGTATGTAATTATTGGCAAGGGATTTTATGTAATACACCAGAAGACGCAACGGATAGTCGTTGCGAAACAGGTCGTGTAGTAGTCTAAAATCCTCTAAATTACAGCTGCTGTGGCCTAAGTTCCTTCTTTCAGTAAAGCTTTATATTTTTAATCCATCTTTTCTTACTTAACAGATCGAAAGTTTCATGCAAAAATAATAATAATATGGTGTTTTTACCAAGTTATAACTGAGAAATTAAAATTACAGAAAAACATAATCTAGAGAAAACGAACCCCGAAAATTACTGCTTATTCCCTATGGTCCGCGCACCATGCATGGATGGCGGGTGTTTACCTTCGCTTACTGGACACTTGTCACGTTACTTCGTATGTGCGCTACGGACCGTATTCTGCAATTATATTTCATCATGTTCCCTGTCCTCTTGGTTTGATGGACGTGGTCACACACTGTCTATGATTTTGACCTAATTTGGCAATAACGGTGACCGCGATTTTTTGTACATTTTAAACTCTTCATTTGCGAGACTACTCCAAGTGTAATCTACTAAGTGTCGTTAGTTATTATTTCCATAAACTGAACCAGATAACTCCACTGGCCGTAGTTCCGACCATGTATTTAACATGGATTAATTTACTGGTGATAAGAACGCCATAGAGGCAATAATTTATGAAACTCTAGTTTTACGATCCAGATTTACCGCTTCTTTTTGGTAATCTAGACGGTATTGGTGCGTAGAGTTTCCAGGGGCCGGCCGCGGTGGCCGAGGGGACTGAGGCGCTCCAGTCACGGTCTGCACGGCCACTACAGTCGGGGGTTCGAATCCCCCTCGGGCACGGATATTTTTGTCGTCCTTAGGATTAACTAGTTCATAAGTAGTTTGTAAGTTTAGGGACTGATGACCCCGTAGTTAAGTCCCATAAGCTATAGAAACATTTGAACATTTGAACTTTCCAGGCGTAATAACTGATAATATTCATCTCGGGTTTGCAGCCGGATACCATCGTCAATTAAACACAATATTTTGGCAGACCAACTGGCTGCCATCTTCAGGTGAGTGCGCAGATTACACTTACTCATCTGAAGATAGCAGACATTTGGTCTGCCGAAATATTGTGTTTAGTTGACAATGGTATTCGGCTGCACCCGAGATGAATATTAATCTAGAAGGTAGTTAATCTGAAGCAAAGAGAAACTTTTTTTCATTTCTGGTACTTGTGCGGGGTCAGTAGTATGCCGTCGTGTTTCCGTTGTGGGGTTGTGTGCCGTCTGGCTTTCACTTCCTGTGTAAATCTAATTTGTATTCTGTGTTAACGTTTTAGTGTCCTTACCGGATGGAGCAAACTGCCTGGGGTGTCGACCGAAATGGAGCTCGTTATTATCCTTTGCCCAATTTATGTGACGCAGACCGTTTACTTGCCTGGGGTCTGTTATTCACAAAAGCAGCCGGTACAGTCTGGCTGTTCACCATTGTTCCTTTTCGTATTTTCGAAGCTAACATTCTATTACAGTTTACTTCCTTTCCAGCTTCACAAGTGTGCATTAATTTAGATCTTTTCCTGTTTTCCTTTTAACTTACAGATTCAGCTTTCTCCCTTCAAAGATCTTCATATATGTATACATAACATTTTAAATTAAACTACAATCTGCCTATTGTCTTTGTATTTTGCAATTTTCAGCTTCATTTCGTTATTTTACTTTTTCATGTGGTATTTGTGCCTGTTGATGTAGTAATGCTTCGTATTTCAAAACCAGTTTAGAAATATCTGTTACATAATTTATTATCTTTCAAAATTTCCTGTACGATAAAAGTGAAAAATTCTTTCAGCTAATATTTTTTAATTTTTTTCAGAAATGTTTACGCGTCGTGCAAACTTTGTCGTACAATGTTTTAAATTTTTCTTTGCAAAATAAGTGAAAGTTCGTGGATACCGTATTAGCTGCATTCTTATCATTTACTAGGTCCACAACCGTTTACGAACCGTTATAAGGGCATCTTCCAGTAGGTACTTGTTATTCAATAGGGCGATACGAAGGGCGAACTGAACGAGTTCTAGGTTGTGTGCAAAGTTATATTCTGGTACGTAAGGAAGTACAATGGAAATTTATTTCATTTTCGCGCAGCAACTTACTGTTTCCATTACTAGATTACCATTTCTGATTATCCCTGTAAGAGGTTTCTGAATCTGAATTTATCATTTCCATTATGGAAAAATTACAAGTGACAGATAAACAGTGGTCATTTACAGCATCTCGTCACAAAAATAATTCTGAAAGAGCAACGTACTACCTTTTGCTCTATTCTCTCCTGCTACGTGATGCACTGTTCGCGAATTAACTTAGAACAATTCCGTTTTCTGAACTGTTGCATCATTGTTGGTATCGAAAAGTGACACGGTTGGAAGCAGCCTATACGAGGGTAAGTTAGAGTGCAAAAATGTTCTAGAACTGGGCTTGATTTTTTAAAAGCACACTTCAAACGATTCCATTATCATCTTTTTCTCACAGGCATGAATACACACTGCGAGGGTGAAGAACGAGGTGAGAGTTTGGGGTGAGTGTTTAAATAGGGAAAGATTAAGATTTTAAAACTCACAACCACCAACTGCGAACCAAATTCCTAAACATGCAAAAACACTGTAACCGTGATTGCTACTGTTTGACTCGTTTTCTAGGGGATGATATCACACGTCCGCAGCTTTCCTTCCCTGCATATGATTAACAAAAAAATTATAATAAAGTAAGTTCATGTGAGAAAAGGGTGTATTAACTACTATTTTTGAAAACACGTGAAAGTTCACTTTATGTTGTTTAGTACACCATATTAAAACCCTTTGGCTGATACGTCTGTACGTCAACACATTTATCAAATAAAGTTATAGCTCGTGAGCCCCTAGACAAAATGAACATTTCTCACAAATTGTTTTCACACCATGTGCCTGTCTCTCAAACACCACTTATGTTCTTGCCTATGCAACGACACATGTTACATTAACAAAACACAAAACACCTTGTTCCACCGGCTAAATATTCACAACACACAGTAGCACTCGATTCAGCTTGGTGCAGTCTACGACGAGCAACCACACCTGGCAATTGCCACACAAAAATCTATAGTCTCCACCTGGAGAACCACATGCCGACCGTGCAGAGCGACGCCGCGCCCGGCCAGCTACCGCATTTGCTCCCGAGTACTGACTACTTGGTCCGCGCGCTCGCGCGCCAAAAGACCAACTGCCGGGTTTTTTCCCCTACGTCATCAACTTCCCCATGTGAGCTGTTCTAACCGACTTGCCAACGTACAGCGCTCAGCCAATACATTTCTAAAACTTTACTTAAAATCAAAATAATTACACTACACATTAAACAAATGTCTTCTTAGGTTTTTTATATTGGTATAAACATCTTTTGTACCATTTATTATAATCGTGCAATTTCTTATATCAGAGATAAGTGATTTAACTGAACATTTCAAGATAAAATACACAAGATTAATTGAAAATAAAATGAGAAATAGTTAATACATTATTTTTATAAGCAAACATTGCCATGCTAGTTGTGTAACTGTCTTTTATTCATTGGTAGTTTATTACTTTTCATTGTCAATTAAACATATGTGACTATATCAGCTAATGTATTGTTTATTTGTCAACAGGCTATTCTGTAATGAGGGCCTTAAAGGTTCCTAAATGCATCGTATTACTTCAAACGCAGGTAGTATTAGAATATTTTATTTCACGCTGTGCACTGCACTGTGCCTGGCACTCGCCATTGTCCCTCTCTCCCTTCACCGGAAACGAGCCTGGAAAATCCTAAGCTGGAACAAGCCACCAATGTCGGCCTGCTCGCTGGGCTCCCGTCAGCTACAAGCACACAGCAAATCTCAACGTGGAGAATTTCTACGTATGGCCTAACTATAAATGTTGTCACCCAACTGCGTACATACATTGCTACCATAATTAATAAGATTAAAATTGTGTAACATTTAGTGCATTGGCATGGTCAATGTTTGTAGTGAACTTCATACTGTTTAATTATCAAATGCTATTCATTACCAATATTTCTATTGGGCGGTAATCTCACAATAACCCAACTTGAAGGCAGTGAGAAAATTTCCCAATATTTGTACCATTAAGACCATTTATAAATTAACACAATAACTCTCATAGTGTGTGCATATTTTTAAGAAAAGAATCCTTATAACTAATTACATCCATAAAATTTATGTGTGCCTGTTGTTTATATACAGAATTGACACCAAATTTATAATAGTATTAACCTTTAGTCTTTAGAAGACTTTGTCCTACATGGAAAAACTAAAATTATCACTATAAAAACTTTTGACTGGGTACACTGCACTTGTTTAAAGGAAATCTCTCACCACTTTGACACTGAGAACCCCAGAGTCATCGTTGCAGAAACTCTGGCCCATGGTGTATGGTCCTATGACTCCGTCATGTCAACCAACATGCAGTTTAGATTCATGGCACTGGATCAAGCGTTCTTGTTCACACATGTCATATCCACCTTACATGGAACAGGTAGAACAGAAGGCACCCATGAGTCAACATAGACAAAAGTTTGTCTGGACACTAGGATTCGGTTGGATTTGTATCCCACCCCTCTGCCATCCAGACTTGGTGCAATTGAAACTAAGCATTGAGACATGTACAGTAACATGCAAATCAACAGAATTAAGAACTCACAGTGGCTTGTGTTAGTTATGATCAGATTAACCCAAAACTACATGCCTGCACTCTCATCAGCCATAGCTTCAGATGAAACAGACAAGAGAATATGTGGCCTACTTGGAGTATTACTCCATCAAATAAAAAAAAAAAAAAAAAAATAAAAAAAAAATAAAAAAAAACCTGCCTGTGTCAAAAATATATCTTAAAGCTCAAATAATACTACCAAAGGAATGTTATCATAGAGAATTTTCTCTTCTATCATAATGACACCTACAAACAAATACAAATCCTATACCCTCGCACCAAAAAAAAATAAATAAATAAATAAATAAATAAATAAAAAAATAAAAAAAATAAAAATAAAAAAAATAATAATTTCTACTGGTGTGAGGTTAAATTTGCATCCCCGTCATCAGCCTCACGTGCTTTCCACAAGTACTCCCCACAATAAAATATCTGAGGTTAAAGTCTAATTTCAAAATTAGTTTATCACAAAACATCTACTGCCTGCCTCAATGACCACCACTTTCTCATTCTCCGAGTCACCCCACAACTCACACCACATAGCCATCCCTGCTCACATATACACACACATAAACAGTACACTCCCACTTTATCCTTTAGTATTAGCATACACACATACATATATGTACAGTCTTGTACCACTGTTGAACTGCAAAATCTGATGTTATCATATATTTCAACAACAAGGAAAAGAATATATAAAGAAAGCATGTAAACATGACCCCAATGCTTAAATCTAAACACATACATAAATAATAACACAGACAACAGAATAAATATACACAAATTCTTAAACTACTATATACACTGCTTTGGATCTCATACTTCATGATTTATAGTGGTTTATGGCAGTTGCAGTTGCAGTGTGACATTAAATCTTTATCATTTACAAAAAATTTTAATTTCACCTTCTTCATGCATCCCTCCACACTTAATTATAGCACTTTATCCTTGTATTCCAACTGAGCTTCATATTTGCACAGAAAATCACTTCCTAACAGTAGATTTAAACATAGACCTTTTATAACCAATAAATCTTGAATAAACAGCTCCTCCTCAATGATTACTTCAAATTCTGAGTTCCCTGCATTTAACACCACTATTTTTCTTGCAAAAGCATAATTTTCTTTTTCCCATTCCAGTGGCTCTACTGTTTTTAAATATTTGAGGAATTGGATCCAATCATCTTGCCCATAATCATGTACTTCTTTATTAACCCAACGTGACTTTAACCCATCAATATCCATTTCATGACACTGTTCATTATTATGAATAATAAAAAATTGTTTTTCCTCCTCCTCATCAACTAACCCCTCCTGTACATCTCTCAGTCCCTCACTTATCTCATCATGATCTAGGGTACACATGCGTAAT
Organism: Locusta migratoria; assembly: GCA_026315105.1. Classification (NCBI taxonomy): domain Eukaryota; kingdom Metazoa; phylum Arthropoda; class Insecta; order Orthoptera; family Acrididae; genus Locusta; species Locusta migratoria. The sequence continues at coordinate 460,100,398 of CM048744.1, forward strand.
CCCCTTAACTGATCATGCTCATTGTCCCCATTCACACACTCTTTCAACACATTGTAATAAGTCTGATCCCTATTATATTGTTTGCCTACTCTGTCCAAGTAATCATATTTGCGCAATAGCCAATCATCTGGTGCCCTCTTCCTAATCCAGTTTATTTTTTCAATAATACCTCTGTCCTGTCCCAACACATCATTAGTTACAGGTGGGTGTACATCAGTATTGACAATTTCACCTACTTCAGAAACATTCACACTTCTCTCATTATTCATACTAGACCCAGTGCCATTTATTGTTTTTACTGGATCACATTTAATCTTTTTAAATTCAGAACTCCATTCAGTCTCATTCACACACTCAACACCACTTATCCCATGTATCACTTTTGTGCTGGTTCCAGTGTCATTAATTTTTATTGCTGGACCAGTTAATATACAACTAGCATTACACTCATCACTATTTTCACATTCGCCTTCATTCAATCTTTCTACAACAACCATGTTGGCTCCAGTACACTCACTGGTTTTAGTTGGGCCAGTTTGTTTATAAATCCCATTATCACTATTCACAATCACACTTTTACATTAGTCAACACTGGTGCCTCTGAGTCACTCAAAACTAAGGCTAACCCAACACTATTGTCATCCTCCTTACATTTGGTATTGAATAAATTTCACACATCATATTCCCCTTTACTGTCCTCATTCCTATCCTTTCTCCTCCTGTTTGCCTTTCTTTTGTCATGTTGCATGGACCAATCCCCAAACATTTCCTCACTACCTATAACACATACTTTCCTCTCTTTTCTCCCTTTCCTTGTTTACTCTATTTATGTTTTCTTCCCTCTTTTCTTTATCCTTGCCCTTGTGAACTCCTACTTCCTCTTTCCTATCATCATCTCTGTCCATGTGACATAGTTTTTCCTCCCTTCTCTCCCCATCTCTATTCCTACTGTAATTATGGTCATTAGATCCCCTGTTATCCCATCTTCTGGTCCTGTTATTAGAATAGTTCCTTGTCCCAAAACGGACCTCATTTGGAACAAATCTTAGTTTTCCTGATTCTGTCTCTGATTTTCTCTCCTACTGTTATCCCCATTCCTATTTCACCTTTCTGCCTTTGATTTCTCCTATCATTTTCCCATGTTTCCCTCTGGCTTCTATTATCCCAGTTGTCTCCTCTGTTATTGTTACCTCTCCAATTTTCATTTAAATTTCTCTCTCTATTGTGGTTTCCCTGGTTGTGACCCACATTTCTACTGCCTCTGTTTTCATTGTGGTTCACATGCTGTGTCCCCTGATCTATCTTTTATACAAATTCAATGAAATTCTCAGCTAAATCTGTGGGATGGTGAAGTAACTGCCAATGCAAATCTGCAGGTAACCTTCTATGTCGTTGTTGTTGTTGTGGTCTTCAGTCTGGAGACTGGTTTGATGCAGCTCTCCACAATACCCTATCCTGAGCAAGCCTCTTTAACTCCACATAAGAACGGCAACCTACATCTGTCTCAATCTGCTTACTGTATCCATCTTTTGGTCTTCCTCTGCTGTTTTTACCCCAGACACTTCCCTCCAACGCTAAATTCACAATTCCTTGATGTCTAAGAATGTGCCCTACCAATCTATCCCTTCTTTTAGTCAAGGCATGCCAGAAATTTCTTTTCTCCCCAATTCTGTTCAGTACCTCCTCATTAGTTACGTGATCCACCCACATAATCTTCAGCATTCTTCTATAGCACCATATTTCAAAAGCCTCAATCCTCTCCCTGTCCGCACTGTTTATCGTCCATATTTCACTCCCATACAAGGCAACAATCCATACAAATGTCTTCAGAAAGGGCTTCCTTAGACTTAAATCAATATTCGATGTTAACAAATTTCTCTTTTTCAAGAACGCTTTTCTACTCATTGCCATTCAGCATTTTATATCCTCTGTACTGCGACCATCATTTGTTATTTTACTGCCCAAGTAACAAAACTCATCTACCTCCTTTATTGCTTCGTTACCTAATCTAATTCCTACATCATCGCCTGATTTTCTTAGACTGCACTCCATTACCTTAGTTTCGCTCTTGTTAATGTTCATCTTATATGCACCTTTCAGCACACTGTCCATTCCGTTCAGTTGCTCTTCCAGGTCCTTTGCTGCATCTGACAGAATTACTATGTCGTCGGCAAAACACAATGTTTTTAATTCTTCCCCCTGAACTTTAATTCCTTCACCAAATTTCTCCTTGCTTTCCTTTATAGATTGCTCAATGTGCAAATTGAATAACATTGGAGAAAGGCTACAACCTTGTCTTACTCCCTTTCCAACCACTGCATCTCTTTCATGCCCTTTAACTCTGACAACTGCTGTCTGGTTTTTGTACAAGTTGTAAATAACCTTACGCTCCCTATATTTTACTCCTCCTTGCTTCAGAACTTGAAAGAGTTTATTCCAATCAACATTGTCAAAAGCCTTCTCCAAATCTACAAAAGCTAGAAATGTAAGTTTGCCTTTTCTGAATCTATCTTCTAGGATAAGCCGTAAAGTGAGTATTGCTTCCCGTGTTCCTACATTTCTCCTGAACCCAAACTGATCTTCCCCGAGGTCAGCTTCTACCAGCTTTTCCATTCTCCTGTAGATAATTCGTGTTAATATTGTGCAACCATGACTTATTAAACTGATGGTTCCGTAGTTTTCACACCTGTCTGCACCTGATCACTTTGGAAACGGGATTATAACATTTTTCTTAAAGTCTGAGGGTACTTCACCTGTCTCATACATCTTACACACCAGGTGAAACAATTTTGTCATGGCTGGTTCTCCCAGAGACTTCAGTAGCTCTGAGGAAATATCATCTACTCCAGGGGCCATGTTTCGACTTAGGTCTTTCAGTGCTCTGTCAAATTCATCTCTCAGTATAGTATCTCCTTTTTCGTTCTCATCTATTTCTTCTCCCCCTTCTACAATATTGCCGCTAAGTTCATTTCCTTCATAGGGCCTCTCTATATACACTTTCCACCTTTCAGCTTTCCCTTCTTTGCTGAGAACTGGTTTTCCATCAGAGTCCTTGATATTCATAGAGCTGTTTTCCTTATCTCCAAATGTTTCTTTTATTTTCCTGTAGGCTGCATCTATTTTTCCCCTATTTATAAATTCTTCTACATCCTTGCATTTGCCTTCTAGCCACTCCTGCTTAGCCATTTTGCACTTCCTGTCAATCTCATTTTTAGTCGTCTGTACTCTATTTTGCCTGTTTCATTTACTGCATTTTTATATTTTCTCCTTTCATCGATTAAATTTAGTATCTCCTGTGATATCCAAGGATTTTTTGTAGGTCTTGCCTTCCTGCCTATTTTGTCCTCTGCTGTCTTCACTATTTCATATCTCAATGCTACTCATTCCTCCTCTGCTGTCTTATTTCCTCCCGTTTCTGTCAATTGTTGCCTAAAGCTCACTCTGAATTTTTTAAGAACTTCAGGTTTCTTCAATTTATCCAGGTCCCATCTCCTTATTTTCCTACCTTTTTGTAGTTTCTTCAGTTTCAGCCTACAGTTCATAACCAACAAGTTATGGTCAGAGTCTATATCAGCCCCTGGGTATGTTTTACAGTTTAAAACCTGGTTCCGAAATCTATGTCTTACCATTATAAAATCTATCTGGTATCTCCCGGTGTCTCCTGGTCTCTTCCACGTATACAACCTTCTTTTGTGATTCTTAAACCAGGTGTTAGTTATAACTAAATTATGTTCCGTGCAAAATTCTACCAGGCGGCTTCCTCTTTCATTCCGTTTGCCCAGACCATATTCACCTACTATCTTCCCTTCCCTTCCTTGTCCTACTACCGAATTCCAGTCTCCCATAACAATTAAGTTTTCTTCTCCCTTAATTGTATGAATAATTTCCTTTAGCTCCTCATATATTTCTTCGATCTCATCATCATCTGCAGAGCTAGTTGGCATATAAACCTGTACTACTGTTGTCGGTGTTGGCTTTGTATCTATCTTGACTACGATAATGCGATCACTGTGTTGCTCATAGTAGTTTACCCGCGTTCCTATTTTCTTATTCATTATCAGACCTACTCCTGTAACACCCCAACTGATTTTGTATTTATAATCCTGTACTCGCCTGACCAGAAATCCTGTTCCTCTTTCCAACGAACTTCACTAATCCCCACTATATCGAACTTCGACCTATCCATTTCCCTTTTTAAATTTTCTAGCTTCCCTACCCGATTAAGGGATCTAACATTCTACGCTCCGATCCGTAGTATGCCAGTGTTGTCTTTTCTGATGATCACATACTCCTGAGTAGTCCCCGCCCGGAGATCCGAATGGGGGACTATTTTACCTCCGGAATATTTTACCCGAGAGGATGCCATCATCATATGTTCATACAGTAGAGCTGCATGTCCTCGGGAAAAGTAACGACTGTGGTTTCCCATTGCTTTCAGCCGTTCTCAGTAACTGTGTGGCAAAGCCACATTAGCTGATGTTACAAGGCCAGCTCAGTCAATCATCCAGACTGTTGGCCCTGTAACTACTGAAAAGGCTGCTGCCCCTCTTCAGGAACCACACGTTTGTCTGGCCTCTCCACAGATACCCCTCTGCTGTGGTTGCACCTATGGTACGGCTAACTGTACAGTTGAGGCACGCAAGCCACCCCACCTCGGCAATGTCTGTGGTTCATGGGAGTGGACATCCTACACAAAGTGGAAATTACTGCTAAAAGACTCAAAGGTGTATCTAAATGCACTAGTTTGTCAAGTTCCTCCTGTCAATATTCCTTCATGCTCTGTTTCCCTTTCACATAGTTTGGCCCGTTCAAGAATTCATTTTGTATCTTAGCTTGCTTGGCCTCCTCCCAATACTTATTTAAAAACAACTTTTCAAACGCCTCAAAAGTAACAAATTTATCAGCACACTGACTTGCCCAAGTTTGAGCAGAACAGTCAAGCATTCTCTTTGCTAACTTCACTTTACACTGGTCTGACATACCAGGCACAAATTGGTCCTTGAATGCAGCCAAAAAATCTACTGGATGATAATTACCCACTACTGAAAACTTTTTGCCATTAGGTGTCTGCACCATGGACCAATTAGTGTTTCCTGATGCAGTACACAATTCTAGATTATTTATTCTAGTGTTCACCTTCTAAATCTCAGTATTGTTTACTGCCACTAATTGTTCTATCTTTTTCGTAAAGTTACATTCTGTATTCTCTAATTTTCCTGATAACAAAGTTTTTGTTTCCTCAATACCTGCCACCATCTTCTTGTCAACCTCAGCCAACGCTTGCATAGTGCCCTCATTTCTGTGATCACATATTTGTTTCACAGCATCTAACTTGCCTCCTACCTCAGTCTCAATAGCACCAATTCTGACATGTATCTCCTTTTCCCTATTTTCAAACCGTGCTGTTAAACTTCCTATCTTTTTGTCAATGTCTGTGATTATTTCTGCCTTTAATGCAAACATTGAATTTTGTAGTGCCCCAATGTCTGCCTTAAAGTCTGCTTTCAATTCTGATTTTACAGTTCCTATTTCTGATCTTAAATTTGAGTTTTAATGTTCTATTTTTGATTCTAAATTTGAGTTTGAATTTTCTATTGTTGATTCTAAATTTGAGCTAAAACTCGCTAACATGGCTGCAATCATCTCTGGTGTCAACAACATTTCCCCAGTATTTACCCTCTCTGGACTTTCTGGTATGCTACTCTCTGAATCTACGTCGCTTGGCGACTTTTTAAAAACCTGATCAATTTTCGGTACCACAAGAAAGCTTGAGTAACACACAAGAATTTGTAGCGCCAGCTGCTTTACTTATCTTTTAATCCAGAAGTTGCTGCACCGAGCTGCGACGTCCCCAACGCTCGCTGCCGTCTGTTGTAGAAGCTGTGGCTGGAATATGTCCTCACTGCATCCCTTATCCTTTGTAGAATCGAAGCTGCTGGGCCCCGACGCTCCGTTGGCGACTTGCGAAGTCCCCACGATCACTGCCGACCGTTGCAGAAGATGAAATTTGAGTGCGTGGATCCCGCGCGCCGCCGCTCACTGCTGCCGGGCCGATGCGCCGTCGATCGCCTGTTACGGATGCCCGCACCCGAACTCTGCCAGTCACCAACCGTCGTGAACCGCGCGACGCGTTCGCGTACCGTCTACGATTATGCTAACTGTTTTGTCCACTATCACTGTCCTAAGCACACCCTACATCTCTGTCCGAGCAAGATCAGTGTGAATTTATCCCGCTCTCTGCTGCCAGCCGCCACACACACTTGAAATTTTCCGTCGCGTCCGCGCACTTGTTTGCAACTGTTCGTAACTGTTCACTGTCCTATACACACCCTAATCTCTCAGTCCGAGCAAGTCCAACGTTAACTTATCCCGGACGAGCCCACAAATGCGAGGGTGAAGAACGAGGTGAGAGTTTGGGGTGAGTGTTTAAATAGGGAAAGATTAAGATTTTAAAACTCACAACCACCAACTGCGAACCAAATTCCTAAACATGCAAAAACACTGTAACCGTGATTGCTACTGTTTGACTCGTTTTCTAGGGAATGATCTCACACGTTCGCTGCTTTCCTTACCTGCATGTGATTAATAAAAAAAATTCATAATAAAGTAAGTTCATGGGAGAAAAGGGTGTATTAATTACTGTTTTTGAAAACACGTGAAAGTTCTCTTTATGTTGTTTATTTCACCATATTAAAACCCTGTGGCTGATACGTCCGTACGTCAACACATTTATCAAATAAAGTTATAGCTCGTGAGCCTCCAGACAAAATGAATATTTGTCGCAAATTGTTTTCACACCATGTGCCTGTCTCAAACACCGTTTATGTTCATGCCTATGCGACGACACGTGTTACATTAACAAAACACAGTCACTTTAATTCAGTGCGATGCACACCTTGTTCCATCGGCTAAATACTCACAACACACAGTAGCACTCGATTCAACTTAGTGTAGTCTACGACGAGCAACCACACCTGGCAATTTCCACACAGAAATCTATAGTCTCCACCTGGAGATCCACTTGCCGACCGTGCAGAGCGGCGCCGCGCCCGGCCAGCTACCGCACTCGCTCCCGAGTCCTACTTGGTCCGCGCGCGCACGCACCAAAAGCCCAACTGCCTGGTTTTTTCCCTACGTCATCAACTGCCCCATGTGAGCTGTTCTAACCGACTTGCCAACGTACAGCGCTCAGCCAATACATTTCTAAAACTTTACTTAAAATCAAAATAATTACACTACATATTAAACAAATGTCTTCTTAGGTTTTTTATATTGGTATAAACATCCTTTGTACTATTTATTATAATCATGCAATTTCTTATATCACAGATAAGTGATTTAACTGATATTTTTTTCTCAAATTAAATGCTGTGGCTAATGCTAGAATACTTCTTTTAGTGAGTAATCATCTTTAAATATGATATTCGGCACGATTTCTCGTTGGTGATGAAATCCTCTGGGGAGATACGCTGAAAACTTCTGAGGTCATTATTATTTTAAATACAGAGTCCTGCCAATACTATTCCTCCACCACCATGATACGATGATGTTTCCTGTACATAAGCAGGATTGTTCCGAGTTCCATTCTCTCCAGATGAAGAAACGACGATTGTCGAGAACAGAAAATCTTGACTCATCTGTTAACAGAACCCGGCGCTATTCGTTACGACTCCAGTCCTGATGTTCCTCCGTCCAGTTTATGCGGACTAAACGATGTTTCAGTTTCAATGGACACACTATGAGCCTCCGTGGGTAGAGGGCGAGCTGTTAACCACACATTACGGTGATCTGAGGTGATGTTACCCGTGGACGTCCTTGGCTTACATTCTCTTAACAGTTTCTGTTGTTCCAGGTCCTGGAAGTTGGACTTTGGAACAATCAGACAGCTGAAGCCACCGCCCTCTGTGTCTGTCCCACTTCCAACCTTCATATGGCTCTCCATGCCACAGTTTCTTAGAAATCACATTGTTGTTGTTGCATTGCACTACGTGTTACCACACTATCGGAACCCTACTGCTCGTGAAATTCGTTTGGTGGAGTTTAGACAACACCGAAATCCTCTTTTGCAACGTTTTTTTTTATTACCACGACTCGGTTGCCGTAATGTTATGGAGACTCCGTAGAACCGACAGAAAGACGTCGAACCATTCTAGTTCATTCTGCCGATGACAATACTTCAGAACTTAGATATATCAACTAATTGTTTTTACCAGTGTACATGCATTTAGTACATTTTCCTCTGGGCTCTGATTTTATGTTTGTAGTGATTCTCTTCTGTTGTTAGCTTTGGTACTTGTTTCAAAGATGTTCAAATTAATTTATTTGATCTTTGGGCAGTGCTTTTGTGTTTTATGGTCAAAAGTATCTGAGTGGCCGTTATTACTCATTAACGCACTGACATATTCTGCATAATGTTAGAACATTGCGAGAACAGTGAGATTCTAGAATACAAACCCTTCTGGCGTTCTAAAATGCAGGTCTACATACATAAAAATCTACCTAGTTTAACAAACAATAACTCTTGTTGGACGTCCACAACATTTGCTATAACTTTTCATCTTTATAAATCCGCTTCAGGTGTAAATAGATGGATTCCTTATTTGTTCTCAGTCGGTCACAACCAGTCAGAATCTCACTTTCTGGTGCATGAGCATTGAGGTCATCATCCCATAGGCTTACCATGATCAAGATATCCTGGGTATCCTACTGCTTCAATAAATCAGCGTCTGTTATCGTATGCCATTGTGAGCCACGTGACTCTTAGTGTAAGTTCATTTCTTGTGTGTTGTGTTATATATGTTTCTCAGTTTATATGTGAATTTTGCTAATTATTTTACCTGCGCATTTTGATTCGTAGACATTCTTCTATGTAGTTTCTTGGTTGTGTTTAGTTCTTCCATGTAACCATAGTTGTTTAGTCCGTAAAGCAACGATCTAAAACAGGCATATATATCTGATACAGGGTGATAGCATTGGTTGTTGTTAATTAAATCGGTGGTTGTGAGTTCCCTGTTTACTGTTTATTTTGAATTCATGTGAGTAGTTATTGTAAGGTCTAAGAAACTAAAACTGCAGTTTGTTTCTGCTTAGACACTGAACTGTGTTCGAGAATTGTTAGTGTTTTTGTTGTTGTCAAATATTTTTATGCAAGAGTGTGGCACATAGTGGTACTATTTTGATAATAATTTAGTTACGTATGTGAATCAATTAGAAGTCCACTTAACAGTAAACGCTAAAAAATAATTTTTCCTTAAAACTCGTTGAAGCTAAAATAAATTTATTCTGTGCAGCGATGGATAATAGTGATAAGCTCCTTGTTAATATATTCTTGTATTGGTATTTATATGAATTGAGATTAATGTTGGTATGTTCTACTTGTTTTCAGCCGCGCGGGAGTAGCCCAGCGGTCTGGAGCACCACGTTACGGATCGCGCGGCCTCCCGCGTCGGAGTCTCGAATCCTCCCTCGGCCATGAATGTGTGTGTTGTCGTTAGGTTAGTTTAACTTAGTTTAAGTAGTTTGTAAGAATAGGGACTGATGACCAACGTAATTTGGTCCCATAGAATTACAAACATTTGAACATTTTTAATTGCTTCCAGTTCTTATTTTTTAAATTAGATTTTTTTTCGGGGAGGGGGGGGGCGAGGGGTGTCTGTGTATTCATGTATTGCTTACAACCGTGTTTTGTCTGTTTGGATGGTAAACTGCTGAAGTTAATCACAGGTTTTTTGAATTTTGGGTAATGACGAAAGTGTGGAAACTTTGGGGTTGTTTTTGTCTCATTATTTTAATGTGCATATGTGAAGATTATTTATGTGTTTCATTGGTAACTGTTAGATCATCTAATTGTTCTGTAATGTCGCCACTGAATTCTAATGTTATGTCTGTGCACTTCGAATTTAGATAACAACTGTTTTGTCATAGCATTTGTTTTAATGGTATTTTTTGCTAGGTTTTCCTTTTGTATCCTGTACTTTAGGAGTTTATGTGTTAGGGTTGATTTAACCTATTTTATTACATGTTTTATTTCTTCAGTGAGATGTTTTATGGGTAGGTTTGTATTGATTTAATGGGGACCATACGCGCAAATAACTCAAAAATATTAAAAACTATTTGCCTCTATCTGAAAGACTCAGTCATGGAAACAATAAAGCAAATATACGAGGAGGTTGCAGAGAAAAAATTACTTTGCAAATGTCTACATTGCCATACCCAAAATCCTGACGAACGTATCAAACATGTTTGGTGGATGGAGGGTACTCAAAATAGATTTGATGGATGCTGTTAACTGTTTCAGTGATGGTGTAATAGCAGGACAAAAGTAAACAAATTATGCATCCGACCGGAAAATAATATGACAGCTGTTCTGACTGCCATAGATCGTCAGCGACTAGTTGAAGCTGAAAGCGCTGTTGAAGCCACCACTAAAGAGGCCAGAGTGAGGAAGAGACTCCTGAAAAAGTCTGCAGAGGATAAAGAAGCAGCTCCACCAGCAAGATTATGCCACCGGAATGTTCTGAAAGAGGCATACGGTGCGTCTAAAGCAGTGTGAACATTCTTTTCTCATTTCCTCGAAACTACATTTTCAGAACATTAAGTACATATTCCTTCATAATTGTTTTAGGTATCTTCACCATATTTCTCCCAACTAAAGAATGAGACAGTATCTTTGTATTATACCTAGTGTATTGCAGAAATGATCTATGTTTACCATTCTGTATATAATTTTAACGGAAAATTTTAGACAAAATATTAATGAGGTGAAGTAGAGCTTTTTTTTTATTTCCTCAGATATACTCCAAACTACAAAACAAGAGGCATTATACTAATGCTGATAGCCGCCTGTCACAGTATAAATGCTATTAGACTGACGATGCACCGGAAAATGGTTCCAGAATGCGAACTTGTACCATAAAAACCTCTAATAGGCAAAATATTGTAATTCTTAAACTATAACAGATATTACACGTCCATCGTTCCGTCAGAGTTCTAAAAACAATACTTGACATATTATTTAACGAACTGAAAGGCTGAAAGTAGTATTTAATGTAGCGCATGTTATTTTACAAGTTTTCTGACACCGATTTGCAAATTTCGTCCAATACACCAATCTGAATTGTAGATTTTCAGATGGTGGTGTATAACATCACCATGTCAGTTTACTAAAAGACTTCCAGAAAGTTGAGAGGACGTATCTGAATAGTTCGTCCAAATATGCAACACCACCTCTTTCATCATGACAATCACATCACACGTGACTACTGAGACATCTGCAATAATCTGATACTTCGAGTTCGCTTTCAGGGCTCATCCTCCATCCAGGCCTGACTTGGCCCCATTCGACTTTCATTTATTTAAAAAATTTAAGAAACGTCTTAGAGTTCACTTTGATAGCAATGAGGTAGTGAAAGGAAACATTTTACAGTAACATTGTCAAAAAGACGGTAACAGTCAGTCAGAAATGTTTTCGTTTTCATGGTATGTTTTGAGAAATAAGTTGCCAGAGATTAAGATTACAAAAACTTTGAATGATAATAAAGTTTGTTTTCTTTAAAAATAAGAGCTGTCAAGTAAAAAATTCGTAGGTACTACGTGTCTTCAGCACACTCTTATATGTTTCAAGTTTAACATGTGCCACACACCAGACAAAATGTACAGGAGAGCAGGAAATCTGGCCTCTGTACTAGAACAAATTATAATTTTGAAAAATGAATTTACCGTCTTCATAAAGAACTAGAAAACCATACCAAATATCATTATTTTTGCTACGATGGATGCACATAGTTATAACATAGATTCTATAAAGGAAAAAGAAACTTCCCGAATCCAGAATCAGACAGAAACTATCACAAAAGATCAATGGAACAATAAGAATAAATTTACGTTAAATTAAAGTTCTTTGTTTCAAGAAGTTTAGACATAACGGAGAATAAAAGCTACATCATAAAACAATAGAAAACATCATAAAAGAAATTATCACCTCTTAGAGCAATGAGAAGAACGTAACACACTTAAGGGGATCTGAATGTGAACGAGCTTTTTCATACCCTGCTTTCGGTGCACATTATTATTGATCAACAATGCGAAGGAAGTTGCGATTTTGTACCAACACTGTTGAACAAAAAAATTACACATTACATCTACATCTACATAGATACTATGCAAATCACATAAAAGTGCCTAGCAGAAGGTTCATTAACAACTTTCATAACCTTTCTCTACCGTTCCATTCTTTAATAGCGCGCACGAACAATGAACACCTAAATCGTTCCATTTTCGATCTGATTTCTCTTATTTTACTGAGAATGGCATGTCACCCTATGTAGGTGGGTGCTAGTAAAATATTTTAACATTCAGAAGTAAAAGTCTGTGATTGAAATTTCGCAAATAGATCTCGCCGCAACGAATAATGTCGTTCTTTTAATGATTTCCACCTCAAATCGTATAACATTTCCGTGACGCTCCCCCCCCCCCCTCTCTGTTACGCGATAAAACAAAACGAGATGCCCTTCTCTGAACCTTCTCAATGTCCTCAATCAGTCCCACCTGGTGAGGGTCTCATATTGGGCAACAATACTCCAGGAGAGGGCGCACAAGATTGATGTAGGCAGTCTTTTTGTTGCAGCTGTTGCATCTTCGAAGCGTTCTGCCAATGTAACGTAACCTTTGTTTCGCCTTCCCCCAATATTTTCTTTGTGTTCTCTCCAGCATAAGTGTTCGCAATTGTAACTACTAGGTATTTGATAGAATTTACGACCTTAAGGTTTCACTGATTTATTGTGTAATTGAAATTCAGCGAATTTATTTTAGTGCTCATAAGTATTACTTCACACGTTTCATTATTCAATGTTAATTGGCAATTTTCGCACCATGTAGAAATTTTGTCTAAATCGCTTTGCAGTTCCTTTTGATCTCCTGTTGACTAACCGATGAACGACAGCATCATTCGCGAACAGTTTAAGGAAGCTATTCATATTGTCTCCTAAATCGTTTATAAACGTAAGGAAGAGTAGGGGACCTAAAACATTTCCCTGGGGAACGCCAGATATAAGTTCTGTTTTCCTCGATGACTTACAGTTAATTACTACGAACTGTGTCCTTTATGGTAAGAAATCGCGATTCCAATCGCTCAATTGGGGCGATATTCCATAAGCATGCAGTTTAATTAGAAACCGCTTGTGAGGTACAGTGTCAAAACCTTTCTAGGAAATTCAGAAACTCAGCTGCAACGCATCCTCTAGGTAGCAAATCTCCTTCGATAATGTGGCCTCTATGCACGGAATCTTTAGTGCGTATCCCATTAAAGCCACGATACCGTGTAGTCCTCAGAAACTGGCCAGAGGAACATTAGGATTGGGGTCGTAACGAATGTCGTGCTGGATGCTGTTCACGGATGTTCTGCTTGACAACTGTCGTTCCCTCATTAGGAGACATGGAATTCGGAACAATACGACTTATGGTGGTGGACGAATAATGTGAATGGGAGTCAGTATTGGCGGACGTTAAGAATGGCGCTTTGACTGCTCAAAGGTGTAGAGAGGAGTTCCTTCAATCTTATGTTGTACCCTACGATGATGCCATAGGATGTGTGATTCTTCCGCTGACGACAACGCTCGTCCCCACAGAGATAAATTGGTGGACAGCATGGTTGCAGTTGAGGGAATGGAACGAATGGAGTCGCCAACTTGCTCACCGGACTGGATGGAGCATGTCTGAGATATACTTGTTCCGCGTTGTCATCAAAGCCTGAAACTTGTGGAAAAGAAAGCGAAAGAATGCTCCGTTATTGAAAAGCGACGGTTTTCACGGTCGTTTCATCGAGTTTAGCGACAAGATCGTCGGTCACAATGTTTGGGCGTCCACTCTTCTCTTCATCATGAACAATTCAAATTCGTATATATATATATATATATATATATATATATATATATATATATATATATATATATATAGAAGAGCAGAGACGTTCCCGTTGGTACGACTGGATGCCGACCTGACGAGCACGCACACTCCTGACCATTCAAATTGCTACACCCCGAAGATGACGTGCTGCAGACGCGAAATTTAACCGACAAGAAGACGATGCTGTAATATGCAAATGATTAGCTTTTCAGAGTATTGACACAAGGTTGGAGCCGGTGACGACACCTACAATGTGCTAACATGAGGAAAGATTCCAACCGACTTCTCATACACAATCAGCAGTTGACCGGCGTTGCCTGGTGAAACGTCGTTTTGGTGCCTCGTGTAAGGAGGAGAAATGCGTACCATCATGTTTCCGACTTTGGCCTATGGCGATTGCGGTTTATCGTATAGTGACATTGCTGCTCGCGTTTCTCGCGATCCAATGACTGTTAGCAGAATATGGAATCGGTGGGTTCAGGAGGGCAATACGGAACACCGTGCCGGGTCCCAACGGCTTCGTGTCACTAGCAGTCCAGATGACAGGTATGTTATCGGCATGGCTGTAACGGATCGTGCAGCCACGTCTCGATCCCTGAGTCAAATGATAGGCACGTTTGCAAGACAACAACCATCTGCAAGAACAGTTCGACGGAGACCATGTCTGCGGTTAACCTTGACGCTGCATCACAGTCAGGAGCGTCTGCGATGGTGTACGAAACGACGAACCTGTGTGCACGAATGGCAAAGAAGCATTCATCGCCATACTGGCGTATAACCCGCCGTGATGGTATGGGGTGCCATTGGTTACACGTCTCGGTCATCTCTTGTTCGCATCGACGGAACTTTGAACAGTGGTCGTTAAATTTCAGTTGTGTTACGACCCGTGGCTCTACCCAGAAATGCAATGGAAATGGAAAGGTCTTCTTGAAGTTACATGCCACATATGTCTGCGCATTATGCTATCGCAATGTGGACGTCGGCACGCTCTGAAGGTACGTGAGCAAAGAAGGCTCCAACACACTATGCCCAGCGGCCAGTCACTCTCCTTGACATCAAGCAAGAGGCCTTGCTAGTGCACTATCTAGATACCATGACATCTCTTAAGTGGTGCTGTCCTTTTATACCTTCGGGGATTGCCGACTCATACGTCGCAACAGGAAATTAAGTCACGCCGTTTTCAATATTTCGTTGTTGACCATAGGCTTTAACTGTTGCATAATCCTTTCGTTCTCATGAGAAGATACCTATCGACAACGTCTGGTCGATGATTGCGGATGACTGACTAGGAAGTATCATCGACTGCTGTTGTTGTGGTCTTGAACGTGAACTGGTTTAATGCCGCTCTCCATGCTACACTGTCCTGTGTAAGCCTCTTCATCTGAGAATAAGAACAGCGATCCACATTCTTTTGAATCTGCTTAACGTTATCGTACCTCGGTCTCCCTCTACGATTTGTACCCACACTCTTCCTTCAAATGCTAAGTTGACGATTCCTTGATGTGTCCCTCCTCTTAGTCAGGATATGCCAGAAACTCTTCGCCAATTCTGTTGTGTTCTTCCCATCTAATCTTCATCATTTGTAAGTAGCACCACATTTCGAAAAATTTCTTTTGTCTGAACTCCTTATCTTACATGTTTCACTTCCATACAGTGCTTACAATGCTTACAGAAAGAACTTCTTAACATTTAAACTAATATTGGATGTCAACAAATCTCTCTTCTACAGAAACCCTTTTCTTCCCAAAGCCATTCTGCATTTTATATCTCCTTTACTTCGGCCATCAGTAGTTATATTGCTACCCAAAAAACAAAACTCATCTACTAATTTTATTGTCTCATTACCTAATCTAATTCTTTCAGCATCACCAGATTTTCTGTCATTACCTTCCACTACCCTCGTGTTACTCTTATTATTGTACATTTTACATCTTCTTTTCAAGATACTGTCGATTCCATTTTAATTGCTCTTCCAGGTCCTTTGCTGCCTGAGGGAATTACTATGTCATCAACATAAACCCCAAGGTTTTTATTCCCTCTCCAAATTTCTCCTTGCATTCCTTCACAGTTTGCTCAATGTACAAATTATCGACTGATATATACAAATAGTGCAAGGTGTTCCACTTAAATTGCACTCCAAATATCTCTGGAAGAAACTGGAAACCAAATTTCGTTATGTACGCACGCCGAGAGCTTATGGATGTAAGTACTATGAGACAATGTAAAACATCAACATAGATTATGTTCAACACAAACTTATTTTCTATTTAATTGAAGCCCTATATTCAAGAACAGCATTGGTACCATCGCAATTTTTCAATTATTCCCCAGAAACCAGAAATCGCGGATAGAATTTGACGCTTAAAATAAATTACGCGCGCTACTAGCGCACGACTGCGAGTAGGTTCACGCTTGAGTGTCTGAATGTACGCTAGTTGAGTGTTCCATTTAATTCAAGTTTTAAATTCACTTAGCAGTTTCTCGGGATGTAATTCACTTATTGCGATGAAGCAAACTACATTCTCTCTGTGATTTTTCATTCAATTGACTCGACGATAAAAATATGGGATGTCCATTTCGTGAACCATAAATTTTTGTTGAAAATAAAGTACGTCTATACGTTTCGAGTCCAAATTTTTATATGTATGAACAAAAGCATTTTTTGCATATTTCTATTCACAGTGATTGGAATGAAGTTTTTAAGACTTTTTAGTTTACACAGGTAAATTTGGAATGACTTGGCGTCATTGGGCAGGATATGTTTCCTTTATGATACCTGGCAAATTTTTCAAATTTTTTTGCTACTGAATTAAACATTTTATAACAATTTATTATTGAATTTTTTAAATTATTTTGTTCCTTTACCGCCATATAATATTTAGAAAGTCGTGCTGTTTGTAATATAACTTAGGCATGAAGCAACAATACAGATTTTGGCAATGCGTTGCAGCCAAATGCTCCTCTGTTTCCTCGATGTAAAGGTAGCCACGCTACTCCCAATGAATTTTGGTAAGTGCTGTAGTGTTCCTCATAATCTTTTATCAAACGGTTGGGCCGAAATAAACAGATAAAGATGATGATATCGTATGACATCATTGGGCTGTAAAGGTTTAAGTATTGCAATGTCTCACAGTAGTTACTTTCGTAAGCCCATTAGGTACGTTCACGCCCTCGAAAGTCAGTTTTCAGTATCTATTTTAGTTCCAACGGTATTTGGGGTGAATCCTTGAATGGTCCATCCTGTGTATCAACAGCCTCTGTGTTATAAATGCAGAGGCATATAACAGTGCCTATAGCCAACAATGGAGGCTACACTCAACAATGCTTCAATAATCTTTTCACTTCACACTGTGCTGTACAGTATTTTCATTCCTTTGTTCGTTCTGCCTCACTAAACAACATATCTGGTCATTAATGATACTTCCACTCTGCAGCGGAATGTGCGCCGAGATGAAATTCGTGGCAGATTAAAAATGTATGCCGGAACCGGGACTCGAACCTGGGACCCTTGCTTTTTGCGGGCAAGCAAGCGCTCTACCGAGGTGGTTTTTTTTTTTTTTTTTTTTTTTTTTTTTTTTTTTTTTTTTTTTTTTAAAATCTGGTAGATCTTTGGTTGGCGGTCGTTTGTTGAGTTAATTCGTGGTTGTTCGTTGAATGGTTGGCTCAGCTTTTTTATTACAGAGGGCGTTCAGCCCGCTGACTGGGCGCGCTAAGCCACGAGGCCCGGTACCGACTGAGCTATCCCGACGCGACCCACGATGCCGCCTCACAACTTTACTTCCGCCAGTATCACGCGTCATACTTTCCAATCTTCACAGAAGCTCTCCTGCGAAACTTGCAAGACTAGCACTCCTAGAAGAAAGGATATGGTTCCATTCTGAAAACATGCCTTAGGCTGTGGCTAAGCCATGTCTCCACCATATCCTTTCTTCCAGGAGTGCTAGTCTTGCAAGTTTCGCAAGAGAGATTCTGTGAAGATTGGAAAGTAGGCGGCGAGATACTGGCGGAAGTAAAGTAGTGAGGCGGCATCTTGAGTCGTGTCGGGATAGCTCAGTGGATATGGCGCCGTGGCTCAGCGCGCCCGGTCAGGGGACTAAACGCCCTATTCAATAAAAAAGCTGAGACAACCATTCGACGAACAATCAACAACAATCTGAACCTACGATCGCGAACCATAGATCTACCAGATTTAAAAGAAAAAAAAAAAAAAAAAAAAAAAAAAAAAAAAAAAAAAAAAAAAAAAAAAGTTGGTAGAGAGCTTGCCCGCGAATGGCAAAGGTCCCAGGTTCGAGTCTCGGTTCCGGCACATAATTTTAATCTGTCAGGAAGTTTCATATCTGATCATTCTTGGTGCTGCGTTTTGCATGTCCTGCATTGTCGTGTATGGTCTCCACATACTGCCACCTCACTGAAATGGTCATACTGAACTACAAATGTTTGTAGAGTTTATGGGACTTAACTACGGGGTCATCAGTCCCTAACTTACAAACTACTTATGAACTAGCTACAACTACGGACGGCACAAATATCCATGTCCGCGGGGGGATTCGAACCCCCGACCGCAGTGGCCGTGCAGTCCGTGACTGCCTCAATCCCCTCGGTCACCGCGGCTGGCGAACTGAACTACAAGTCTTCGCCCCACTGCTCGCTGTGTGAGCCTTCCAGGTCGCTGGGTAGGGGGCAGGGCGGCGTGGGCTTGCGTCCCCCGCGGCTGCGGTCTCTGGCGGCCTCTGGCGGAAAGCCGTCCTTGAAGGAGGCGGCGGGCGTGCGTGCCGCGCGCGGCCAGAGATCGCGTGCGCGATAGCCGCGCGTGGCCCACACCGCAGGTCAATACTACGGCACGCCGCGCTGCTGTGCCACCGCGCCGACACGCCTGCCCCTGCCTCCACCCGCGCTGCCGCCCGCCTTACGACACAGCCGCGGCGCCACGCCGCTTATGCAGGCCCGCGACACACGACAGCCGCACGTGCCGCGGAGATAGCGTACCAACCTAGCTAAACGAGTTGCGAGAAAAAGAAATCAATCTAAGCTGGATGCAATGCCTCTTCTTCTCCGACTTTACAACTCAAAGTCATATCCTTTTCAGCTCATCATCTCAGACATTTCCCACATCATGTGGGGTCGTCGTTTCTTTGCTGAATCCTACTTCTCCATAAATGCGTATCCAGTATTTCTTCTGTAAGCCATCCTTTCTCCCGTAGAACCCCTGCTATCTTGTCTTTCCATCTCAGTCTTTCTCTTCAAATCTTCAAATGTTTGTAATTCTAAGGTACCTAACTACGTTGGACATCAGTCCCTAGTCTTACAAACTACTTAAACTAAGCCGGCCGCGGTGGCCGAGGGGACTGAGGCGCTTCAGTCACGGTCTGCACGGCCACTACGGTCGGGGGTTCGAATTCCCCCTCGGGCATGGATATTTGTGCCGGCCTTAGTATAAGGTAGTTGATAAGTAGTTTGTAAGTTTAGGGACTGATGACCCCGTAGTTAAGTCCCATAAGCTTAAAAAACAACAACAACAACTTAAACTACGTTAAACTAACCTAAGGACAACACACACATCCATGCTCAAGTGAGGATTCGTACCTCCGACGCGAGAGGCAGCGCGACCCGCAACGTGGCGTTCAAATGTTCAAATGTTTGTAATTCTATCGGACCAAACTGCGTGGTCATCAGTCCGTAGCTTACAAACTACTTAAACCTAGGTAAACTAACCTACGGACAAACACAGACACCCATGCCCCAGAGAGGACTCGAACCTCCACGGCGAGCAACCGCGCTCTCCGCAGCGAGACCCTTTAGACTGCTCTGCTACTCTACCGCGGCCAACGTGGCGTTCCAGACATCTCGGCTACTCCCGCGCGGTAGTCTTTCTCTTCTCCTTGATCTTTCAATTTATAGGTCTTCACCTCTTCTCCCCACAAAGTACTCCCCTCAACACTGCACAAGTCCATACCATCTTAGCCTACTTTCTTGGATCTTCTTCCCCTATGTACCCCACATTCACTGTTTCCCTGATGTACTCATTCCGTACTTTCTTTTTTTGTGTCACCCCACTCTTCCACCTTAATATTCACATTACTGCCACTTCCAGCTTATCCTTTTGGACTTTTGTAACTGGGCAAGTTTCTGCACTATACAGCATCGCAGGCCTCACCACATAATTGTAAAGCTTTCCTTTCGTTCTACAGCTACCCTTTTTATCACGGTTTCCTCATCGAGCGAGGTGGCGCAGTGGTAACACACTGGACTCGCATTCGGAAGGATGGTGGTTCAAATCCACCTCCGGCCATCCATATTTAGGTTTCCGGGATTTCCCCAAATCACTCCAGAAAAATACAGGGATGGTTTTTTTGAAAGGGCACGACCGATTTCCTTCCACATCCTTACCCAAACCTTCCGAGCGTTAAGCTCCATCTCTAATGAACACACTGTCGATGGGACGCTAAGCTCCAAGCTTCCTTCCTTCCTTCCTTCCTCGGTTTCCTCCATTTCATCCAATATGTATCCAGTGCTGTATTTCGGCCTCCAGTCCTCCATCACTTTGCATGTAAGAGCCCAGGTATTTAAATTTATTGAACAGCATCACTTTTCATCCTTACAGATAATATATAGATCTTTGGCATCCTTTGTAGCCATATACTCTGTTTTCACCCTGATAATTCTCATCCCCCATTAGAGCTTTTCTCCACTGTTCAAGCTTGTCTTGAAGTGCCTTCTGGATGGGATCACAGATTACAACATCATCGACAAACATCATGTTCTAAGATGCCTCTTTTTAACATCTTTGACTAGTACATATGTTGAGACGCAATAAGCGGATCTTCACACAACACACCTTTATTGGCGAATCCAGTTAGTACAATACATATGATAAATTAACGAAAACTCCGTTTCTGGAGTATGACAAAATTCCCAGGTTGCACAGACTGCCAAACTCTGAGTTCACTGAGTGAAGCTGATAACTCTACTGCCAGGAAAGTCAAGTCCCTTACACTGAACCAAGAAAAGTTCACAAGGCGTAGCGGGCAGAGAAGGTCCAAGTCCGTAGCCGGTCATAAAATAACACTGGAAACACAAAGTCAGCAAGACGCAGTCCAGAATAACCAGATCATAGCCAAGGTCGTCTTATGGGTCTTCCGTCTGGTGAGAGTGTCGTAGCTCATGAGGCGCTGAGGAGAACTGGCGTTGGTCCCTGCCGGCTGTTCCTTTATTGGCGGGTCGGACCAATCGCAGCCAGAGGCGTGGTGCCGCGTGACTGCTCCGATAGCGGCCTCTGGCTGCAGGACGCTCTCTGGCAGGATGCAGGGGAGCCTGGCTGGTCAACATAGCGGCTCGGTATGTTTATGTTGGTGTAATTGGCCGCCGTGTGTTGTTGCGTCCTGCCTGCGGCGACCCTTATGGCCCGACCCGCGGCAACCAGTCTTAACGTTGTGTCGTGCGGTTAGCTGTCTGTCGGCGTGCAGGCGTACGGCCGGCACGACACACCTCCCCAGCAGGCTGACGATAGGCGGGGCGGATGGTGCCCATGTAGACGGGCCCTGTGTCCGGTTCCGGTGCGTCGTCTTCATGCATCAGGCGCCGGGGGTGGGGGCGGGCAGGTATGGGGTCGCTCGGCGTTGTAAGCTGGCGGACCGCCGTGAAGCCTGCTGTGGCGGTGGCGCCAATGGCATGGGCTGATCGTCCTGGTACAACGGCTCCCTGGACGGCCCGGCTACTGACAGTGCAGCTCCTGGGGCAGCTGCACCTGGTACTGGATCAGAGGGGACGTATGAGTCTCTCAGGGATGGAGCAGCAGGAGGAGAGGGCGGAGGCTGCAGAACGGTTGGTGCCGGGACCGGGAACCGGGGTCGGATCTGATTGCGATGGCGGGTGATTACACGGTCCGCCACCCGGACATCGAAGAGGAGGCGCCCCCCGGCGGCGGAGGATGGTACCTGGAATCCAGGTAGGATGTTTGCCAAAGGACCTTGTCGAGACGAGAGAGCCTACGGTGAAGAGGGATCGAAAGTTTGGGCATGGGCCGGAGTAATTGAAGCAGTGTTCTCGATTGGCGGCCATGTAGGAGTTCCGCAGGGCTTTTGTCCTGGATTGGCGTTGAGCGGAAGGTGGGCAGGAAGAGGAGCAAGCTGTCATCGAGTGAATGAGTTTCGACGTATTTGTGTAATTGTGTCTTAAAAGTGCGGACAAGCTGCTCCACCCCGCCGTTCGATTGAGGATGGAAGGGTGGAGAAAAGAGGTGACGGATGCCATTTGCTTGACAGAAATTTTGAAATTCCTGGCTACTAAATTAGGGACAATTGTCTGTGACCAAAGCAAGGGGAAGGTCTTCTAAGGCAAAAAACTTTGGAAAGGGCTGAAATTGTAAAGGCGGATGTGATGGTGGAGCACTTAAAGATGAAGGGAAAATGAGAGTAGGCATCGATGACTAAAAGCCAATAATGAACCAGGACGGGTCACGCGTAATGGAGCCGTTCCCAGGGCTGCTGAGCTGCAGGCCATGGCTAGAAACACTTCGGAGAGTGCTACCGAGAGCACGGCCAACAGCGGCGGATGAGGTCGTCCACAGCGGCTGTCATCCCCCTCCAGAAAAAGTTGCGGCGGGCGATTGCCTTGGTCCGGGGCATTTCCCAATGGCCATGGTGAAGCAGAGAGACGACTGCTGGCTGCAGCTAGACCGGTACCACGAAGTGGGGAGTAGATGTCGGCTCGACCCACAGGCGGGCCCCATAGACGGCTGATAAATGGTGCCTGATAGAAAAGAAAAAGTCCATAGCTGCCTGCGTTTGCGAAGGAGCTATGGGCGGCCAACCGTGTTGAGTATATTGGCGCACCAGCCAGAGGCTGGTAGCGCCGGCAACCTGGCCCGCCTGGAAAGGCGTAGACGACTGCCTGGATGTTGTCATCAGTCTGGAAAATAAGAATGTCCCGTTTATCAAACTCGGGGCCGACCGCGAGCCTTGACAAGGCGTCGGCGTTAGCATGATGGTTGGTATCTCAGAAGTGAATGATATATCTAAAACGGGAAAGGTAGAGAGCCCAGCGCTGTAGGCGATGGGAAGCTTTGGTATGGAGATGGGCGGAAGGGGAGAAGAGAGACAGAAGCGGGCGGTGATCTGTGGCCAAGTGGAAGTGAGTGCCATATAAGTAGGGATAGAATTTCGAACACGCAAACAATCGCCAGGTCTTCTTTTTCAATGTGGGAATTGCGTTGTTGAGCAGGTGTGAGGAGCTTAGAAGCGTAGCAATAGGACGTTCCGAGCCGTCAGGATAGTGGTGGGCGAGGACGACCTCCACTCCATAATCGGCCGCCGCCCACAGTGGTAATTGGGGCTGGTAAGTGTTAAGTAAGGAGTTGGACGTCAGGGAGGCTTTCAACGTGGAGAATGCCCGTTCACACACATCAGACCACTGAAACAGGTGATGAAGCGGCGCTGCTATCGATGCATTGTGAGGCTGGAACTTCCGATAGTATGACGCCTTGCCCAGGAAGGACAACACTCACATCCATGCCCGAGGGGGGGATTCGAACCCCCGACGACCGACAGCCGCGCATACCGCAACGCGGCGCTCCAGTAAACGCGGTTAATCCGCCGCGGCTTGTAGCAATACATTAATATGTAATGATACTTTTTATTTTTATTTTATCGCTGGTGTTGTCACAAGATCGCTATGCTTGTGATGAACAGTATGTTTTCTGTTACTTCCTGGTAAACTGCGAACAACAGCATCAAGTTCTAGTGGTGTAGCATCTTCTTCCGCAGCATGACAGCCGATTTTTAAGGAAGGACTTGGTGATATAGTAAATATACAAAAGCGATTACAGATATTACATCGACGTATTGAATCAGTTACTTGTTAGTATTTAGTGCTATATCTCACATTTTTTTCATAGCAGACTAAGAAAACTGGTGCAGTAGGTGTTGACTGCGAATACTCGCGCTTTACCGAATGAATAAAGAATAAAATGTCACAAATTCGAGTACTGAAGCAAGTAGGCATTGGCTAGAGCTTAAAATAACTGAAACTTACTACTATTACTAGAATAAGATGTTTAATTTCTTAGCTAAGTAACTAATCTAAATAATGTTGTAACCCTAACATTGCCTTAAAATGAATATCACAACGTTCTGCAGCTATACCTACATAGATAATTCTGAAGTTACCATAAAATATATGGGAGAGTACCTAGTACACTACTAATTATTTTGTAATACCAAATAAAGCGAAGAAAAAACGGCTGGCTAAATTATTCAATGTGGTCATTAAAAATGGAGGTTAAATAGTACGTGCAACATAGTACATAGTAAAAAAAAATGAAATACATAAGTTATAACTGCAAGGATAGATGCCAAGATCGCAATTTTTATTTTATTTATTCAGGGCGACCAGTTTCGTCACTCTATGGTGTCATTATCTGGTCTCGTTGACATTAAAATCCTTATTGTAGTGCTCCACATAAGCTCTGGTTGGTGTACTGGATAATACTATATGGAACACTGTAATAAGCAGTTGAATGACAGTGAGACCAAATGATAACACCATAGCGTGTCGAAACAGGTCGTTTTGAATAAATAAAATAAAAACTGACATCTTGGCATTTATCCTTCCATATATAGAATAACATCACTCCCTGAGTGAAGTAAAAGGTACATGAGTTATATCATTAATATCTCTCTTACAAGCTGTTGAATTAACTTACGTATCTTCTTTATATATAGAGCAAAATGTCCTTATGTTTGTGTGTACGTATTGCATACAAATCTACAGTTTTGGTCCAATTTTTTTTTTTCAAATTTTGTCCACGTAAGCTTCAATCTGTGCGGACGATCGCTGTAAGAATTACGTACAAAACACAATTTACGAGATATGACGATATAAACAGTGACATGCGCGGAAAACTGCTGCATTGTCGAAAGTGCTGCTCACTGTCTCCTAAACCATTGGACCGATTTCAAACATATTTGGTAAACATATTTATGTGAGATAACAATTGCTGTCGGAGTACGGACCACATACGACACATGGTTCAGGAAATATAACGACAGTGACAATAAGAATTGCAAGAAACTGCCAAATAATGCAACGAAACTTTGCAAATACACCATATGAAAATGATAGTACTTAACGACTTGCAACAAACTTTAAAAAGGATTTCAAATCTTAATGAAACCTTTTGTCGATGACAATCACATCAAAATAATGAAAGGAAAAAAATTTCTCGCTTACTACTTTTCCGCAGTTCATGGACTAAAACTACGGCATTCGATATGACGTTACAATTTATAATTTCTACATTACAAATTGTAGCCGCAGGAAATTTTACAGACAGTCTACGCACATAAAAATGAGTCTACCTTCGAAATTGTGTCACACTACGACGCGTAGTTCTTGAGATATGAGCACATAAACAGAAACGTTTATGGAAATTCGGCCCATAACGCATTGGCAATAGATTTTACAGACATACAGCACATATAAAAGTGAATATATATATGAAAAATTATACAGTTGTATAACATGTAACTCAATAAATATGAGATCGTACGCATTTTATATGTCATTTGTATTGTAATTACTATCTTTCTTTGTTTGGATACTGAACTTATAATTTTTTACAGTACGTGAGATAGCCTTATTTCTAATTTATTCACCGATAAATATAGCACGTTTCCAGAAAAAAGGAGATGGACAGAGAGAGAAGGGATAGGAGAATTATTAACTAAAATCAGGACTAAATAAATAAATACACAGGCAAACCCGGGTTTTCAGCTAGTTTTATATATAGACTAGTGCTGTGATGCACGTACTATTTAACCTCCATTTTTTAAATAACCTAAGATAACCACCACTATCATCATCATCATCATCATCGAGACTGATTACACCTTCCAGCGTTCAGTCTGGAGCATAGTACCTCTAATAAAATTCCTTCATGATCCCCTATTCAATGCTTCGTCTGATGTTACGCCTTTTACTTCAAATTCATTCTTCACCGAATCTAAGTACTTTCTTCTTGGTCTACCTCGACTCCTCTTAATCTCCACTGCCGAGCTCATGAGTCTCTTAGGTAACCTTTCTTCTCCAATGCGTGTGACATAACCCCACCATCTCAGTCTGTTCGCTCTAACTGCTTCGTTTATGGTGTTCATTCCCAGTTTTTCTTTGATTTCCTCATTATGAACACACTCCTGCCATTGTTCGCATCTGTTAGTACCTGCAATCATTCTTGCTACTTTCATATCTGTAACCTCTACCTTATGAATCAGGTAACCTGTATCCATCCAACTTTCACTCCCATACAACAAATTTGGTCGAAAAATAGAGCGGTGCACTGCTAACTTAGTCTTGGTACTTACTTCCTTCTTGCAGAAGACAGTTGATCTTAGTTGAGCACTCACTGCATTAGCTTTGCCACACCTTGATTCCAGTTATTTCACTATGTTGCCATCCTGTGAGAAAATACATCCCAGGTACCTGTTCTAACTGTGTTCCTCCTATTTGGCACTCAATCTGTTTTAAGGACATTGAATGACCAGATTATGGTGGTGTAGCGCATTGAAAGCGGTTGTCGTAAAATAATAATACTGCAGTCTTGGAGTTCTGTAGACCTTGAAAAAATGCAGCACCCTAAGCTGGAAGAAAACAACCGCATCCCACTGCGAATGAAATATCGCGCCGTAGTGAGTACTTCCGAGAAGTGCCGAGCAAAGCCGAGGCAGACAGATTATTATTTGAATGGTTTGGTTAGGTGAGTATCAACATCCGTAATATATCTTATAATGCATTTTTAAAATAATCGGGTGTTTATTAAAAACCTTATATATCAACCAGTTTCGGTCAATAGACCATCTTCATGGATAAAAAGGTGTTACAAGTGAATGGTAAAATGCATCAAATAAAATACATCTAGTTGCGATAAACGTGAGTCATTATAACTAAAAATGTTAAAAATACAGTGTTCATCTTAGATAAAACATATCAGTCAACACAACATAAAAGTTAAGAATAGACTATCAACTTTTACGTTGTGTTGACATATTTTTTGGAAATAAATCGCAATTTGCGATCAGTTATGGCTTCACTGTACTAGGTTTAGATGAAATACGAACGTGCGGCGAATGAAAATTTGTGTCCGGCCGGGATTCGAACCCGAGATCTCCTGTTTACTGGGCAGACGCGTTGACCACTTTGCCACCGAGGGCACAGTGACCAACTCGACTGCAGAGGACTGTTCCCAGCACGTTTCCCGCCACACCCAAATCTCCATTCGCCAAGCTGTCTCTTTCCTATAACCACGTGCAGGGAAGAGTCCTCTGCAGTCGGGTTGGTCACCGTGTTCTTGCTGGAGGAGTGGTCAACGCGTCTGTCTAGTAAGTAAAAGATCCCCGGTTCGAATCCCGGCGAGGCACAAATTTTCAATCGCCGCACGTTGGTATTTCATCTAAACATAGTATAGTGATGCCATAACTGATCGCAAAATGCGATTTATTTCATTAATTTGAACGCTGTAATGTCGTCAAATATATGTTTTACCTAAGATGACCACTGCGTTTTTAACATTTTTAGTTATACTGACTCCTGTTTGTCTCAACTAGATGTATTTTATTTTATGCATTTTACTATTCAGTTTTAACACTTTTTTATCCATGAAGATGGTCTATTGACCGAAACTGGTTGATACATAAGGTTTTTAATAAACAGCCGATGTATTTAAAAATGCATTTTATGAGAGAGTATTATTTAGCTCTCCCAATCTAGCTGGCCCGCGGGCCATATGGCCCTCCGTGGCCGGCCCTGTTGTACGGGAGTTCTAGACTGTGCCAGTAGAGGAGCGCTGTATCACGAGAGAGAGAGAGACAGAACACGTGCAGCCACGTGGCGGTCCCAGAGCAGCAGGTGGCGCCATCTAGAGGTGGCGGGGGTGGCGGGGGCGGCGCTAGGGGCGGCCAAATTGGCGACAGCGGGGGTAACCGAGTTTGCCGGCTAACTCTTCGCAAATTCGATAGGCCGGAGGCTCCGTAATAGCTGGCTGGGTCACCGCCGCGCCGCGCCTCGCCTCGCCTTGGACAGAACTGGCCGCCAACGCTCCGTCTGCTGGCCGCAGGAGCAGCCGAGGAAAGTAGACCAAACCTATTGGTGACCAACGCTGAGACTATTTACCTTCAGCAAAATCGCAGGTACAGCTATGAAACAAACGTAATTCTGGAGGTATATTTAGAATACGTGGTTGTTCTTGTGGTCTTCAGTGCGCAGACAGCTCTCCATGCTATACTCACCTGTGCAAGCCTCTTCATCTGGGAATAAGAACGCCAACCTACATAAGCAGTACTGTAAGCACCTGCTTACAGTACTGGTACCTCGATCTCACTATTCGAATTTTACCATACACATTTCAAATGTTCAAATGTTTGTTAAGCTTATGGGACTTAACTACGGGGTCATCAGTCCCTAAACTTACAAACTACTTATGAACTACTTACGAACTAGGACGGCACAAATATCCATGCCCGAGGGGGGATTCGAACCCCCGACCGTAGTGGCCGTGCTGACCGTGACTGAAGCGCCTCAGTCACCTCGGCCACCGCGGCCGGCTACACATTTCCTTCTAAGGCTTAGTTGACGATTCCTTCATGTCTCAGATATGTGTCCCACTAACCTATCCCTTCGCTTCGTCATAAGTGCCAGAAACTCCTTTTCACGCCATTTATGATGAGAACCTTCTCATTAGTTACGTGATCTACCCATCTAACATTCGTCTGTATCACCACATTTCAAAAGCTTTTATCATCCTTTTATCTCGACTCGTTATCGTCCAAGTTTCACTGCCATTCAAAGTTACACTCCAGACACAAGCTTCCAGCAAGGACTTCCCAACATTTAAATTAATCTTTAATGTCAACAAATTTCGCTTTTTTGGATGTGATTTTCTTCCCATAGCCATTCTGCGTTTTATTACTTCATTACTTCCGCCATCAGTAGTTATGTTGCTCAAAAAAATGTTCAAATTTTTTTAGCACTTATGGGACTTAACTACGGGGTCATCAGTCCCTAAACTTACAAACTACTTATGAACTACCTACAACTAAGGACGGCACAAATATCCATGACCGAGGGGGGATTCGAACCCCCGACCGTAGTGGCCGTGCAGACCGTGACTGGAGCGCCTCAGTCTCCTCGGCCACCGCAGTCGGCAGTTATGTTGCTACCCAAATAACAAACCTCATTTACTATTTTCATTGCCTCACTCCCCAATCTAATTCATTCATAATTTTGCGACATTATATTCCAATACCCTTCTTTTCCTCTTGTTCATCTTATACCTTCCTTCCAAGATACTGTGCATTTCATTCCATTCGGTTGCTCTTCCGTGTAGAATACATTTAAATGCAGCTCTCTAAAGAAACTGTCCAAATCACTTGAAATTATCAACAAGTGCCTGCGATGAGGAGGGAGTCACACGATTATTTCAGCGCTGTGAACATCGACGACATGAGTAACGATGGTTAGAACTTGAATAGTGGCAACACTGCTGTGCAGACACTATGCAATGCAATCTACTATTGTCCCTGATTGGACTTGTTGTTGACATACCTACCTTACCTCCGTGCAAATGGACTTTCTCGTCTCACGTCACCGGCGTGCCCACACCGGCCGCGGTGGCCGAGGGTACTGAGGCGCTTCAGTCACGGTCTGCACGACCACTACGGTCGGGGGTTCGAATCCCCCCTCGGGCATGGATATTTTTGCCGTCCTTAGTTGTAGGTAGTTCATAAGTAGTTTGTAAGTTTAGGGACTGATGACTCCGTAGTTAAGTCCCTTAAGCTTAACAAACATTTGAACATTGGCGTGCCCACTATCGAGGGCAACACAGTCACTTCTGACCGAGCGGTCTAACGTAACGGTATCACTATGTTTTCGGAGCAGGAACAACGGAGTTGGATCAAGATTAAATGTGCCAGAGGTCGTACATCACTACAGTGTCATGAAGGTCTTCAAAGAGGCGTGCGGGGAATCGACTTCGCCGTACAGAAAAGTGGAACGCTGGGTAAAATCCTCCAACGAAGGTAGGCAAACTGAGGTAGACATGCATCGGGCAGGGCGTCCTAGCGTCTCTGAAGAAGTACATACTGTTGCCGCCTTAGCTGACAGTGAGCACGCTCACGTAACCGGATTACAGCATACAACTGTGCTAACTAGCGTCGACTTTCAAACTACGCAAGGAGCTATAATATTATCTGTGACTTTCAATTTTACCAGCAGCAGCACTGACAACGAAACTTCCTTTCGTACGCATAACAGTATAATTTATTTCTCTCTAGCGAGTCGATAATGGAATTTCGCAGGATGATTCGCAAAATAATATTGAAATACAGGAAATTTTTAAGATTTTCGTGACGGCCGCAGAACAAGATTTTTTTTTTTTTTTTTTTTTTTTTTTTTTTTTAAAAAGTAAAGGAGTATCTTGCGAAAGAGCCTGCTGTCCTACCACACCTTCCAAATCTGTAGTCGACCACACTGAGGCATTCCTTGAATTTCAGATATTAATCACTGTTAATACGAACACTGGCGTTAAAAATGTAGAGGCCATAGGTGATGATGCAGCTATGTGTTTATTGATTCGCATAGAATTTTTTATCTTCTTCATAATCCAGTAATCGGGTCAAACCCCATACTTAAAGCATACTGTGTCATGAACCTACCAATTACAGCGCTACTACAGATATTCGCATGCAGACGAGTCTCCCCTCTCCAGACCAGCCTCTGCATTGAGCACTACCTTGTTTAATAATTAACTAATTCACTATTGTGAATTTATACAAAATGGGAGAAACTAATCTACTGAATTGAAGAAGTCGGTTCCTTTTTAAATAATTATTATCACAAGAATACTCTAGGAAAGAGTTTTACTACGGGACATAGCGCGTGATAACGGTATATTACACATAAAGCTTTTGATGAAATATATAGAAATGAGGAAAGAATTCCATGGTGGAAGAATTTTTAACACACTGGAAACAACCGATACATATTTGCTTGAGTGGTAAAAGTGCACTCTCTCAATTAAACAGAAGGAAAAAAGGACAAGATGACGTGAAATTAATTTTAACTAACAGAACAAGGAAACAGAAACAGAAGAAACATTTTTTATAAGTTCCCTATTCGCAGTTGCATCGACACTTTACCATACAAGTATGCGGAGTTTGTGGTTACAGACAAGCGTGGTCATCCTGTAAGTTACGATCTAAGCCTCATCTGCGCCGAAATAAAGAATTTCAATTAATAAAGGAAGACTGTAAACCCATTTCATTGACTGCCAAGAAAATTTTGAAGTTATGCTAAAGACATTTATTTCCGTGACACAGAGTGAGGCTCATAACTGAACCACACAGTGAGATAAGATGCTGTATTTTGAATCGAAAAACCTACGCTCTTCACCTGTTGGATCGTGTAGTACTATATTCAATCTAGAGAAACATTAGTGTTTGCCGTCTGTAATGACCAAGCTGTCGACGGGACGTTAAATCCTAAGCCTCCTTCCTTAGTGTTTGTCTTATAGCAATCGGATTGTTCAAAATGTCTGTAAATCTATCGGACCAAACTGCTTGGTCATCAGTCCGTAGCTTACAAACTACTTAAACCTAGGTAAACTAACTTACGGACAAACACACACACCCATGCCCCAGGGAGGACTCGAACCTCCACGGCGAGAAACCGCGCGCTCCGCAGCGAGATGCTTTAGACCGCTCGGTTACTCCACCGCGGCAATCGGATTGAATTAGGATTGACATGGTGTCCGTCAGACGTACATACAAGGCAGCAGTCGCAGTTTTAGACCAGAAGACGAAGTTCCTTCTTCTGCGTTTACACCAGGGAGAGGAAAACAAGTCTGCCCTCGACAGCACACAGTAGCCCCTGCCATTTCAACAGTTTGTTCTTTTCACCTTACTATTTAGAGGTGGCCAATGGTTTACCTAAAGCAAATTGTGAACGATGGCGGGAACATTTTGCCGTCTCCTCTGACGACACGGACGTGCTTTCTAGAAGGTTCCCTGACATGACAACCCAGGTGAGGTGCGGGAGCGTGTGAGTACTTCAGTTAAGGAAACCCTCGGTGCCACGTGGTGTTTTCTGTGTCCACCGACCGTTTAATTCCTCGAATCCAGGCCTTGCTTACCCACCTGTAGCACGCCGCCCTGTCAGCTTGTGCCGAATTTCTCTTTGATGTATAGAACTTCCCAGACCAAACTGCACGACGACTTGACTGGTCGCTGGTAGCGGCGACTGTGAAGAGCTGGATGGAATAACAAGTTTGCTGAGAAAGCAATGGACAAACAAGAAAATTTTCCCTATCACCTGAAATTAAATAACTACCTAGCACCAAACTAACATTTATAATACCGATAATTACATAATATACTGCTCAAGACAATTAAGGGATCAAGTGGGATATTTTTATTGAGATTTTGGGTACAATTTTAATTGTTTTGTGATACAATACGATATTTTGCTGTCTCAACTATTTACTTGAGGTTTACATGGAGTCTACATAGAGCGAGCTACCATGGGGCTACCATCAAAGTGAAAAAGTAATTCTCGTTGCCCTCCAAAATGGTGTGTGATCACCACAGACGACCAGTACAGCTGCACACATGCGTAGCATGGAAAATGTCATCAATCACATCTTTAGGGATATTTGGCCATTTTTCCATGAATGCAACTCTGCAGCCATTGTGGGAGATGCTGGTCTGTCTGTAAAGCGTCTGCCAGTGTACCCTAGACATACTCAATCAGGTTTAAGTCTGGTGAACAAGCTGGCCATTCTATTCGCTCAAATCCCCCAGCTTCAAGAATATTGTCACCTTCTACCCATCCCAGCGTAGAGCACAACAAATGATCGAAGTATATCGTCTCTATACTTCTTAGCAGACAAAGCACCATTCTGGACGACATAGACGTCCATACTTCCTGCTCACACCATTCGTCACCGCCATGAACGGTTATGTTTCATACATATAAGCACGATTGTTCCACGTTCTTTCCGGATGAGGAAGCAACGATCGTCTGGCTGAACACAAAATCTTTGTGAACACATACAGGGTGCCATTCCTTACTACTCCAATGCTATGTATCTCCTCGCAGTTTCTATGCGCTAAACGTTGTCGTGTCTTTAATGGAACACACACCATAGGCCTCCGTGCATAATGTCCACATTCCCAAAAGGCGATTTCGGACTGTGTGTGTTGAATTTTCGCGTCCTTTTGCTGTCTCCAGGGAGAGTTGCAGCTGAGCTGCATACAGTCTCCTGTCTCCACAGATTGTTAACCGAAGGTAATCTCTTGATGATGTTACCAGTGGACAACATTTACCTTGCCCTGTGTTAACTGTTCCTGTTGTCTGAAATCGCGTCCAAATCCTGGAAATTACGCTTTGAGATACTCTGCTAAACGCACCCATCCTCTGTGTCTGTCGCGCTCCCAACCATCCTGTCGCTCTCCATGCCATAGCTTCACGTAAGTCACTGTTGTTGCATTGCATTACCTGCTCACTACACTATCTGAACCCTACTGCTTGTGTAATTCATTTGGTAGAGTAAACACAAGTCAACACAACAAATAAATTGAAAGACTCATTTCTAACGTTTCAAGGTAATTCTCAAGGTATACATCCTATCCTATTCACTACGAAGAAGAAGAATGATTGAACGCCATGGACACCTAAATGGAGGTATAGAATTTAATAACTAAATTGTGTCATCTTCTAAGGAAAGAAACTAGCCCATGCTTTTGATTTACACTAAGGAACAGAGCAAAAAGTTTACAATCGGATAGAATGGCCAAGTCTTAAATTTATTTCTACTTTTTGCAAGGATAGAGGCAAGACCATACTTTTGATAGGGGGTTTTAAAACAAGTTTACAATCAATTTTTGATGACTTCGTACAAAATTTACGTCCATTCTTACTTTACTTGTTCACAAAACAATACCTATACTAACATATCATTGATACATTTAACTTTTTTGTTGAAATGAAACAAAAATATTATACCAGGACATAGGCGCAAACACACAAAAAGAAAACTATTTCTGGTGTACAATACGATCATAAGCAAATCTACTCGATGATCATACAAATATACATATTATATACGATAACATAAATGATATTTTCCAACCAAATCAGTTCGGATTGTGCATACACAAAAATTTGAATAAGTAGACAAATAGATGCACATTATACACAAGAAAACAGACACATCATAAAACTTTTTATATTAAATGTGTTCGGATTTGTGTCCACAGAAGAACACAAAATTGTGACGATACAATGAAAAAGTCGCAAACTGAGGTAGACATGCCAGTACTGCGCACTACGGCACATCTGTCTTGTGGCTTGCAGCAGTTTAAGGAACCAAATAAAGTTACAACTCAAGAGCGTCATTTATACGATGCAAATGCTGCAACAAAAATTCCAAATTCCAGGTTTTTAAAGCCTTCTCGAACGAGAGGACGAGTATCCAAATTTACAGGTGACGTCAGCTGATAAGAAATTTTCAGTCTTGTAAACGCAGTACTGGCGAGTCTACGTGTTCGCGACTTACTGACTCACGCTCGTATAAAGAATTTTTTTCCGTTCAATAGTATCTTATGGCATTCAGTTCTCTGAAAAAAAAAAGACAATAAATATTACACTTGATGTTCTCTGAGCAATATTGGTTAGTAATACCGTCTCTCGGTGCTCGAGCGCGCCCGCATGCACGCACACACACGCAAACACACACACACCCACAAACACACACACACACAAAAGCACGGCTCACAAGCGGGACTCAATATCGGGTGACGTTGGCCTTAGCATGCTTGGCAGGTGGGTAAATATTGAGAGATATATCAGCTTACATCCCGGCAGGACTGCTTGTGCTTTATCCCCCTTCTTCTGACATTTGAATAGCGACTGTGGTGCTTGACTGCAAGTGAAATGGCCTCTTCTTCAGGTGTCGCCATATCACTTGTGCCGTTGCCTATTCAGTGTGATGGTGTAGCCGTCCATGTGCCCAACATGGCGTGTCCTCGAGTACCTCAGTGTGACTAATGTGTAGAGACATCTTTTGTAAACATGCATCTGGCCCTCTTCTTGTTACCGTGGCCATGGCGACTGTGGTGCAGCGCTGTGGATATACCACTGCATGGGATCTGATATCTTCTTCTTGCGGTCCCACAAACAGATTAGCCTCTTCTTCTAGGGTCACCATATTTGTATTCTAGTCATCATGCCGTCTGAAATGTTGCAGTAACTTGTGCTCGTCATAGCGTGATCTCATTGTGTTGGGTTATGGCCTCTGTACATGAAAGAACGAGTGACCTCGTCCTTTCAGATGCCTTGCTTCTCGTCCAAAGGAGGAATGATTTGCATACGATGTAATTGGCACAATAACACATTTTTGCAACTCAATTTTAAGATACACAACACAGTAAACAACCTCAGGGTTCATCATAGTGTTACTTCACCGAAAAGGTTTCATAGAAGCCTCGACACCAACGTGCGACATTGTGAATGTACGCATCACGTGATCACTTGTCATTCGTGGAAAATACGTCCTATTGACTGGCGTTCATCCATTGCACAATCATCTACTGGAATAGACACAAGGCAACGTAGTGTGTCGGTGTCCAAACGTTAACACAGTATTGACGATCGATGTATCGATTCTGTCGGAGTCATAAGGTTCGCGAATCAATTTTTTGTTATAATACACGGAGGGACTTATGAACTGACTATGCACCCATGCTATATTGTACCCTGAATAATGTATAATATATCTGCTAATTTATCTCTGTTTAATTGTTTGGGCATTGTGCCATTCATATTTCCAGAATTTACTTTATGTGTGTAAATCTAACTTTAGGACAATGCTCATTATCAGTACAGTATTATTTCGATTAAATGACTAATATGAGGCAAACTTTTAGAATCTGAAACTGTTTTTACAACTTTTGCGTGGTTTTTTATTTCTTAATTACTTCTTTTAGTTGCGTCCTTGTAGTCCTGTAGTAGTATTTCTACGTATCTACACAAATACTCTGCAAGTCACATTGAAGTGCATGGCAGAGGGTTCATGGAACCGTTTTCATGATGTTTCTCTACAGTTCCGTTCTCTAATAGCTCGCGGAAAAAAGGAACACCTCAATCTTTCCGTTTTCGATCTGATTTTCCGTTTTCGATCTGATTTTCCGTTTTCGATCTGATTGATGATCATATCTTTATATGTAGGTGGGTGCTAACAAAATACATTCTCATTCGGAAGAGAAACATGGTGAATTGCAAATCTGTGTCGCAACGGATAATGCCTTTGTTTTAATGATTTCCACCTGAACTCGTGAATTATTTCCGGGGCACTCTCACCCCTAAATCGCGATAATACAAAACGAGCTGCCATTCTCTGTACTTCCTCTAAATCGTCTGTCAGGCCCCCTTGGAGGGGATCCATAATGCGCATCAATACTCCAAAATAGGACGCACAAGTGTTGTGTAGGCAGTTTCTTTAGTAGAACTGTTGCATCTTCTGTTTTGCCAACGAAACGTAGTCTTTGATTCGATTTCTACGTGTTCTTTGCAAATTAAGTTGTTTGTAATTGTTACTCCTAGGTAATTTCAATTTACGGCATGTAGTTTTGACTGATTTATCGTACAAATGAAGTTTAACGGGTTTCTTATATTGGTCATATGGATGACTTCACACTCCTATTACCATTTTTTGCAACATGTAGGTATCTAAATCATTTTGCAGTAGCATTTAGTCTTCTGGTGACTTCACTAAAACGATAAATGACGGCATCATCCGCGAACAATCTAAGGGAGCTACTCAGACTTTCTCAACGTATGGTTCAGGTTTCATCGAGATGATGTACCTGGCAGTAATGCATCATGAAGTTACTTTCGCCCTTAGTTGGTAGACCGTTGTATTGTTATGCACACAAAAATAGCTCCCCCTCTAATGTGAATGAAACATAGGTAATAGAATTGTTATAGATCTTTAGGAGTCCTGTCATTGTAAATCTCTTCCTCATACCACTATTCAATTTCTTTCTACGAATTACTCAGTGTTCTATCGGACTTTAAACAGTGTGACAATGCTTTTTAAATGCCATTTATTGCAATAAACTTTACAAGAGTGAAACACTGTCTAAGCTTTATTAACGTGTGTCCTTGTATTTGCAGCATCGTAGTATTACTTTACATCTTGAATCACATAAAGAGCAATCTTGTGGTATGTTGTGTTATCCATTATGTATAATCGAACTTGTGTACCACGATGCAAGTAGAGGGCCTGTAAGACAGGTAAGTTATGTGGGATGCGTGTAAATCAGGTGGAATTGAATTTAAGTCACTTGCTTTATCATTTTATTATTTATTTTTATTTACTTCTTATTCTTTTCTTCTCTTGGCCCAAGGTTGGTCATAACGTAATGTAAACATGTTCGTGGCATTCCATATACATACGCCCACCTGCACTCTGATCCATGTGTGGATTTGGTTGATACTCTTCCCCAGCGCTAAAAATGTTCAAATATTTGTATAGCTTATGGGACTCAATTGCGGGGTCATCAGTCTCTAAACTTTGAAAGACGACCGTCTGTCGTCTTCCATATATTTTTTTATAAAATTGTATTTTGTTTGACGTCACTAGATTAGCATGTTGTTAAAACTAGATCCCCACTCTTTTCGAGGCACTAGGAATAGCATTTTTATTTATGTTTTAAAATCTTAGTTTCTGAAATGTTAGTTAATATTGCTAGGATTTTGTTATTTTAATAATTTATTATTGTGGTTATAAATGTGGCATTAAGTACAGCTTCTCCGCTATGCTACTGTCCCTGTGAGAATTCGTACTTGTTTTACTTTTAAGTAGATGTGTGAGGATCTAATAGCTGTCTGAATGTGGTTGGTAATAGCTCGCTTTGCATGGTTCTCTCTGGCTCAGAGTTGATAGTCATTACCAACCCCTGCTGCTGATGTGACCAAAGAGATTTCTACACTCTTTGATACAAGCCAGCCGATGAGCCTTCTCCAGGGTGAGCCTTCAGAACTTCTCTCTCCACCACCACTGTACTCGTGAGTTTTGCCGGTTTTCAGTAGCTTTTTAGCGCCTCCTGGCCTCTAGGTCTTCACCTTCTGCTCGGACCACAGTGAGGTGAGGTTGGTTCTGCTCTTGTGTCTATGGAGATGATAGTGATTCGTTGCCTAGCATGTTTAATATATACTCACCTGAATTCATGCCACTTATCATAAAACCACTGCCTAGATTACTCTCAGATTGCAAGTTAAGAGTCCGCCGTGATTTTGTGTAATGAATCCGATTTTTAACCACTTCACCTTCAGTGGAGTGTGATCCTGTAATGTAGCTGTGAGTCGCCGTTAGCGTGTTTGCTCGCGATCTAATCTAAATGCAACTTAACTTCGCTATACTCACGCACCATCTCAGATCAGGCACGACAGACCAGAGCCGTTTTCGCAATTTATTGTATATTGTGTTGTGTGGTACCTACGGGTTTGCTGAATTTCACTCACGATATTGGTGCCTGCTTCTGCCTTGTCTCAGCACGCTGATTTTGGTGAAATAACTTTAATTGTGTTGGGTTGTTTATTAATGCCTGTGTGTAATTTCGTGTGAGCTGCTACGTATATTGGCCACTGTATCGTGAACTTCCTGTTATTAGAGTAATTTGAACCAGGTCAGTTCTCAATTTGGTCCAGGGAACAAGGTTTTGCAACAGGGAGTAGCCGGTAGTTCAACGGACCTTCTGCTAATTTTACTGCTAAGATTAAGCTTTTTTATAACTGTCAACTCTTATCTGAATGCCTCCTCCCAGAATTAAGCTTTTATTGCGTACAGTGTCCTACTTTTAACTTAAAAACTACTTATGAACTAACTTATACTAAAGACAACACAAACAGTCATACCGGAAGGAGGATTTCAACCTCCGACGCGGGAGGCCACGCGATCCGCAACATGGCGCCCCAGACCGCTCGTAGAATCCCGCGTGGCCCCCATCGTTCCCCATTCCTAGATTTTACAAGGTTTGTTGTAGTAACGGGACATTAAATCCCAATCTGTTTTCTTTTAATCCATCCTTTCATGCAACGATTCTCATGCTGCAGAGGTTACGATAAACCGCCAACAGAATGTACGATGGTAGGCAGACAAAATTTCCAGATCTCATTTTGACCAGGTACCACAACTATTAGGGAAAAAACTACAGGGAATCTACTTACAAAAATATGCAACTGATTAAGACAGAAAGGAATTAAAGACATTATCGGCATATGTGTATCGTATTATTTCAATAGGCAAGTTGAAAATCTGTGCACGTCATTTAATTTCTTAGTGTCTTGATTTGTACTGGCTGCAATCTCAACAGTGGTGACTGTTCCTGCAGACTGCACCAGACAGAAATACTCGCTGATACGATATATCTTCTTCATCAGCATGATACGACTAACATAAGTTTGCATGTTTCTCCTTAAAAATAAAATAAAAAAAGAGAGGTGTTGAAAAGGTACGAACCTGTTGAAATTTAAATATGTCACTGTCGGATAACGTAGTGCGATATCTAGGGAGGCGAAGCTTGCATAGTGACGTCCTCCTAAAAAAATTCAAGACTTTGCTCTCAGCAGGCAAAGGGATGCTCACCAATTTTTTCGATGTCCGAGGTCCGAAACACATCGAATTCCAGGAGGACGGAATGCCACTAACAGTGACATGTACTGCGAGACACCGAGTAGCCTACGCATCTAGAGCATACGGCCTAGGCTGCTGACAGACGGAATGATTCTACTTGATGATAACGTGCTTCCACACGTCTCCAGGGTCATACAAAGCGTACTGGCCAAGTTCAAGTGACAGCAGCTTGAGCATCTGCCTTATAGCCCAGACATGTCACTCTGTGACTTCAATTAGGTTGGTAAGCTAAAAAATTATCTCAAAGAAGCGTTTGAAGTCGGACGACGAACTGAAGGACACAGTAGAGGATTGGCTCTTGTCACAGACACAGGAATTCTGGGAACTGGGAATCCTTTGGCTCGTTAAGCAGTGGGATAGTTGTGCTGAAGTCTCTGGTGATTGCCTTTGAGTAAAAGACAGTCATACCACACCGTCGTTTCGTACCTTTACATTTGAACTCCCCTCTTAAAAAATAAAATGTATTGTTGCGCACTGTTAATCTTTGGAAATAGTTTCTGTAAATGATGCAGCACATGAAGGTTTTAAAAATTTTATATGTGGTACCCTAAAGTATAGAGATAATAGTATGCTAGTTATTTTTTCCTGTGCATACAACGGTTCTCCCACACAACAAACACAAGCTTTGCAACCTGATATTTTCTGTTCTGTCTCACCTGGAACGTGAGTGAATGAGGCTGACCAATAGACTACAGTGACAACAGTGACATCCAGTTTCACCATCGCTAGGCGCCCAACTCACTTCACCCCTGATCTCAGGTAATAAAGGCGTCCTAGCAGTACACGTACTTCGAAGTACTACCTGACATGACTTTCACTACGTGACAAGACGCCGTGATATAATGTTGTTCCCTGAGGGCGCGGTGTAGTGGCCCAGCGTTCCAAGGCGCCTCGCTGCGGAGTGCGCGGTTGCTCACCATCGGCGTTTCGAGTCCCCCTCGTGGATGGGTGTTTGTATTGTCCTTAGCATATGTTACATTAAGTTAGTGTAAGTATTTTTTAAGCTTAGGGGCTGATGACCAACGTAGTTAAGTCCCTTAGCTTTACAAACATTTCAACAGTTTTGTTTGCTAAAGGGCCATGAGTAACCTCCAAAAATGTTTGCAGTTATACAAGTCATGTGATGTCTTGTGTTTTGAACTGCCCGTTTAGTTTTTTATTACTATTACAGGATAGATTACATATCAGACGAGTCACACTTTTGTCGGGTATCATCATCCTACAGATAACATCACTTTGTCATGTGGCGTTAGTTAACTAATAGTTACTGTTAAACAGTCTGCAATTTTGGTGTCTCGGGTATACTGAAAGTGTTAATTGAAAAATGGTGTTATACGTACGTTTGTTGAAAATGTAGTTCCTTATACCTTACATACAGTATTTGAAATGATCAGTTCAGTACATTTACTGACAGGGAAACATTACAGCTATCGTTGTCCATGCTCTTACTGGATGTATTCAGAGACTGAATTTGAACTGGCTTGCATTGATGGGACGTCCTATGTGCTCATTAAATACCAAGAAAATGTGAAAATTATAATTTTACGTATTCAGAAAAGCATTGTTCAATTGTTTCTAGTATTCGATCATTTAATATTTATTTTCTATTTTTATAGCGTATAGCGTAAAGAACCTAACTCGTATAGATTGGCGTTACTTTCACTGACGTTACACATAATTCAGTTGTGCCATGCAACCGTAGATGGTCTCTTTAGCGTCGCCCATTGAGGTTGTTCATTAGTTAGTACTCACATTCTAGACGAAGGTGGTTGTCCATCTCCAGCGATCCATTTTTAGATTTTCCGTGATTCCCCTAAATCACTTCAGACAGATGCGGGGATTATTCTTTTAACGCCATCATGACGTAAACAATACAAACGTGTGCATCGTCTCTCATGACTACGATGTCGATGGAACGTTAAACCGAAAGCTTCCTTCTAAAGCGCCACATGTTCACTGTGTTCCTGTTTTGTAAGATTATGCAGAACTAGTGTGGTAAGCTACACGCTAACGACACTGTCCACCGACATTCAAATCTATCACATGTAAGCGTAGTGGCTGTATAGTGACGTATCTTTGTGCTGGTCCGAGGGTCAGCTCCATTGTGAGTCTGACTGGACAGAAACCCTTCCGAATATTGTAAATAAATTCTAGAAAGTACTATTAAACAATCAGGATGTAACTCTATGAATTACTGAAGTCCGCCTTAGATGTTTTTATACGCCTTTATTGCGTTACTACCGGTTTCGTAACGTTAAAGGTACATTTTCAGGTATCTTTTAATTTACATGGGGTGGTTTGACTTGTTGCGTGTCCCAATGTTCATGATGGTTTGCCGGGTTTTATGGAGGTTTTCTTTAGAGATGTTACTTAATTTTACAAGGGACTCCCTTCAGTAAACGTCCATGTGGGCAACGGTTGCGTATACCAAGTTTACTGTTTAAAATTTTAAAGTTGAACGTAGGGGTGGGTTCAGTATCCCCTGAATCTAAGGGAAAACGAATTGTACCAATGGTTTGCGTCATATGGTATTACAATATTTGACAAAACCAGAAGCTATCTGGAGTCGTGGTCCATGTTATGATTCTCAAAAATAGAAAATTCTATGAAATTATTCATGTGCACGTGTAGTATATGATATGTTCAGAAGTGCAATACTTCTGAATACGTATTGTCGTCGTTCAAGAAATCGTTGTGGAAAGCCCTTCAGAATATCAACAATTTTTCAAATGTAATAAATTGTCTCATTATACCAAGGGTAAGATAAGAAGAGATGTTGAATTAAAATTTGAGTTGGTGATGGAATCGAATCCAGGACGCTTTAATCCACTCAGCTAACACAGCGTTACAGACAAAGCGACTACACGGTCTGCAAGTTCGTCTCCCTCCAAAACACATACTTTAATTCTGACTCAGTGTTCACATGTGAAATACGTATAAAACTGCCGGGGTTTCTCCTAACTTGAAATAGCACCCCAGCAGAGCGGGAACGATCCCGCCTTCTTCCTCGAGAAAAGATGATATAAATATCAACAGTAATTCAATTTCTTGAGTCATAAATTGTCTCATTATACCAAAGGTAATGTGATAAGAAGAGGCGTTGATTTAAAATTTGTTCTGGGGCTGGGATTCACATTTTGAAGGCTTTCACGGCAGGAGTATCATTACCTGATATTTGAGGGCTCAGATTCCGTCGTCCATGTATGTAAGTATAGAAAGGCTATAGAGATTTTCAAACATCGAATTTCACAGGGGAATATTTAGGCAGAATTAAATTATGTGTTGTAGGGGAAGATGCTCTAAGACAGTGTGTGTAGAAGCCTATTCCGCAATGCCATGTTACCTGAGTGCTTCAAAGCATCTGCCAATCAAGCGAATCCCGCAGCACGAATTTAAATTCAATGCCTCTTCGTCCTTACCTTTGCTATAATGGCAGAACTTATGGTTCAAGGTATTTAATTATTGTTGCTATTTGTATCACCTTTGCCTGAGGAAAAAGGCGAGATTGTTCCCATTCAAGTTCTTTGCTGGGGTGCTATTTCAAGTTAGGAGAGCACCTGAAGGGGAACATTAAGGCAGAATTAAAGTATGTTTTGTGGAGGAAGACGAGCTCCAAGACAGTCCGTGAAGACACGTTGTCTGTGATGCTGTGTTAGCTGAGCGGTTCAAAGCGTCTGCGTCGTATGTAGAAGGTTCCACGTTCGAATGTTGGTCCCAGCACAAATTTTAATTCATCGCGTCTTGTATCTTCAAAAAACCTTCAATTAATCAAAACTGACATGTTCAGCACACAATAGAAGTAATGATTATTTTTACAATCGTTTATAAGATATGTTAAATCTGTGTCAAAGCTAAAGTATAACAAAATTGAGGATGTCTTGAAAATGCGTGGTTTCAGGGTACAACTTGTCACAACAAAATGACAAAAATGATGATAAAATGAATGCTTTCAGGCAGGACTATACTTGAAACTTGCAGGCTCAGATGCCGTGGTCCATGCATGTATGTTTAGAAAGGCCATAGAGATTTTCAAACACTGAAACAATTTTTACAGGAAAGAGGAAGGTGTTAACGCTGGATAAAATTTGGATGTTAATATTGCAGTGACTGAATGACAATCTATTGTTTGCAATCTATAAATGTTACAATATCTGGGATGATAGCGGAGGTGACGTCAAGTAATTGGCAGTCGAGGTCCACCTTCAGTTTACCGCTTCACCTCCGATGATGCCTTCCACAGTCGAAGCCGAAACGTCGGGGGAACGTTTCATGCATGGACCACGTCATCTCAGCCCGGAAGTTTCAAATAATGAAAATGACAAAAATTTCTATCGTTAGTCCTTCTTCTATGGTGTCTCCATGATGTCGCCTGCGAGGCGATGTAATAATCTGTCATGAATGCGTAAGCAGACTAACCAAGATCGCTGATAAAAAATGTTTGTATGAAGCTTTTATTGAATTTTATTAATACAGGTTTCGTAAGTTTGAAAGTGACGAAATATTTCTATATGATATTTACTTTATAAGAGATTTGTAATTGGGAACATAGACCTACCGAAAACGGTATAAATAAAATTAAAAAACCTGTTGTGCATCGTTTTTAAATAAACTATCTTGGATCTTCTGCTTACGCAAATTTCCATTGCTAATGGAACTGGTTTTAATCTTGTGACTTGCATCCTATGAAAATATACCTTCTCAATACATAAAAATAGTGAAGAGTAATGTAAATTGCATACTTTTGGTACTATTGCCCTATTTTTGAAATAACATTTGTAGGAGCAACAACATATTTTTTTTTCACACCATATGATGAAATCGTTGCAGTGTTGAAGGTTTAGCGCAACTGACAGTATTGAGCACTGTGTAGCTGGTTTGTGTCTTTTTGCATTTTTTCACGTTTTTGTTAGTTAAAAATTGAGCACTAAATATTACTTTTTCATAGAGGTTGTACTTTTGCTATAAATATACGTCTAAA
This sequence comes from Locusta migratoria, assembly GCA_026315105.1. Taxonomy (NCBI): domain Eukaryota; kingdom Metazoa; phylum Arthropoda; class Insecta; order Orthoptera; family Acrididae; genus Locusta; species Locusta migratoria. The sequence goes on from CM048744.1 coordinate 460,145,016, forward strand.
GGAGACTCAAGTCAATGAAAGTCTCTCAGCGACTTGGGAATCGTCAGGATTGCTCTACGGAAATGTAATAAGACTGCTATTTTTTGTAAATAAATGATTTGACCGACAAAATAATTAGTAATTTGCGGCTGAATGCTGATGATGCTGTGGTATATGGGGATATGCCGACGTTGACTGTAATGGGGTAGAGGACGACTTAGACAAAATTTCTAGTTTGTCGTCTGATAAATTGCAGCTAGCTTTCAAAAATGTTGAAATGTTCGTAAATCCATGGGACTCAACTGCTTAGTCATTACTTCATAGCTTACTCCGCAGCAAGGCGCCTCAGTGCACACGGCCATTACGCCGCGGTTAGCTAGCTTTAATGTAGAAAAACGTAAGGTGATACAGATTAGTGGCAAAAAGAATCCTGAACTGTTTATAGTGTATTGCTTCACACAGTCGAGTCGATTAAATATCTAGGCGCAACGTTGCAAAGCGGTATGGAATAGAACGAGCAACATTATCGAGTACTGCACAAGTGTTTGGGATCTTCAGGAGATCGGTTTAAAGGTAAACCTAGAAGCAATTCATGGAGCCAGGCTGCTAGATTTGTTACTCGTAAATTTAATCAATACGCAAGTATTACGGAGATGTTTGAGAAATTCAAATCGGATTTCCCTGGAATGATGACATATCTTTACGGCCCACTTTAGATTTGTAGTTTTATAAGTTTTTGCTAACATTTCGGAACAAAATAATAATATAAATAAAAAAATTATACATAATACTTCATTCAGCAAAGACCGCTAAAATTTATTTTCGTCCCTATTTTTAGCGATCTTGGTTGAATGAATTGTTTTATATAAATTGTTGTTCGCTCTCCAGTGGCGTAAAATGCCTTTTAACAATAAAAAATTAATTAATAAGAGTGTCTGAAAACCTTATAGGAAAAAAAATTTGGTAGTGACGGGTTCGGTACTACTGACCTATAGCTTCATAGTCCAACGCCTTCCCCACTACACTACGGCTATCAATTAGAAAGTGCATTCTTTAATCTCATACTATTGATGGCCGTTGTTAACTGATGCTAATATGGCATTTGTTGACACTAGATTATCATTTATCGTACGAAGAACGACTTTTTTTGTTAAATCTTCAGTGCGCCATTGCTTTGAAATCAGTGCCGGCGTAAGGCACGTGCGAAACGTGCGGCCGCACAGGGCGGCACTTTCCGAGGGGCGGAAAATATGCCGCTCTGCCCCTTTTTTTTATTTTCTTAGGACAAACTCAACATTCATGCCCAAGCAGTACCGGCGGAAGGGCGGGGCGAGCCGGGCGACCACCCGGGGCGCCAAATTTTAGGGGAGTTTGGGGGACGCCAATATCCCTGCTAAATTACATTATTGTAAGCAGTGAACTAAAAATTAATTTTTTCATAAATTGTGTAGCAACATTGGTTACTACCTCATGTTATAGGTCTCATTCTTTTTAACAACCCCGGTTTCTTCTTGAATCTCATATAAAGGAAATCCCTTCATCCCTTCATCTTATTTGTCTATAAAAAATCTCCGCTGACAAAGCTGAAGGCTTTTGTTGAGAGTTGGGAGTTTTGAGCAACAATAACACGCTCTGACAATTTCAACCGCCGCGGTGCCGACAGTTGCACTCCTTGCGACAAAGCTACATCGGCCGCTCTAACGATAAATGTTGAAATGTTTGTAGAGCTTGTGGGACGTAACTACGGGAACATCAGTCCCTAAACATAAAAACTACTTATGAACTAGCTAATACTAAGGACGTCACAAACATCCATGCCCGAGGGAGGATTCGAACCCCCGACCGTAGTGGTCGTGCAAACTGAGACTGGCGCGCCGCAGACCACTCAGCTCTAATAATACACACAAACAATATTGAGTTATCGGCAACCAAAAAGAAATTAGTCCTGTTTGTACTGTCAAATGTCTTTGAAAGAAAATTATAAATCAGAAGTCATGTACATGTAGTGCAGGCTTCATGGTGTGCGTGTTCTTCTTTTCTCTCCTGAATTTCGACTCTTAGTAGTAGAATCGTTGCGTTAATGTGTTCTTTATCAACATATCGAAAAGAAAGAAGCCTTCACACATTAGCCTTCACAATTAGCGGCTAAAAATGAGAAACAGGCAGCAGCATTAAATAAATACTTTCGTACTCCTGAAACAGGCAATAATGGAAATGAAAACGTAGAACCAGAGAATGAGGAAACCAGCAATAAATCAACAAATATTCCAGAAGATAGCAACACAGTAGAGGTAAGTAGCTCCCATTCATTGAATTTGGTTGAGAATAATTCTGCGATGTGCTGTACTGAGGCTACAATTTTTTTGCTTTATTGCAAGAAGTATACCATTATTTTTCTAGTTCTACATATCATTGGTCTGTTCTGCAAAAACATATATCCAATTCACTTTAAAACCTCTTAGTGATACTAGATGGGAGAGTTGTATAGGTGTTGTCAAATCGTTTCGCTATCAGTTAGAAGATATTTACGATGCTCTTTTCGAAACATCAAAGGACTCAAAGACAGACGTTGTGGACAAAAATAAGGCTTGTTCCCTAGCAAGGAAGCTCCTGAATTTTATGTTAGTTTGTATTGTGGTGTTTTGGTATGAAGTTCTTTCTTGTGTTAATGTGGTTAGCCATTTTTTCAAACAAGAATCTGTGGATATTAAGCAAGCAGTTGATCTGCTTAAGAAAAAAAATGTGTCGCCTTGAGAACACGCGAAATGATGAAGGTTTCCAGAAGATTTTGGTTGATGCCAAAGTAATTGCTGAAGAGCTCGACATTCAAGCACAATTTGAGAATGAACCAAAACTCCGACCTAGAAAAGTCAACCGACAATTTTTGTATGAATCTGAAGACGAACCGATTAATGATCCACACAGTGAGTTTAAATGTAACTTTTATTTTTGCACATTAGACACAATTATCTGTTCCCTGAATGAAAGATATCAACAACTGAAGCAGCACAGCGGAATATTAGGGTTTTTGTATGACATCCATTCAATAACGGACAAAGTGAATTTACTAAAGTGCTGCAAGGACTTACAACTATTTTTAACAGACAAAGATCACTGTGATATTGACGGATTTCAGATATATCAAGAGCTCTTACTTTTACCTTCATTTCTCGGTTCTGAAAGTAGGAGCAAACCGTTGCAAGTACTTGCATATATTTGCAAGAACTCCATTATTGGGTATTTTCCAAATGCAACTATTGCTCTAAGAATCTTACTAACTATTCCTGTAAGTGTAGTGTCAGCAGAAAGAAGTTTCCCCAAGTTGAAACTTATGAAGAACTACCTACGATCAACGATGACGCAAGAGCGTCTTGTAGGCCTTTCTATGATGTCTATTGATTGTGATGTTCTGTGTGAGCTTGACACTGATACTTTAATTAAAGACTTTGCAGAGAAAAAGGCACGAAAAGTTAACTTTACTTACCATTGTAAACAAGTCAAAGGACAATTTGCATTAATACTGTATAAAGTTATAAAATTATATTACTGGTTGTTTTATTTGTATTAAAAACTCTTTGTACAATGCTGTTACAAAATATATTTTTATGTTCTTTTAATCATATATGTGTTATCTTTCGCAGTTAACAAAGTTGTTTATGTATATATGTGTAAATAAATGCTGTGTCGCGTCATCAATCTTAATTTTATATAAATCGTTGTTTCTTGAATCGTTCTGTAAATTTCTAATCAGTGACGTAGAATATTCTACATGCTCAAGTGTAAATAATTGTTTCATACATCGTTAATCCAAACATACTCTGTGTATTTAACTGACAAAAGTTAAGATCTTACTCAGTTTCATAATTGATTCTTCTAGTTATAGAGTTCAAGGAGTTATCCTTTAAAAGCAGATATCTGTAAGGTAACACAGCAAATTTAAAGTCAGTAATACCATTGGGTTTTACGGGGCGCCATATGAATTCTTTGCCCGGGTGATATTTTCCCCTTCCGCCGGCCCTGTGCCCAAGAGGGGATTCGAAACCAAACCTCGAAGGGAGCGGCCTCGGGAACTGTGGCATGGCACCTCGACTACCTGCCGGCCGCCTCTCTTGAACAAAGGGTGGGAGGAGGACTAATTTCTTCCTCGTCACTGTGGCAGCATCGTCGTGTTTGCGCCGGAGAAACAGAGGGGGAAGCATCTGGCGTCAACGCCAGTATTCTTATGAGCGGAGGGCTGCCAGCATGCTACGCGCTGTGCGTTTACTCACAAATTTTGCAGAAGACAAAATTTAATTTGGAAATTCGAATGCATTGTTCGATACTGCGATTATGTGTTAAGCTTCAAGCAATTTTGTACTGCGATTATGTGTTAAGCTTGAAGCAATTTTGCTAAGCCCATCAATGGCAGTTTCCGAGTGTTTAATTCTTCCCGCACTATAGAAAAAAAAAATCGTTGAACATTACTACAGTCAGACATGTCCAACATCTACAATGGCTAGAAGTATTCCGAATGGTAAATACGCTGCGAGTAATTACAAGGGATAAAGAAATTGGCAGTAAGTCTGGAATAAGTTTGGTTTCGACGTATTTTTCAAAAATTTTGCTATCCGTTACTGAGTGATAGTCGGACGTTTTTGTTTTTGAGCTTTGAAGCACCTGTCTCCGCCTGCATGAACAACAATTAAACTCTGACCGGCACTTTTGTTTGACAATACTACCCGCAACTATCACTTTGCCAACATTTATTTACTGTAGCTGTTTTCCGTTACATACATTATCTGTTCAAAACCATTAAACATGTTTATTTACCTTAACTGCTAGTTCATGCCGCGCGAGATAAGTCGAGCGGTCTAAGGCGCTGCAGTCATGGACTGTGCGGCTGGTCTCGGCGGAGGTTCGAGTCGTTCCTCCGGCATGCTTGTGTGTGTTTGTCATTAGGATAATTTAGGTTGAGTAGTGTGTAAGCTTAGGGACTGATGACCTTAGCAGTTAAGTCCCATAAGATTTCACACATATTTGAACTTTTTTGTAAGATTTCTTCAATCAGGTTTGACGCCATTTTTGAGCTGGTGCCCAGCGACTGTTTTGTAGAAGTCTGTCTGTAGAGAAAGTCACCAATCAGTCGCAATTTTTATTTTCCAGATTTACATAGATTTCGGGCACAGTTTGGCTATTCCCAATGCTTTGAGCTATGTTTACATCTTTTCCGTCATGCTGAACGTAACTGTCAATATGGCGGTTTATATGTAAGCACATATTAAAAGCTTTGAGATGGCCACTCAGTGGCCGAAATGTAGGTAGATCTGAAAAGTGAAAACAAAAATTGCGATTGATTGCTGACATTTCTTACAGATCTGTTTAAATAAAATTGCACAAACGTTTTGGCAAAAAAAGGACGGGGGGAGGGAGGGGGGCGGTAACTTATCAGCTCGTACAGGGCGGCACTTGGGCTTGCGCCGGCCCTGTTTGAAATGTCAACGTGTAAGTTACAATAATAGAATGCCACGTGACATCTCCGAACGGCTGATTTTCGTTAATACAATGGAGGGTGTCAAATCGTTATTTTTGCAAATATCTCTCAAATGATACGAGATATGAAAAAACATAATACAGCGAAGTTGTAGAGACTTGTCCCCTCTACCAATTAGGTTATTCAACTTTCGTGTCGGAAGAACGGTTCGTTTTCAATTACAATTATATTAAAAACGTTGTTTTTGGTATTACTACCGTAGTTTTTGTCCGAAAAATTTGAAAAAGGGAGGTTCAGGTGTCTGGCGCCCTACAATTATGTCTGTAAATGTGGTGCTGATCGGTTGAACGGTTCGTTTTAAAAACAGGGAACACGTTACGGACAGACAGACGGACAGACAGACAGACATACATCCCAAATTCGCCATTATTTTTGCAAATATCTCTGAAACGCTACGAGATATGAAAAAAACATGAGAGCAAAGTTTTTGCGAATTTTCTCCTCTATAAATTAGGTTATTCAATTTTCGTATCAAATGAATAGTTGCCGTTATTTTCATTTAAATTTCGAGCTGTCAAAAGACGATCGCAAGGCCCACTTTTAGTGTTACTACCGTAAGCTAAATTGGGCCAAAACACATGGTGAGAGAATTTAGAACGATGACGCCTACTTACATTTCGCGTAAGTACCACAAAGATAAGATAAATTAGAACTCATACGGAGGCGTATAGCCAGTCGTTTTTCCTTTGCTTTATTTGGTTTTACAAAATAATTAGTAGTGTACTAGGTACCCTCTGCCATATATTTTATGGTAGCTTGAGAAATATTTATGTAGGTATAGCTGCTATACTTTGTGACATTCATTTTAAAGCAATTTTAGGGTTACAGAATTATTTAGAATAGTTACTTAGCTAAGAAATTAAACTTCTTATTGTAGTAAAAGTAGTAAGTCTCAGTTATTTTAAACTCCAGCCAATGCCTACTTTATTGAGTACTCGAATTAGTGACATTTTATTCTTTATTCATTCGGTAAAGAGCGAGTATTCGCAGTCAACACCTACTGCACCAGTTTTCTTCGTCTGCTATGAGCAAATGTGAGATGTGAGATATAGCACTAAATACTAACAAGAAACTGATTCAGTACGTCGATGTAATACCTGTAATCGTTTTTGTATATTTAATGTATCACCAGGTCCTTCCTTAAAAATCGGCCCAAATTTTCCTCTGTCATACAGGGGAAGAAGATGCTACACTACTAGAACTTGATGCTGTCGTTCGCAGTTTACCAGGAAGTAACAGCAAACATACTGTTCATCACAAGCGTAGGTAATGATGGTGTCCAGCAGGATAAAAAGCAGATACGCATGCGGTGGCGGTCATAACATCGAACAGCGCAGCTGACATCTGCCGGTGGCGGAAAGCAGTACAGTTGTTGGAGGAAGAGAGCTGCTGCTACCTGCCGGCAAACGGTGGAACTGGAGCACAGGGACCGACAAGATTGCCGGATTCTGCAACAAATTTGCATTTGGTATGTTGTGCATGTTCCTAAACGAAGTAGAAGAGTTGTTTTAAGTAAGGGGTTAATAATATTTTACATTTTTTTGCTTATGACGAAAGCTGTATACAAATTGGGAACAGTCTAAAATTGCTTACGAATATTACGACGCTTGATAAATTTGGTTACCGTCGCGAACAAATGCGCGGTTCTAGCTACAAAAGTATCTGAGTATTGCTAACAAGTTTTTGTGCACTTTGTAATTCCCCTTTTCCTTTCTCTATGTAATTTTAGATCGCAATATTACTCCCATAGTATTAAAGTAATAAAAAATACATGTAAGAAATGTGTAGGCCTATCTTAGACTGTTTTGCGACTATTATATTAGGACTAATTTGTCCCGCTTCGTTAACAAAAATAATGTTATCGACATTTGAGTTATTCAGTAAATAATAATTAAAGACTTATTCATTGATTCCAGAGACCGATCCTATTTTAGGAATGAGTCAAAGCGAATTTTTACCGGCCTATGTGTAACTAGTGGAAGTTTAGTGGAAGTTCAATTACGATACGCCGACTTCAAAGAATGATCATAATCTATTTAAAATGATAATTTTTTTTAATAATGTCAGATGCCGATTTTATTAATAGGTTCAGGCAGAGATTTTTTCCGATTTTCATGAATTTTCTTCCGTACAAAATTTGAAATTTAACCACAAGATGTTGTCGCTAAAAAGCTTTGTCAGGGCTAATATATTACTCAAACACTATTTCAATTTTTTTGAAAACACCGTGGGGAATAACTGAGCAGAATGATTGAATTGACATCTAGCATCGAGACAGTTCCTGCTGAACACAAACTGTGGCCAACACTATGGCTTAAGCGGTTTAAGGATGTCCTTTTAACTTATCGAAACCGGTGACCTTTAAATAAATTGCGATCTTGAATGACTTTTTAAGTGTATTTTATAATTGGTCTAAAGTGAAATGTACTTCATTTGTCTTTAGTTATAGAAACGAACTCTAGATCAAATAAATAATTGAAAAAATCACGCGTTTTCTACATTCACGAATAGTAGCCTGTTTAAGTAAAGATTTCAATTCTCGCTCATAATAATGGTTAACACAATAGATGTGTGGTTAAATCCACCTTATGCAAAACACCTTGTTCTGTTTTCAAAATGTTCAAATGGTTGTTAAGCTTAAGGGACTTAACTACGGGGTCATCAGTCCCTAAACTTACAAACTATTTATGAACTATCTACAACTAAGGACGGCACAAATATCCATGCCCGAGGGGGGAATCGAACCCCCGACCGTAGTGGCCGTGCAGACCGTGACTAAAGCGCTTCACTCCCCTCGGCCACCGCGGCCGGCTGTTCTGTTTTAACACCCAAACATGTTTCGTGTTTTTGCCTTTGGTTTTCTAGAATAAAGGGTTACACATTTCGGTTCTACAGTCATTTGGACGAATTGTTTCATTTGAAAATTTTGTTACATATTTTAGGCCTAATTTGTTTGCGATACTTACATTATGTCATTCGAAGGATTTGTATCTCCTTTAATTGAGAAATGCCAAATTTTCACAGCCTGTCATCTGAAAACAACAAACTAATTGATTTATTGTTATTGTACATTCGCCTGGAAGTTATGTTAAAAATTGCTTCATGTGACTGTTTATGGTTTACTTACATTCGAGTTGTGGTGTTGCTGCTTGCTTTTCTGTGGCATTTTCTTATATTTTATAGTGTTTTGCGCGCTTTTTGTTGTGAACTGGTACTCTTTATATCGCCTTTTGTCTTGTTGTGGTGGCTGTATCGTGTTCATTTGTTTGTTTGTTTGAATGGTTTTGATACTGGCGATGTTTTGTGTTTGTGTATTTGTGTGTGTTTTTGTTGTGTGTGTGTGCGTGTGTGTGTGTGTGTGTGTGTGTGTGTGTGTGTGTGTGTGTGTCTGTGTCTGTGTGTGGAGAGATTTATTTCGTTTGTGTGTCTGTATGTGACACACACACACACACAGAGACAGACATACAGAGAGAGATAGAGAGAGAGAGAGAGAGAATATCGTGTGTGTGTGTGTGTGTGTGTGTGTGTGTGTGTGGGAGGGGGGATGGCAGGTGTAAAATTGTGGTGCGATTTTTTTATCTACTTCTTTTAAGATCTCAGAGAGGGTTTTGTTGCATAGTGATGTATATTGTTACCTTGGGTTATTCCTTTCTGGGTGTGATAGTTTTCCTCAATTAACACCATATTACTTAAAATGCAGACTATACGAAATAAAAATAGAAACAAGGATAAAACTTGCACAGATACTTTACACATTACCGATAAATGTATTCTTTTTTACGATAAGCTTATTTCGGCTAGATTTCCATTTCCAGTACAATCTGCACTCATGTTACCATATAGATGTCATCACTTAAATGGTAAACACATTTTTTGGGAAAACAGCAATCTTCTGGAAAGTATTTATAAATTAAAAAAAAATCACAAATCGCAAAAAAAAAAAAAAAAAAAAAAAAAAAGTGATTTATACAATAGACCGGTTTCGGTCTGTTTAAATGGCCATCTTCAGATCCATGCGGCCTAGGCTTGACGTCCACGGAGCAAGCGCTTGTCGCATGAGGTAACTGCTGCAGATACCGCCTGCCGAAAGCGGTCATCATTTGTATAAAAGGTATTTTCTGCGATTAATGTTTGTTTTTATTTATAAATACTTAAATGATAATTTACGTCGAATCTGTACAACTGGTTTACTTACGTAAGTTATGTTCTTTCCGTATGCACAAACTGCATCTGTGTGTTTGTTTGTTTTTTTTGTTTTTTTTTTTTTTTTTTTTTTTTTTTTTTTTTTTTTTTTTTTTTTTTTTTGAACAACTGCGTGTAACTCTGGAATAGGTTTAATCTCTGATACACAAACGACAACGAAAACTACACGGTGTCCGTGCTGTAAATAAACAAATGCATTGATCTCTATCTATACTTCGGCCATACATATCAATAGACATAACAAACAGTAGGGCGGCTGTACACATGATGTGGTAGCAACATAGACCACGTGACGTTTGCAAATATTTGTGGAACATAAACCACAAATCATCAGCTTTCCAGAAATGCTACTATTTTAAACAAAGTTACTTACATGTGAAATATAATGTCATTCCCCTTCTCGAAAATCTCTTTGTAATCATACGCACAAGCATTGTTTTGCCAACAGTCAAGTGGTATTGCTGCCCCATGAAAATGATGCCATGAACAGTCTACCAATATCTTTAGTCGAAGCCTCTACACCATTGATCTCTACACTATCTGTGTGTTGTGATGAACATGTGTCTGAGCGTGCCATCCAAAGATGATCATATTTAGTTTCTTGACAATTTCAAATAAATTAATTTTTTTCCAATGTTGTCAGTGATTCTTAATTTCAGATATGTTTGCTATGAAATTTTACTAGAATACGTAAAGAAGATATGTTGCAATTTGGCTCCCATTCAAGCTTATTACGTCGCATATTGACTTATAGTTCACAGCAAAATGTAAATACTGAATAATGGAAATTTGTTTGCCAATTAACAAACGGCAGGAAATGCAAAATCATGTGCGAAACATCAAAACATACGAATGTGTTGGCAAGTTTAAGTTCTATGCTCAGATACCAGACTTACTCCTATACATCCAGGTGCTATAGAGATAATTGGATGTTGAACTTCAGCTTTCTGAGTTTGCCAGCCACAAATGTTTATAATTCATGGATTGCCAAATTATAACATGACTTCTGTGAATGTTACTAGAACAAGAATTGAATATACGTTTCGATTTCACGGCCAAACCAACCTATTTCGTAATACACTGACATAAAGTTCAAAACAAGAGACAAGAAAGAAATTGTGCAAGACAGATGAATCTGGTGGCATGCTGCTGTTCTGTGTCCGAGATTAGAGTTATATACAAATATGCATATATAAGTACACAACATCTTTCAGGCAAGTTATAATGCAGACAACAGTCAAAATTGGAAATATTCGCAGTTACTCAAAACAGCCAGAAAGTAATAACCGAACACAGAGGCAGTACGTTTAAAGGTTTGTATATCAATGGAATTACTCTGCTCATCAGTCCCTAGGCCTACAAAACACTTTAACTTATGCTGCGGCGCTCACCGCAGCTAGGCACCTTGGAACGCTCGACCAGACTTTACGAACAGTTTAACGTATTATACCTATTGTACAGACTACGTATGTGTAACTAACATTTATAAATTACATAATATAATTGCAGATCGTAGTGCAAAATGACAATGTCACCGACATAATCTTTCGTACCAAATAATATACTATTTGCAGCCAAATTGACTAAATAATTAGTAAAACTGCCATGACGTTTATTAGGCTGCAGGTCGCTCAGTTCCAAACTAAATGGTTTCAGTATTAATATTACCAGGTAAAATGTTTGATATTTCACAGTTTACCTAACTATATAAAAATTTTCATGTCAGTAATAAAAACACTGGCATCGTAGGCGCACACTACTGCATAATTTTCCTTCACTCATTAATGCCGTACGCTTAATCAGTGTAAAGGTTTCTTTCTACCAATATTTAGTGAATAGTTTGATGAATGATTTACAAAACATTTCTCATTAGTATGATTCAATATTTATCATATTACCTAGGTTACTTCCACATATACCATACATGTTTTCCTGCATATCCTGGAAGGAAGTATAGGGCGATTTTGATTTTTTTTTAGCTTGTAGCACCCATTTAGTGCAAGAATTGGTACAAGACTCTTTATTTATTAACATCATCAACAAGCAAAATGTTCACTTATTACACTATAACAGACAAAATATAAAACATTGCTGAAAACATAAAATATGATTTTTACAGCACTCAAAAGACACTAAGATGACAAATACAGTGTTTCGATCATAACTTACCAAGGTAAGTTGCGAAATTTAAGTGTTTTCACAAATTGCACTGATTGTCCAGATTCTCAGAGCGTTGTGCAGGAATGACATCCGTTTCAAGGCAGTTGGTTATTGTGACAACATACAATCCAACAGATATTTACTATCCCCCAAAGTACATGTATGTTCACAGGTGAAAGGTAAGTGGTCGAATTCTGTCTCAGTAGTACATTGTCTGGTACTGACAGCTGTCACAAAGAGGTGTACTCCATGGCTTTCATCAGAATAATTTCTAGCGATGTTATCGAAGTTTTCAACAACAGCATAAGTTCGAAAGTTTGAGGACTGGTATTCACCTGACATCTTCAAGTATCTCTAATTTTTAACAAACTATTCTTGGTTCACTGAGTACATGGAAACATTTTTTCATCACAGAGAAGCAATAAACTAACTTTCTGTCATCCATTAATTACTGAACGCTATGGTTTCATATTTTAATGGCACTCTCCTCTTTGTTCGCGCAAAATTATATAAATAAGGATGTGAAATAATCCTATTTTTATGTTTTCTTCGGTATCCTGATGAGTAAGCTCTCGAATCTATCTTCATTACGTCTGATTCGTAAGATTTGTGTCCAATCCCGTATGAAACAAAAAGCTATTCCAGAATCATTAACGACACTTGTTACCCGTTTCCACGTCGTACAACAAAGAATTATCCACAATACATGTTTACCTTGCCTTTCTTATTCTGTTACTGCCAATTATGCTCCAGAACGTTTAAAGAATCACATATTCTCTGAATGTTCAAACTCATCTACGTCATGTTATTTTTATTTTCGTCCCATCTGTCTTACTTGAATGTATTTCTGTTTCACCGCGTTTTCCTTTCTCTCTCTCTCTCTCTTTTAAAAAGTAACCAGTTTAGGTGAAGTACGACGTTGCAGTAGGTAAAAAATGAACAGTACTTATTAGCATGTGAGGACTTCAGCGAACAGTTTTATTAGCGAAGTGAGATAAATGGAGCAGATAGTATCTGTATAAAATAAAAATGGCAGTAAAATATTTTATGAATAATAACCAGAAACAATAATTTAAAATGCGAGTAAACTGTTAATCCGTGTGAACTCGGAAGCCTGGATTTCTGTATGAACAGGTGGCTCCAACCGATTTCATTGCGACAATAAACTGAAATATGGAAATAAACGAATATCGAAACGAACAACAAGTAATGGAAGACAGTGAGATGAAAATAATGAAACGGAAATGTAAGAAAATAAAAGAATATGTGGCCCTTGTGATTTGAGAATGACAGACTAGCTGTTTCGGGATATGGAAACATTCTTCATATTTAGTGAAGATAGAAAACTGACTGGTAGTAGAAATAAGTAAATATGTTGCTAGTTGACTAGTGATATGTGAAGTCGTCAATTTTTAGGAAGAATGACAGTAGTTACTGGTCGAAAATTTCAATGGTAGATGCATATTTACACATCGAAGGGATAAATATGGAGAAATTTATCAGACACGAACACAAGTCACTCAACAATGAAAAATTTTTGCTGAATCAGCTCTAGTAGAAACTCAAAATCAAGTCACTGACGTAGGTGGACCTGTGAACAATCAAAGTGATTCCACAGAAGCTTCCTCTTGTGCACTGCGATCCACTGGCACAGGTTCCGTCGCGGGAGGCGATCTGGGAGGTAGGGATGAAGTTCTGGCTCTGCTGTCCGGAGAACTTTGTGCGGAAAGTTCCGTAACGAATGTCGCACGTCACATTGCATCATTAGGAAATGAAATGTCGTTTTCTGCTACCTTAGAGCTTTTACGGCTGTAGGGAATGAGTTTTGTCGAAGTAGAAAAACTTCTACCATAACAATACCAATAGTTTCAAATTGTTCCAGATTACACCAATAATGGAATTTCATAAATTTTGCTCAGTATTATGGTTTGACATCGGCTGTTCTCACATCAATACTTAGTAGCAGCCTTCGCTCAACTGATCGATATTACACTAAATGTAACGGAGAGTTAGTAAATGGTTGCAGTGATTAATCGTATATATGCACTATTTGAAGCACACAAAACGTAACAGATATCGATCAATGCTGCCCTCTTATGACACCATCAAGTAACAAGGAGGAGTCAGAAGACAGGAAGAATTACAACAATGGAGTGAGACACCTGAGGCAAATATAGGCATCCAATTTTTTTTATAGAAAATACGTTAGGCTTGCAGCAATTACAAATTTTATCTTGCCTGAAGATATAAATTTAGTAATTCACTGTGTCATTACATGGACGTAACATTTTGTCTTAAATGTGCTTCCGTCAGTATATAATGGCAACTGGTGCACTGAGTCGCTGAAGGACAAGAGATAATGAAGTGACGAATGAAGAGAAACAAACATGAAGAAGAAGAAACATGGTAAAAACAGTATGCTGTCTGGGACTGTGATTTTCCGCTTTGGGCTGGCGGCCGTCTTAAGTAATAGGCTACCAGGACCGCTCCTCGTTCAGCCCAAATTGTCAGTTTACCTCACACTAGGCCTACCCTTGTTTGTACAAATAGCTTTACCTGTAGTCATTCAAAGGATACAAAAGGAGAAGTACTTTAGTTCTACCGTACACCTACAACTCACATAAATAGATCGCGAATTACGGGAGCAGGGTAACGTGTATACCTACTCAGTAGTGCATTAGAAATACAAGCTAACTTACCACATACGTGGTTTAAATAATAGAGTTTTCTATTTTGGAGAGGGGCTTCCTGTATAACACCTGAACATCAACAAAAAAGAAAATTGAAAAACTGTATATACGTTAATTACTATATTGGAAAATGAATACAAGAGCACCCATATAATAGTAAAAGGTAGGGAGGGGATGTCCTTCGAGAATGGAGTCTTTTGAATTTTTTTCGAAGACCAATAACGATTTATAGTTAGTCATAAAATTAAAGTTTGGAAATTGTTGAAAACGTAGGCCTTTTACTAAAATATCGACGTTTGAACGAAAAATGTTTATTACACTATAAGTATAGTCTTTTGCTGTGCCATGTGAGGGGGAGGGGGGGTGGAGATGCTGACTAGGTCTTCGGTGTCCTTGTTTGGATAATACTCAATAGCAAATTACGGAAGTGATAAAGGTAGCAAATTAGATAAAGTTAGCACAACTGAAAAAGAACAGCCAAATAATTATTATGATGTGCAGAGAGGTACTTCTGAAAATATGTAATCCCGTCACGTTATATAAACTCTTATCATTCTGGTTACTTTTTAAAAACGAAATGCATCAAATTCGGTAAGTTTTACAGTTTTAAGGTACACTATCACAAAATTCTAAGTTTTAATAGTAAATTCGGCTTCTAGGGTTAAATTTATTTTCAATCTTTTTTGGTACAAGGCTGTATTATGCATTAAAATCTCTTATTAAAAAGTAAATTGGACGTAAAAGTTAACAACACTCAATAAGAATAGTTTTCAAAATGAAATGCAAAGATCGTACGTTAATAATTTATTCAATGACGACCGGTTTCGGTGAACTATGTCACCATCATCTGGTCACATTTATATTTTACAAGCCGGTCATTTTGTTAAAAAAATTGGGTATAAAATAACAAGTGCAAAAACATGAGAGCTTACAAAATACTCAATGTAAGCTGTCATATTTTAACTTGTGTCTTTTTTATATAGTGACAAAGTGCAACGTTGCACTTGTTATTTTATACCCATTTTTTTAACAAGACGACCAGCTTGTAAAATATAAAGATGATGGTGACACAGTTCATCGAAACCGGTCATTATTGAATAAATTATTAATGTGCGATCTTGGCAGTTCATTTTGAAAACTATAAAACGATCAGATCGCTTCCAAACCCGACTATGTCAGGTAATCACTCCATAAGAATTTAATTTTTTTTGATGGTGCACCTATAAATTATTGTATGTGTCATGTTACAATCAGTGATATTTAAGAAGTTTGTTTTTACCATAAATAAACTACCATTATCAAATTTGTATTTTCTTTGCCTGGATATGAAATACCCTATGCTCCTCTCCCTTGGCAAACCGCATCACGAAAGATTTAAGGCTTTTTTTCTTCTTTCTTTGGATCACAAGTCCTCAGAAAAGCAACTGCAAGCCATCCATAAACTCCGAATAGTTCAGTAGGTTTTGTGCTGCTATTAAATGTACCAGTTATATATGTATTACCGCCGTCTTATTGACTTATTGAACACCCCCCATATATGCGGGTTGTTGATATTAAATACCCCATATCTACATAACAATACCACATCGCGACACTGTGTGATATATGATTAACAAATTTGGAAATACCCGTTCCTTGGCAGATGCGCCAAGAAGTGGTCGTCTGAGAATAAACAAATCTATATTTTCGAAAAAAATGTCCATGAGTCCGAAGAAGTCAGTAAGAAATCTCGCTCAGAAAATCGATGTTAGTGTTGAAACGGCCCACACAGCTATAAAAAAAATAAAAAAATAAAAAAAAAAATAAAAAATAAAAAACTTTTCTCATACAGTTTGACAGTCCTGCAATAATTGAAAAATACTGATCTTGGCAATAGACTGCATTATTGTTCTCGTCTGTGCAGTACTGCAAATCCATTGTGAAGTCATGAAGAACTACTTCATTCTGTGGAAATAGGAATTTGGATTGCAATTTCTACACGTCGGATTGTGGGTCCCATATTTCAACGAAACAATAAACGCACAACGTTACTGCTGGGATATTCTGTCACATTCATAGGAGAACTTAAGTGAAATGCTGAACGGTTATGTTCAACAGGATGATGGAACCGCGTATACAGCTCGCTTTTCGATGTCACTGCTTGGTGTTGTTTTTGGTGATCGCGTAATTTCACAGGGACTCTGGCCTCCACGATCGTCTGACCTAACACCACCTGACGTTTTCTTCTGGGGTGCAACGAAAGAAACTGTTTATAAGAACCGTCCAAAATCCATCGAGGAATTTAAAATTGCAGTATCCACTTTCACTGCTTCTTTTACGGAAGAAATGTTACAGCTTGTGTTTGGAAACATGATTACACGAATTGTGTATTCAATAACACGGTAGACGGTTTCAACATTTAAAGTGAAAAATTTGTAAGTAAAACAGAATATTCAATAAATTAATAACTTGTATTTCACCGAGTTTCATTTCGGTATATTCACTCCGGTATACGGCACGCGCGGCTAACAATCATACGGCACTGCGGAGAGACTTTTTGGACATCCCATATGTACATTGGTATTGCACTGGTTGTAATTAAGCAGGCGACGCCGCTAATCAACTATACTCCATTCACCGAAACGAGAGACGTACTGTAAACACGGCAAGGAGTGTACAAGGCAGTCAGCGTGGCCGTCTCAACTGCAGGTGTGAGCACGTTAGTGCGTGTTGTACAGCGGCGATTTCAGGATCTCTTTAAATTCATCTTCGAAGACGCTTGAAAGACTAGTTGAACCTTCGAGAAGTGGTTTTAAGATGTTCTTCCTCGGCTTGCAGTTACTGTTGTTGATAAAGCGCTGTACCATTATCGTAGAAAAGAAAAAGTTCCCAGTGCGAATTCCAATAAGTACGAAATATCAGAGTGGCTAAAATCTAAAAACCTCGATTCTGAAGACGGTATGTTGAAAAAATAACTTTTAGATATATTTCAAAATTACAGAACAGCCCACAACGAATGAATACGCGATAGATGAAATGGCGAAGAATGCAGGGAAAACTGTTCTTAGAATTCCTCCGTACCACTGTGAATTAAACGCCATCGAGTAAGTGTGGATCAGAATCAAAGACTATCTTGCAGAGAAAGACAAAACATACAAAATTCCGGAAGTTAAAGAACTGCAAGAAGAAACAGTAAAACCAGTGACTGCAGAAGTTTGGAACAAGTGCGTCCTCCGTGTCGTATTTTTAGTTTAAAGTCCAATGTGGAAATTGTAGAGGAGAGAGAGAGGAGCGGTTTGATATAAACCTCAATGAAAACAGTTCAAGTTTGACAGAATGAACCTTGCTTCGCCGTCCTTTACCATTATTATTACTGTTAATGTTATTAAAATTGTGTTTGAATGGAGCGTTTTGTTAGCAACCTGATTGATAACAAATCTGTTCTGACAGAATGAACTCTGTTTCATAGTACTTTTAACATCATTGTAACTGGCTTTGAATCTTCCATGTCGTGCTTTATTTCGTTACATTGTTGCCCAAGTTTCTCAGGGTTCGCTATGACGTCAGCTCGGCAGCCAGCCGACGCCACCAGTTGCAAAGCGTGCGCCTAGGATTTTGTACACCCTTTCGTATCACTTGAACACCGAATGCTTTCTCTGGAAACGATCGTAGTCGCTCACGTGACACTGTTTACGTTTCGTCCCAGCTCTCGGTGAACGGACTATAATGTGCTATTAAATTTGCGCATTAGAAGTGTTTGTGTTGTTGAGACAAGACGTTTAATTACAACAGCATGTAACTACGGAATGAATCTGTCGTTTGGCCAGTCTACAACGGTGATTACAGGTCACGAGGAGAGGTGGAATCTCTCTAATAATTTGGCGACACTTTTCTTCTCGGTGAACGGACTATAATGTGCTATTAAATTTG
Organism: Locusta migratoria; assembly: GCA_026315105.1. NCBI lineage: Eukaryota > Metazoa > Arthropoda > Insecta > Orthoptera > Acrididae > Locusta > Locusta migratoria. The sequence continues at coordinate 460,163,487 of CM048744.1, forward strand.
CGTATTAGAAGTGTTTGTGTTGTTGAGACAAGACGTTTAATTACAACAGCATGAAACTACAGAATGAATCTTTCGTTTGGCCAGTCTACAACGGTGATTACAGGTCACGAGGAGAGGAGGAATCTCTCGAATTGTTGGGCGACTCTTTTCTTCCGGTAGCCAAACCGGCGCTCATCTGGAATGCGATTCGACTGTGAGACGCGGTCGCCATTACGGCAGTGGCGGCCCAGCTCGTCGGAATCTGGCGACGACATTAATTAAAACCCGCGACTGCAGCGGCAATCTGCAGCCGGGCCGGAAGCTCTGCTGTCCGACGGGACGATGCGGCTGCAGACGGGGCCCGCAGGGCAGCGCAAATGAAAATGCGCGGCCGCTCCCGGTCTGTCTGTGCCGCGGCAGGCTCACATCTGCCGCGCACCGCCCACTACACCATCCTCTCAACAGACAACTCGCTGTCGCCAGCCATCCGTGCCCCAGTTCCTTCTCACAAGAGGAGGGCATAAAGGCCGTTTCACACCGCGGTCAATGTCACGTGACAGACGTCACGAGACAGACGCGCAATTCACACCACCACCGACGTCTGTGACGTGTTAGGACATCGTTGCTGCTCTAGTCACTTCAGTTGAAACAGGTAACATGGCAGGTGGTTCGTGGTGCGACAGCGCGTTTACTTAAAGTGTGTCTTGGTTGGGTGATGGCGAAAGTAGTTCGAGTAGTCATGAGGAAGACATGCTGTTGTACTCTGTTACAAACCGAACGCAGTGGGTACACCCCATCAATCAGAGACGGGAACAGTGCGGCGAGTATCATCATCTGATGGAGGACTTGGAGCTAGATGATTACAGATTCACAACATATTTTCGGCTTTCTAAACCTGAGTTTCGAGAGGTATTAACACTGATAAATAACGATATTAGTAAAAGAGACACCAACTACAGGAGATATATTCCCAGCAGAGAGAGATTGGCGTTATGCCTAAGGTTAAGTTTACTAATACTGTATAAAATTTACTTTTTTGAACTCTTACTGCAGTCGGAACATAATTTTGGTAAAAAATGAAACATTTAAACAATTATTGATTTCCTTTGAATATCAGCATCTATTTTCATTCAATTCTCTTTAAGTTAAAACCATATACTTTTTTGGTCTTCTGACGGCTTCAATCAGCTCCTCCATAACAACAAAACAGCTTCTTGTTGTAACGAGTTAAAACACGAAACTGAGAGACAGTGTGTGAAGTGGTCATTCGCGCGTCAGTGTAGTGGGCCACTGCGCATGCGCCAGGCAGTGTATTGGGCCACTGCGCATGCGCGAGGTCACAGACGTCGACCGACGTTTTGAAAGAATCGCTCTCGGAGCGATCCCGCAGATTCGTCTGTCGACGTCTGTGGCGTCTGTGAGGCTCTGCGAGGTCGGTGTGAATTGCCCCATTTGAAACTATGGAAACAGATCTGTAGAAAAGTCTGTCACGTGACACAGTGTGACCGCGGTGTGAAACGGCCTTAAGACCAGCACGGCCTCGAGAGAGGGCCTGAGCGCCCTCATGTGACGTCACACACAGGAGGCCTCGATCGCGTAGATGTCGTCTGTCCAGAATTACTTTAGGTTTGACAGTTGTGGAGCAAGCAGCACGTGGAGGCGCGGCATAGAGTTAACACATCCCGCACAGAATTCGTGCCTCATCTGTCATATCATTCAATCCATTGAAACACGTAAAATAATCCCTGCATAAACATGGAATTCACATTCATGCATTCTGGAATAACTGCACTTAACTGCTATTATTTTTATGTTCTCTGTTTCCAGCACCAGACGAGAACAATGGCACGAAAGTGTCCATAATGAGGAAATCAAATAAAACCTGGGAATGAAAATATTGATGAAATAAAATCACTACACTCCATATTTTCGAGGTGCTGGCACAGCAAGCGTAATACATATTTTGATAGCAAATTAATAATCAACAAACCAGTTGTAATAAGTTTATTAAACAACTATAATTGCCACTGGTTGGCTATTAATTTGCTATCCTAGAACCGTTGCTGAGATGAAATCATGTTTAAAATATTTAAGATATTTTGGTCTCGCCTCTTCTAGGCATCGTCAGATGTTGAAAAGGGGAAAAATTTAAGAAAACTATTTAACATATAACATCTTTCCTATGCAAGAAATATTAGAAATATGGAAGGTGCAGACGGATAAAACTGCAGGCCACATGACCGCATTCACGGTTTTGCGTGGAGGGAAATGAAGACTGAACTAATAAATACCGATACAGAGCATAGTTTAACGAATAACTTATCACTGAGGTAGCGGAGAGTCAGAATATTAAATTAAACTTTTACAACAGAAGTGGTACTTTTTGCTCGAGAATGGTGGCAACGAAGTCAATAGTAAAACATAATTTAACTGCGTGAAGATTTGTTTATTTACCTAAGAGCCTATCCCTGACGCAGTAGTTAGGAATACCACTGATGAAGTAGTTGGAGGGAACAGGGCTATTTCGGATCATGTTACACGCTTGAAAGAAGCAAGGTTACGTAAATGAATCACGGGTTCGCAGCAGAGGGTAGGAGGAGTCGACGTAGACCGAGGGGAAGTACTTGGATTTGATGAAGAATGATTTTGAAATAATACGTTTAACATGAAGCTCATGTTACATGCCAGGGACCTAATTTATTACGAACGGCTTTCATTTCTACCAGTACCTAATTAACGGAGGATTACAATATGTGTTTGTTAATAACTTCGTTGAATTCATGTTTCAGGAAGATCCGTGTGTGAATACGCAGAAATAGAAAAAAAACTGTGAGGAGTTTGTGTCTTCTAAAAATCCACATGTGCATGCATAGAATGTAAGACCATTGTGGAAACCTGTGCAATCGTTTATTAATAGAGAGGGCCGAACTGCACCTCTATCAGTAGCTATACTTCCACAGTTGGCGGTTTCGCGGCAAAATACAGGCTTATAAGATCTACCAATATTCCCAAGAGAAATACCCAAAGTGTATCCGACTACACCAAACGAGGATTACTGGAATACTTCCAGTGGCGTATACAACCTGCAGAACATTCCACGAAGAAGATGAGGCTATCGAGTATAGACAGTAAAATTACTACTTTCCTTTGTTACTGGGTAACACTGGTCTGAGGATTGTACGTTACTACAGCTTTGACGTGTGAAATGTTCACTTCGCGAGGTTAATTAATTTATTGACTGAACAAGGGCACTTTCAGAGGCCTGTCAACGACAGAGAAGGAACGGCATTAATTATCTGCTTCACCGTCAACTCAAAAGACTGTGTCGTGATTCATCGTCACATGCTAGAGGCCTCTATATGCGAGGAATTTCCCATACGTGCGGTCGGCTTTGAAACGTGACGACCTACAGCGACACACTCTTTTCTGTTGAGCATGAAATCATTAATCCCGCAGCTGCCCTGTGGTTGACAGGTTCTTGCTTGCACCATTGTCCACTCAGTAAATTAATTATCATCACAAAGTAGACATTTAACGAGTTAAAGATGATACCTTGTATCACACAATCCTGCTATCATTCCTCTGTACTGAATCAGTACCTTTCCTTGCAATTAATTTAAGTCACAAAAGTTATTTTGTCATTGATGTAAACAGTGCGTACATTTGTCACCACGTTCCTCATTTCACATACAATGATGAGGAAGGAAGTTTGGAGTTTAACGTCCCGTCGACAGCGTGGTCATTAAGAATACATTGATAAGAGCCAACGACTACGAAGTACAACACTTCATGGAAAGTAGCGGTGAGCCAATGATTCCACATATGCTACGGTACAGGTTAGACAATACTGGAAATGTGTGTGTGTGGTGGTCCTCCAGAACATTCCAGTCTTAGGGTTGGAGTTGCACTGACTGGTTTCTGACATGACAGATCAGTAGAGATAATGAGATATATGGCCTGGACGTTCCACTGAGCGTGTTCCTTATCTTTTGGTGGCGAGGGAGAATCTTAAAAAGCTCTGGGTGCCATCAAAACCTGGAAACCTTTCGGAATCGGGGGGTGGCGGGGGTGGGGGGAGGATTTCAGGTGCGGCGGATCATGATTCGTCGAGTGCTTGTATGTTTTGAAGAAGGAAGGTTACATTCTATAAGCTTGCGGGTATGCAGCCGGTTACAGAAATCTACGTCGCCGATATTTCGGCAGGAGACCACCCTGCCGTACTCAAAGCAATACTGCAGCGAACAGCAATGTGCAACAACGTGTAAAACATTGGTTTGCAATAACAGGAAAGACCACCCGCACCAAGCAAGCAAGGAAACAGCGCCATCACACACCCGAGATATGGAAACTGTCAGAAATATCGATAATTGCCACCATTTTTCAAAGGGTGAGGTGACATTAATTTTGTCCCTGTGTTTTTTGACAAGTGAGAGCGCAGGATTCCATGCAGATTTTAAGCAAAAACCTACAATCCTTTCCATCTATGAACTCCATCCCTGAACTACAGCGTAGTTTATTTCAAAACGGAGAATTTACGATGGTTTAGTTACAAAGAGAATTAGGTGTATAACAGAGTAGTCAGAGCGACTAACTACAGACACAGAAAAACACACACAGACACGCATGCACATGCGCGCAACGCATGCGTCGATAGAGAGGTAATATTTATTTTGTAAGATATAATGGGACCGGATTTAAATTGCTCGCAGCAAGGTTTACATCTACAATTATACTCTGCAAGACAATAAGTTCTTTAGATCCTCGAAACTTTTCATAGTATCTTTTTCTCTATATTGTCACTTTTAAATAGATCGCTAAAGAAATTATCGCTTATAAATCTTTCCGTTCGATCTCTGATTTATCTTACTTCATCATGATAATCATTTACTCACAGGTAAGTGAGGACCAATGAAATATTTTTGCATTCGAGGAAGAAAGCTGGTGCTAGGAATTTTGTAAATATCTCTCGCCATAACGAAAAACGCCTGTGTGTTAATCGACTGTTTAAATACGAATTCGTGAGCGATAGTACACAATTAGTTGCTCTTCTTCGCGTTTATTTTTATTACCTTCGAAACTCCTATTTATAAAGCACTGTCCTTCTGTTCCGCACCTAATTTGGTGCCTTTAGTCTCAGTCAACATTAAGTTCCACCGTAGAAAAGAACACAAAGCAATGTTCTATGTGAAATTACTAATATTTCTCGAAATGCTACATTAAAAAGGGCATTAATTAGCTCTAGAGATATAGCGGTACTTGTTAATTGATAAATTTAATATTAGTTGTCACTGTGATAAATGTTCGTAAAATAATCCTCTTTAATATTTCCAAGAATACAGACGAAATGCAGACAGAAAATTAAAATTCAGCATCGCATCTGAAGAGTACTTATTTTATAATCCTTTGAGTTGCTGCAATATCGTATTTCGCGTTGTATCTAGTCGGTTAACTGCTTGGAAAAATTACGTTGCATCTCCATAAAATATTTATCAATTTTCTATGCTTTCATGGCTACATTTATTGAAAATTTTCTGGATCCAAAATGTAACGTTGCACACTCTACAAACGACTGCCCTCTTGAAGATCAGTTGCCAACCTGAAACACAGTAGAATTGTGCCTTTGAAACCAGGAAGTTACCTGCAGCATGTTCACATTTTTAGTACACCAAATATGCCTGTATCCCTCCATATATGTATATCAATATTCAAATACAGTATGTTAAAGAAATAGTTTATGAAGTATGGTGAGACTTACAGCCGTTAAGACGTACACCTGTTACATCTGCCTGTAGTGAGAGAACATTTAAAAGCTTTTTGTTTCTGACTTATTTGTGTTAACAGAACCGAAGACGACTTTTTCAGACTTTCATTTTATTAACACAAAATTTATGGATAAGATATGTCTTCAGACCATGCAAGTTGCCACTGGAATTTTTCTGAACTGCCAAGAAACGATGTCGTACGAAGAAATTATGTTTCGTAAGACCATGAAATAAATATATATACATATGCACATATGTCACAGGGTTGGGTATATATTAAAATGCTAAAAATATGGTAGGACTGATCCTAATATTGATAAAGAATATAATCTTACATTTAATAGTTTTACAAATATTTTACAGTAAAATTTGATTAGTAATTGGTGTTATGAAGTGGTCGTTATACATTGACAGACTGCAGTGCCAGCTTTAACGCCAGACTTAACTTGCCGCATCATATACTCAACAGCTTTTCTTGAGGATTAGACTTATAGATACAGTCAAGTGCGGCATTGACTATAGCAAATTCGGATGGAGTTTACTGGATATAATGTGAATACACCAGAAAATACTTGGTTTCGCAGATATTGACATTCGATAGAAGAGACTTTGAATATCAGTTTACACAGTTAATCTAAAAATAAGTATCAGACGATAAGAATATTTCCTTAAAGTTTAAAATTTGAAACACCGAGATGTGAGACAGTGATTCTGTAGTTGTTTCAGTTTCAGATGTTCATAAACAATAATACTGTGGCATTTACAGCTGAGCAAGTGCGCAACAGAGCAAATGCTTATAATTACATTCTCAGAATTATATAAATCATGATATAGTTTCATAATAAGAAAAGCAATTCCACTTGTGCGACTTGCAGTATCTAATGAGGAAGGTTCAGTATTAGTTCCTAATTTGTATCTAACATAGTCATGCCTTTTCATATGAATCTATGCTTCCTTTTCAGTATCTTTAAGACTATTTTATTGCATAAGAAAAAATTTAATTTACTTCAGAATCATATATACACTGCCTTAATTGTCTAATGTCGCAAATGTTTAGCTGTAAATTAGTTTTGTTTTGAAAACTGTGATTCTCTTATTGTGACCCAAAGATACTTTTAATTTATTGCAAACTATTCGAAGAAAACAACCATTGGTGATACGAAGCACGGCAATACATTTATATATGATTATTTGTAAGGGCATCTTCGGATAACAGGTATCTCTACTTCTTATCTTGTAAAATCGGAGAAAAATACGCACAACTGTGTTCGAAATTTTCTGGTATTATTCGGTAGATCATTCCTTAGATTCTGTCTTAAAGAATACATATGAAAACAAAAGCAAATATGTATGGATTCGAGCATTACCCTTTAGCGTTGCTATATTCCAAATATTATATAGATAGTGCTGATGAGAAGGACCAAATGGCGAATTTAAACAAATGCGATATCTTGAACTCTTACATACACAGACTGTGAGTGCTACAATGAGGCATATATTTCAATATCTGTCAACGACTAATGAAAATAATCGTAACAGCAAGATGCCATGTAAACCACAAGATTCTTCATGTTGAAGCAGATTCAATAGTAAGTAACTATGAAACAAGTCGATGTGTTATGAAGTGATTGAGAAAATAAGAAGTAATATTTTGTTTAAGTAGAAGTTTTTTTGTAATGAACATTTTGCGTTCTCCGTCGTTGTTATGCGAGTAGAAGGAAGGGATAATTTGACTCTTGCTCTCACAAACATCAGTGTATGTGCGGGTAACTTATTAGTGTAACCAAGAAGTCGCTGTCACACATCTCTGACGACGATAATATTTACACGTGTAGGCGCAGAACGAAGACAATGATAACAGCAGTGCCTCTTGAAGGGCTCACACTGAACGCCAGGAGACGCTGCCTGTTCCAACATACGTATTCCAGATTCTGCAACACAAAACCATTAAAACGCATAAACACAATAGCCGCTGAATTAAAAAAGTGTACGAAAGAATAGGGACCATACATACACACGAAAACAATTATATATACAGGGTATCCCATTTATATTGACCACCCAAAATATCTCTGGAACAACACCAGATATTTTAAAGTGACTTTCGCCGGTACAATGTAAAGCAGGGGCTTATGAATTTAAATATTTCGAAACTTTCTGAAACGAAATAATATTGATTATTTAACAGAAACATATGTTTTTAAATAGACACACTTTACTAGTTCATCAGCAATCTATAGCACGACAAATCATAAACAATGGCGTTGATTGCGTGGCAATACGCCAATTACAATACAGTGTGTAATTTAGTGGAAAATTTGCAAATGTTTGTAAATCTAAGGGTGTTAACTACTGCGATTATCAGTCCCTAGACTTACAGACTATTTACACTAACTTATGCTAAGGACAATACACACACCCGTGCTGAAGGAATGACTGGAACCTCGTGCGGCGAGCAACCACACGTTCCGCAGCAGGGCGCCTTAGAACGTACGGCCAGTCCACCGCGGCCTAATTGAGTTCCAACTGCATTTCTTATGAGAAAATATCTAGGTTCTAAAGTAATCCCATAGGCAAAATGTAGTAGACTGCTTCAGCGTCATTCTGTCGGTTCTAACGTACACAACAACATTAGGCATCGGAAATAGTTGTAATAACAGGACGTTGCTGCAGAGGTGGTTGGTGTTTTTGTTTTTACATTACTAAACGAGTTACACTAGGAATTCGGTTTATGTAATATAGTGAGCAGGTAATGCAATACAATGCGACTTAAAACCGAAGACTGGAGAGCCGTAGGAAGGTTGGGCTTGGATGCGATTTCATGCAACGGGCGCCGTTAAAAGAAGTCCAGCCAACGAAGCTGCCACACGTCCTCCAGGCAGCGACGGGAAGCGCAATATAAAAAAAAACAACAACATAAATGTTCTTTAGAATCAGATGTGATGCCTGCTTTGCCTTTCTATAAGACTCAGTGCTTTAATATCATTTTGTGACTATCATCCAGGTGGCCAGAAGGTGACTAGACTTTCTGTCTGGTTGAAGTTGGTACCAGCCATAGTTGTATGATCCTCTTTATGGTAAAGTATATCTCTGATTATTCAGTGGACTAAACGATTTGATGCTATTTGTTTCCGTCTTGTCTGGTCTGAGAGGATAAAAAAAAGAAAAAAATATACGAATTCCTATGTTGACTAACATATGGCCGTGGCTATCGGACAAAAACTAATACAAGTTTTTAAAGCTCTGAAGTTTCTACAAATATCTCTATTTACCATGAACAAAAGGTTTCATTAACGCGATAAATAACCATTTAAGGTCTCATACAAACATGTGGTTTCTGAAGAGGGAAATAAGCCTTTTCAGTAGTTACAGGGGTAATAGTCTAGATGATTGATTGAGCTGGCGTTTAACATCAGCTAATGTGGCTTTGCCACACAATTACTGCGAACGGCTGAAAGCAATGGAAAACTACAGCCGTTACCTTTCCCTAGGACATGCAGCTCTACTGTATATATGATGGATTCCTCTCGGGTAAAATATTTCGGAGGTAAAATAGTCCCCTATTCGGATCTCCGGGCAGGGACTACTCA